>JBCFYV010011172.1:127951352-128215223 GCA_039000515.1 Timema cristinae
TTATTCCTCTGGGTCCAGGTATGGGGGAGGATAATATGCCATTGTTTTTGATCTTGACTTCGCATTCTGAATATATCTAGACTGTTTACCATAATATATATATATATTATATGTATGTGTGTGTGTGTGTGTGTGTGTGTGTGCGTGGTAAATATATATGCATTATATAAAAACCTTAGCTGACAGCTAGAAAAGATACTAGATCTATTTTCAACAATTCATACGTCGAGTCATGTGATATGCAGCTATTTATTTAGAAGGGTATTAAAAATACTAGGGATGAGTTGATACTTTTCGCGATACCTCGATACCATCGATACTTGGAGGTATTGAGTATTGAGTATCGAATGGGTAGTTAAAAATAGTATCGAGTATCGATAAAATAGAAATATCTCGGAGAAAGCCATGCATAAATAGAAGAAATCGCAATAAAATTGATTAAAATATGTTTGCTAGCCCACGAAATTAAAATATAGGGAGTGAAGTGTCACCACACTTAATTGGTATGCTACAATACAGTATCAGCCAATAATAGCATGTTAAAGTGCCGGTGTCTAATCAAAAAGGACGAATTTACAGCTTATTTCACGGAGTTTTGAGTTAATAAAATGGGTCATTTTCTACGTTCGCGGCCGCTCAGTGTTTACGTTGAATATTTTTTGCGTCAAGGACGGGTAGTAATAATTAATGTCAGTGTGGTTAATCCTATTTAATGGGTTGGTATCAACTTTACTGTCATTATCGAGTATTGTGAGAAAATTGTGGTATCGTCATTGGTATTGAGTATCGAAAAAAGCTGGTATCGACCCAGCTATAAAAAATTACCTATCAAATAACATTTATAAAGTATCAAAATGTTGTTAATTTTGGCAGAAAAAAAGTATTCGTATTTTTTTTAAACCCCTTCCTATAAAAATCAGATGGTATTTTAAGTATAGGGTGGCAGCTGAGATAAAATTAAGGTCCTTTATCCTAGGCCGGTTGTCCGCATCCTTAGCCAACCAAGTAACTAGACTACCGAAACGGATTATTCTGAAGTGTATCCTCGAAATATGTGTGCTATTCTAGAGTTTAATATTTACCATAACACGAATCGCTAGCGGCAAAGGTACCTCTCATAAACACGTCAGGTTAGCAGCGGACGGGAATCCGGCGCTATAAGGTTGGTATGCGGCTCGGAGGGCAGCCGGCCAGTGCATTGCTAATCTGTCAAACACGTCACAGTTCTGCAGTGTGCTACCTCCCACCCTCCCTCTCTTCACAGCATAGTTTTCAACCCACTACCCTCCTGTCCATCTGTTGTCCGCCGTAGTGACAGATTACAGCGAGCACACCTAAACCCCCCTCTCCACGCTTCCACCCTTTAACAACTTGTGACACTCATTTATCATTGTTTCATACTCTGTGCACAATCCGTAACTCTTTTTTTTTACAACAATGAACCGATCAACTTCCATTGTTTCTCAAAAGGACTTGCCTTTACACGTGAGTGTCATTTCTTTCTATCCATCTCACTTCCAGACACTTTTTTTTACATTTTAATCTGTAAAAATACCGTTTTAATGGTGTTTTTTATATTCTATCTATTAATCAAAATGCTTCATGCCAACCTTACAGAAATATAAGGAGAAAACGAAATGAGAAAGTGTCGGAACAAACTTTCAATGACAATTCTTTCAAACTTTTGAAAGCACCAAGTTATAAAAAGAGTGGTCTTCTAACTTTCTTTTCAATTTTCAACACGTACGAACTTGAGTGTTTCCAATATGTCTAAATCATAAAGGCCTATGTAAAGTTTGATAGTACATTGCTAGGGCTGGTCACAAGGCCCTAGACTCTGGCCCGAGGGGCCAAGGGGATTGTCGGGAGGAAGGTCAAGAATGCTTAGTCATACTCTCTTTCCGGGTGAAAACTGGTGCATTGAATTAACTACTCACACCGATGGTTATGCAGTTTAAAGTGTCAGGCCTGAAACTGGTGACAGAAAGCTTGAGCCCCAAATCTCAGTCGCTACACTGGGGACTACTTTTAAAATTTGATTTATCACCGTAGTTATTTTCCATCCCTCTTTGTACTAACGTGGATGCATTTGCTCTAATTACCCCACAGATTAAACCAATAAATAACTCTTGCTTATGAAAAGTTACAGAAGATAAATATTTTTCTGCAACATTTATTATAAAAATTTGTTAACGTTCTTCTAAGTTTAAGCTTTACAGACCAATGCATATTGTAGGTATATTTTAGATTAATCTATTGCATCATTAACCCGTATATGTGTTCATACGGTCTAAGGCGTCAGGCTTGCAATATATTGTATTGTTTGTGACTGGGAGATCGGGGTTCTAATTTCAGCCGTGTGGCTAGGGGAGATTTTACACTTGGGATGTATCACTGTTTGTTCTCCCGTCCCCTATCAACGCTAATGTAGGGTCCCATCCTCTAAACTACCCTACTCATCACTATTCTTCAAATTAAGCGGTCAGTAGATATGGTTCTATAGAATTATTTTTTTAATGTTAAAACACAACACTTTGCTTCAATTCGCGTTCAGTCCCCAATTTTAGCATTACACAGAAGAATGGTTCGTTTAGAATACCATATATTATCAACGTGAAATGGCTATATAAATGGATTAGACATCTCTATAGTAAATATATTGGAATTCTTGACTAAAATTATAAGAATGTCACCTTTCCCTCACCGAAAAAGACAACAACAACAACAACAACAACCAACACACACACATTTTAATTGGCACAAGTCACTAATGAGCTTAGCTCATCAACGCGACAGTTGTTTCCCAGCTTCCTCCAGGATGTTGTGATATAACTAGTAACTACTGTTGCTTTGATATATCAGGTACACCACTAAATTGTTGAAGCGATCACCTCACTTGATTCTCCTCGCCCCAACGAGCTCACAGAGGGGAAGAGGTAAGTAGAGCGAGACATTAGGAGGGAGGAAGTGAAGAAGAAGAAGAAGAAACAGAGGGGGTGGGGTGGAAGTGGAAATGGGTTTGTTACCTTACTACTAAAGGAGAATGAACTTCATTTGAAAATTAGTTTCTAACTCTGGTAACCATTTCCTTCATACCCCCCACTCGTTGAAGGAGGTGAGCCTGGGGGTAGGGGTGGAGGGGGGTGGAAACATAGGCGCAGGATTTGTAACTGAGCCAGGACACTGAACAGTCTACGGTGTACTTATACGGGTTAGAATGAGCGAGAGGGGGAAGAATTATCCTCCGTTTACATAAAACATGTGTTTGTGCGCGTGCTCGCATGCATACAGGAAAATGAGGAAAATACAGTGTGTGAATATTATAAATAGTTCCACATAGAAACATGTATAACAGGGAGCGGGATCGGTTGTACCATTGCTTATCAATCATATATAAGCTTTCAACAGCGGCTTATAGAAGGCCATGTGGATATTTAAGCCTCAAAATCAGTGCGTGAACCATTTGGTAATTTCCACGGGAGTTAAATAATTCTAATTAAATCGGTTTATTGTGGACAGAGCCAATTCGGATATCTTGCATAACTGATTACACAGGGATCACCAAAAATAGTTTAGGGTGCTTAAAACATTGAAAATTTATATATATATATTATATATATATATATATATATATAATATATCACATAAAACCAACCTTCGGGTTTTTGACTTAGGAATAATTATATATATATATATATATATATTAAAGGTTGGTTTGATATTATTGCTATCCATCCGGCGCTGGGCATGCCCTCAGCCCTTCGGCTGGTTAATGCTGTCTGCACCATCTGTTATAAATCCCATTTAGGGCCTACAAGGGAAGTTCCGGAAGTATGGCGGTTTCTTGTTGTCTTCCAAACCGAATGTATACAAGTGACCACGAAAGGGCCTGCCAATTTTGTCGGGAAATTTAGTGTCTTATACCTTGTCTTCCAGGGTTCTATTACATTCCACAATCGACTTGTGACCGATGGTTTTACTTCCCTTCCGAGCGAGGTTGTAATACGCATTTTTATCGCTTAAGAAAAATCCATCGACCTAAGCTAGGCTTGAACCCACAAACATTGGGTCGTGAGGTGAGCATTTTACCCCAAAACCACCAAGGTCTACATAAACTACATGTGTGTGTGTGTGTGTGTGTGTGTGTGGTGTGTGTTTGTGTTTATTCCCCGTCTGTCTTAAATTATTATTTGGACTTAGAATGTAGAGGTGCTCACAAATTATTGAG
The DNA here is from genome assembly GCA_039000515.1 of Timema cristinae. Lineage (NCBI taxonomy): Eukaryota > Metazoa > Arthropoda > Insecta > Phasmatodea > Timematidae > Timema > Timema cristinae. The sequence goes on from JBCFYV010011172.1 coordinate 127,955,581, forward strand.
TTGTATTTTAGAAACAGTTACGCTATTATTGCTGCTCATAGAGCATACTGTTGTGAAAACCATGTTAACTTCACCCCTTCAGAGCACACAACATCCGTCGCTGTGTAATACTGTTCAGGGAAACATTATGGGGAAGGAAATAACTATAACAGACCACGAATATCAAGAACGAAGGAATATTTTGCATAATCCACAAATAATATTTATATCTTTGGGTTGCTGAAACCTCCATGGAGTGCATTTTTAGAAAAGGCATTAGGTGCCATTCGTAAAAAGATTCAGCTTGCGCAAAGACTTGTGGCATACAACTACAGTTAGCAAGAAAAGTTGTGAAAGTGTTTGCTGAGGTGAACAACGTTTTTTACACTAATGATGTGGGATGATACACATGTTCACTTAGAAGGTTTAGTTGATATATAAGACTTTGGAATTTGGCCCTTACTGTATGGTGTGTAATTATGCATGACAGAGTAGTCGGCCTTTTATTCATAAAAATGGCAAGGTTATGACAGTAATTGTAAATAGTGAAATATACCGTCACGTGATTCATACCGTTCTGAGACTAGCTCTGCAATCCACCAATGACCACCATGAGTTGTTGTTTCAACAGGATGGCGCCACTTGTCACACAGATATACCATGATTATGTTGCATGAAAGATTTGAAAATTTAATAATCTCATAATCTCACATAATTGTGACGTCAACTGGACCGCAATTTCTCCCGACCTAACATAACCTGACTATTTTTTCGCCCTATGGGGGTTACTTAAGGGATATAAATAGATATAGGTATAAATATAATCAAACACTACATGAGTTTAAGAATAATTTAAGGAAGGAAATCTTTGAAATTGGTCTATAAACTTTGCACAGTTTCATGGACAATGTTCTTTTGAGAGTTGTGCATTGCTTCACACGGTCAATATTTAACAAATTTTGTGATAAGTTTATTAAATGTAGTAACTAATATTATTATAATTATCATAGTACTAATATAAGTTTGAATTAAATACTAAAATGAAGATCCACGAAATAGGGAATTAGTCTAGCAATGCACTCGACTGCTGTTTTACTGGACGATTAGAGCTCTACCCTCGTACGGTTGCACCTGGGATAGTTTTTCACTATGGATCTTGTTTTTCTATCTAAACGCTAATGTGGATGCACTTATTCTAAAATCACCCTTAATAATCTTACCTCCTGGATACAAGTTTAACTACACTTAAGTGATAGAGATATGGAAATTAGATATTGAAGAATCGTACACGTATTTGCGTAGAGGAAAAGTGGAAAACCATTTATAAAGATATCAGTTCTTCTGGCTGGGATTTAAATCTAGGATTACCCTTTCATCTGGCAAGCTTAACGTTTATTCTACGATTCCGCCAAAGCGTGTATTAATATGTTGGCATACGTAAAATACGGCTTAGAACGAACCGTATGTGTAAATGGACATGGTAAGTAAGAAGTAACCTTTAAAAACAAAGTGCACGAGTTGATAGAAATAATCTTATCTAGTAGCGTCTATATTATTAAAATGAATAGTTTGTTTGTCTGTTATGAGCATTCCGTGATATCTACCACAAGCAGAGGTCTGAAATTTAAACATTAGTAACTCCTCCGCACAAACAGGTGCACCTCTAATCCAGAATTTTAGAATTTGCATTAGATTTTTTTAGTAAATTAAAAACTGAGTCAGAAGAAATAAAATTAATAGTTCGTTTTTTGTCTATTTGAAGTAAAGAAAAGAGTTGTCAGTGGTAGCGCCAGATATTTCTGCTAGTTTTAAATAAATATTTCAAAAGTTTGTGAACTTTCTACAGCCGTAATTAATGACTTTGATAATTTATTATTCCAAGTTCAGAAATGGTGCACCAAACCGTAACAAGCTCAGAGTGCAGGGGACGCGTATGTAACTGTAGGGGATTATATTCCGCCCAGTATCGAAAATTCTGCTTATTAACATTACCCAATTAATGAAAATGGGCTTCATCGCTTTACAGCATTATAGAGTTCACTGGAACATTTTCAAGAATAACCTGGCAAGAAGCGACACGGTTAATCCAGTCACGTTCATTTAGCTTCTGTAAGACCTTCATTTTGTATGGATGAAAATATAAGTTCGCATGTAAAATTCTCCTACACTTCAATCATAAATTCCTATCGCAGCAGCGTTTTTGAGAGCTGAGTGTCGTGGAGATAGTGTAAATGCCTTTCTCACTGATTGAATGTTTTCGGGTGTTCGAACGCTTCTTGGTCCACCAGGTGGTTTCTTCTCAAAGCTGAACCTGTAGCTCTAAAATTTGACGCCCATAACAATATGGTCTTCTTATCAGCCAATCAACCTAGCCTAGGGTTTGTACGAAATAATCGCTGTGTGGCGATGACAAAATCAGCATTTTTAAAATAAGTCTCAATAACGAACGTACAATGTTCACCCCTACATGCCATGATGGTAACTGGAATGGCAGATTATTCTCTATATAATGGCGTACCTACGTCATGCCTCGTACTATTAGCACGCCACCAGCAGCGGCAGGAAATCAGGAAGATATTTCTGCCGAACCCTGTATAAACATTACTAAACACTCGTAAGCAGTGGCGTAGCTAACATTTTGAAGAAAAGGAGACAAAAATATAAGCTCCAGCTGACGGCTTCGTAATATTATTTTAATCACTGATATTTGTTAGCACGACACGTAAGATGATTCATAATGACACAATAAATATTAACTTACATATTTACCAGCTTTTCCTTCCATTTTAAAAGTTATATAGAAACTATATATATTTTATATAATTTGAGTGTACACGTTACAGTTCAGAGTCAAAGTTAAAAGTAAATAACAAATTTTTTAGAAAGCTTCAAAATTCCCAAACTGGATAGCCACAAGATTTCTCATGAATATACCAACATTTAAAAAAAATCTTATCTTTATTGTTTAATTCACCTGTAATTAATTGTGTTCTTTGTACGTTAAATAATTATCACTAAAGGCTTATGTGGCCTACGTGACCTATCTGTCAGGAGTGTCCTGTGATTTCATGAAAACCTTTTCTCTTCATTATAGTGTTTGTTAGATAATACCACTGTGCTCATGTCAGGTTGATATCACCATGTGAAGAAAATTAAACACAATGTTTATATTGTTACATTACTCCTTCACTGGACTAATTTGGTAACGTGACAAACAAGGTGAAATTTAAATGGAAAGATAAATTGTTTAACAATAAATAAATTTATTAAAACAGAAATAATAAGAATTAGGTTTACAATAATATTACAAGATTACAAGTTTGAAGCTTGTTTCAATTATTAAGACTTTGTGAAATTAGATTGTCTTGCTGTAGCTACTAGGGCTGATCTGGACCCAGGCTACAGGCAGGTGTTTTTTAAAGGAGAAAACCATTAAGTAGTACTTAACATATGGTATTGGACAAGATATACATATAGACTTAAATCAGTTAGCTTGACTGGGTCTTAAGACAAAATCCTTAAAACTTTTTTGGTTAGTAATAAAAAGATATGTAGATAACAGTGGTCGATGGCTAGCAAACAGGTGTCGATTAACAGGTACTATGGCTGGTCCCTTTCCCTATTGGTACTGCCAGGGCATTCAATAGTACAAACAATGCTAATAGGAATTACCTCTAAAAATCAACACCAAAACAATATGAGCCCAAAAAACAGGCAAAGACAAAAAGTATTATTTGCGCGGACCCCATTATGACACAAGTGGAGTACCGCAGTTTGCTCACCCATGCTAATACTACTCGTGAAGCGTGACTACTTGAACAACTCAAAACATAGAACTATATTAACCCAACTGGGTTTTGAAAACAAGAGAGACAGCCTGGTTGTAGCCATACAGAATTTAAACAATGCACATGACGTCCACGGCGTCATGAGAAACATTGGCTCAGAATAAATGAATGGAACTTGTGGAGGTTAGTAAGTCTATTACTAAGACCTTACTACAATTGAAGCCAAAGGCTCACAATATAAAAGCTGTATCATAAGGATACAGAGAAGCATAGTCACTAGGACTGATATACCAAGTCTAAGAGTTTCGATAAATACTAGTCATAATGACACTTATCCTTCATACAAGAGGACACAATATTTAATCAATTAAATTAACCTTTTAATTCTGAAGTCGACAAGACTTGAAATGGTTTTAACTGTCACTTCGACATAGTATAAAACTATCAAACAAATGAAAGTTGCCTTCGACTATAGAAACAGAACATAAAGAATATCAAACATGTTTCGGTAGACATTGTCTAGTTTTTTACAAAAAAATAGACTCTAAGTCAGACGAATTTAAAGATGTTGCCAGGATACTTAAGTATTTGAAGAATATCCTCCTGGCCGGCGCGACGGTGGATCCGACGGCTGAGACTCCATTGTTACGGGTTCCTTCGTTGATTAAAGTTGTAGAGATTCCTCCCTAGACGCTGGGTTGTAGTAGTTTGCGATAATGTGAATCTGAGATGCCGCCTTTTTATACTCTGAAATCTGATTTGAATGGAACAAAACAAAATAGGTGATAGACTCAGAAACATAGAAAAAGATAGAGAAAGGAAGGGAGGGAGAAAGTAAAACGAAGCAGGGGAACCGCTTGCGGGTAAGGTGGAAAACATGTTTCCTTGGACGGCCACTAGTCTTCTCTGAAAGGCAAGTGGGTCACTCGGTCGAGTTCATTCTACGCTTCTTTCTTCATAAAATGTTGTAATGAAATCACGTGTGGCTGAAGTTAGGCCGCCATCATTGAATAATTTTATTTTCTAACACGTGGCGAACAAATCCAAGAACATCTTGAAATGGTGAGTAGATACCAAAGTATCTTCTATTTAAATATATCCGTTTTATTTATATTCTTTAGGCTCAGCTATTATTTTTGTGAGAATTAGCGATATAGACGTCCTTAACAATATTTTCTTGTAGGCAGCATGGCAAATCTATGCGAATCCATCCGACATCATCCAATGGCAACTGATATGCGTTAAAGCATTTTATTCATAAATATGAAATGTTAATCCTCTTCTTTGATATCCGCTAGAGTATTTATCAAAATACAATATCTTTCGAACAAGCATGTATTTCAACTTAGGGAGACACGTGATAGTATCTGACTTCACCTAGAAAGGGAAAATAAACTTTGAGGTAGATTAATTTTAAATATGTTAATATTACTTCTTTCTTTCGTTTCTATTGTCGTAAATTATCAAAAAATTGATATTCAATTGTATCTGTCAAATCTGCCTGATTGACATGCTACAATATAGAGGCAATATTTGGTTTATTTTGACTAAGAAATAGTTTGTTATAAAAACAGAAAAAACCCTGTTCTTTTCTCACATTCCCTATAAGCCCAATTTGTGAAGTGATTTCGGCTCTGGGCCACGAAAGACCACAGCCAGCCACACATAAATACAAATGGCATAGTGAAAAACGCTTTTTCACTTTCAGGTGTTCATGTAACGTCGATATTTTACAAATTTTTGAGTCCGAATTTTATTTTTACAGACTCAATACTTCTCTCTCCGAGAAGTCGAAAGAAAGTAAAACCATTCTAGCTATTCAAATTTTAGTGTATTATAATATAATAACCTTTTACTGTGAATTGATTTATAAACCTAGTTCCCTTATTTTTATGCGGGTCGCTTACGTTTTGCTGTCTATGAACAATAATTATTGGAGTCATCCAATACAATTTCAACGGTTGCGTTCTGATCGCTTTAGTATCCGTGTCCAATGTCCACGATCCAATTCAACCAGCTTAAGAGACCATCATCAATTACCACGGCGACTCAAATGCCTGTTGAAATAGTCAAATGGGTATTTATGTTGAAGTAGTCAAATTAGTATTAATGAATATATTGTTGGAGCTGTCAAATTGATGTTTGCACTCGCACATGTATGTTGTAGGGCTCAATGGTTATTTATACATATCTGAAGTAGCAAAGTAGGTGTCAATACATGTGTGGTTGAAGAAGTCAAATTGGTACTAGGTTATTTAAATAGTCAAATAAGTATATATAATTATATATTATATTATTCAAATTTATCAGCAATGAACTTGAGTGCGACAAAAATAAAAATATGCTTAAAGTTTAAAAAAAAAAAGGTATCTACATTAATATAGTTCTGTATTTTGTATATTTCAGTCTAACGTTGAGTAAAAACCATTAGTGTACGTTAGAAACATCTATTAATGTATTAGGTTTTCAGAAGGTCGCAGGGTAAAAGATATTCTTGCTTTGTAGTGAGGGCTACCTAATAATAATGTTATGGTCACAAAACATCTTTAGATATTCAAATAATTAAAAGGATGTTTTCATGCCATTTCTGATCTGGATGATATACAATCTTGTATTTTTCAGCTTAGTACTTGGGAGAAAGAGAATCGAAACACTGCTGCCAACTTCAAAATGACAACAGTTTGAATGTTTTGCAAATAGAGACCTTTTAAATACTCGTTGGCCCCGATTGGATTCGGATCTGTGTTCATTTCGGGAACTAGAGCAAAAGTTAAAATGACAGGAAATTACATAGTCCTGTCTCGATGACAATTAACCATGACAGTCACGTTAAAGGTATGCCACTGAGGTTAGTGAGGTAGGGAAGAAGAGGAAAGCCTGAGAAAGCATCACATAGACTTACACTCCCAGCAAAAAATACTCTTGAAAGTTTTCATATAAAGAGGGGCTATCGAACCATTTTTCAAGGTTGATTTTATTATGCCACGTTTTTCCTTCTTCCACCACTTCATAATATGTTTATTAATTTTAATCTATGAAACAGTAAAGATTATTACAGATAAAAAATTATGTTTAAAGGAGGGCCGATATTATGACTACCGGATAAATATTGAGGTCGGAAGGTTAAAGTTAGATAAAGCTACGGCTACGCTAGGCTGGTCCGCACTGTTCCTCACATCACAGGAGTGGACGAATTGTCGAGAGAGCATTCATCTGCACTTTAGCGCTGCGGTACGGAACGGGCCGGCGTAGAGTAGCCACTTGCTCCCGAATATCGTAGACGTCGGGAATCTCCGTGAATGTTCGGTAGTTCCCGGATTGTTTTGTCATACCAACCACGAAACAGGCCACGCTGGATCATTGTGGTTAGTTGTGAGTTGAGTTTGTTCACTTTTTTACTATTTAAAAATAAATGCGTTTTAAAGAGATGGATGACGAGATATTTATAATTTATGTAAAAGAGTACAAAGAACTCTATGACCAATCAGACTCGAGGTGTATGAACAATGGTCGGAGATTAAACATTCAGGAATAAATAGGAAACAAAATGAATGTTTCAGGTAAGTGCTATATTTTAATGTGTTGTAACAGTATTATTAATACAACAGAGAAGACATTTTATAATTTAATTAAAAAGTAGTGGGATTAGTACAACTAAAATAACAAAAATGGCAAAAACTGAACGGGTTATTAGAAAAATCGAGATATGTGCAGATTCCCTCAAACCTTCAAACAAACTTTCCCACCATAATATGATTTGTTTCAATCAACATTATTTGATAAAAACTTAACTACGTTTTATGGTGGAAGTATCTCTCTCCCAAAACAGTATATTTTCATTACAATAACTTCACATTACCTTGGGTTTTTTTTCCCATGGCTTTCACAACACTATTTCCGGGAGTACCGTGCGTGCGCATAATTGTAATCCTTCCTTCACATCCCGTGCAGTACGGTGTGACAAGTGTAGCCACTTGCTAGAAATTCGGTAAGGTGCGAAACGGTGTGGACCAGCCAAGTGTAGCCGTAGCTTAGAGGTTATCAGCCACTTTAATATGTTAGGCGTCTTGTGAACTGAATTTGTCTGCTGGATAGCTATCTGTAGGATAATTATATTTTTATACAGAAAACGCAATGTTGATACAGTTTTTACCGGTACGCGCATCCGTATAAACCTTGCTTCTAACGCTACAACCTGGCTAGTGGCTACAACACTCAGCATTTGATAAATAATAAAATAAACTAGTGCGAGGAAACATATGGCGTTACGTGTGCTCAGAAGATAGGTTGTCTTGCAAATATTTATTTCGATGTCTGCCTAAATGTGGTCAATAGTTTGGTACAACATTTACAAAATTTCATTTATTGTATTCGCATTTAAATAATTTGTTCTTATATAACTGTAACTCTACAAACAGTTTGTCAGTTTTTATAAAATTGGTAGTTAAATGTTATAACTGTATATATAATAGTTAGAGCCTGGGCCTGTGCCTACTAAATACGTGAACCAATATTTTAACCTAAAAAAGATTCTGATAGGCCTCATGAAAAACACTCGTCACTATGGCAACGCCCAATTTAATTTTCAGATAAAAGTTATCACGTACTTAAACCTCCTAATAAAAATGTGTTTGATAAATACATTTTATCTGGCAGATAAATGCTGTCTGTAGGTCATAAGACGCACTTTTAACTTATCGACCAGATCAAAATATTTATCGACCAGATAAATATTTATTTAGGAGTCATAAGACTGGCCCTTAGTCAAATAAATGTGTGCAGTCAAACTCCTAATCAGGGCTGATCCTTAACAAATTATAATGTATGTTAAGTTTTGATAGAAGAAATGTATTTTTCAATCTATGTGATAATATTTGAATAACCTGAGACTCATTATTTTTTTATAAAATTAAAAATTGATAAAATAAGAAAAGGAAAAATTAAAAAATTAAAACCATCACGGGTATACAGTTCTAGTAGAGATTGTATACGTTGTCTAGGATAAATTATCTTTCCTCCAAACATTTACTATCACCAAATTTATTTCGGCGTTTTCAAAGATGACATCAGAAATAAAACTCTAGTAAAAACATCCCAAGTGATTCCAGTGAAATTTAAAAAAGAAACTTCTAGATCACGCATGCCTCCACACTGCCCCCGCAACAGACAATACCAACGTGACGGTGACTAGAGATGAACATTTTCCGGGAAATTTTCTGCACTGATGACTTATGGTGGAGGGGTTAAATTGTAGAAGTGACACTTAGAGCCTATTATACTTCAAATATAGTGTGTTAAGAGACGAGTGGGGGGAGGGAAAATGGAGGTAGGGGAAGAGTAGCTACAAAGCACAGAGTATAGGGGGGGACATTAACTTATTGATGATATAAAATTGAAGTATGATTTATGAGCATAACGAGTTTACAGAAAAGGCTAACATTTATTTGTTTCTTTACTACTTTAATTTTTAGCACCACGTCTTACTACCGTTTCGGGTTATACGCTTATGTACTGATTATACTAATGTATTAGGGATGGGTAAGGTTGATTTTAGAGTAATTGCACTTGCAATTGCACGATAGTGGAAAACCCTTTACGAAAAACCACCCTCAGTGCACACGACAGAGATCGAATTCCAATCTCTCTGTCATCGGCAGCCTGGTCTATTGCGAGAGTAGAGGGTTAGACCGTACTGCCACCAAAGCAGGTGTTTCTTTACTACTACTACAACTACTACTACTACTACTACTACTAATAATAATAATAATAATAATAAACACTACTACTATCACTATCTTGTGTCAACTGGTGATCTAGGGGTAAGGTGTCGGACTCATGTTCTGTGGGTCCGGGGTTCAATCCTCGGTCCCAGCACAGATTTATCTGATTGCCAAACCCTTCCTTCACCTCTGACAAGACGTGTATTAATCACAACTTGTGAATGTGGGGAATGCCAGGCCTCCACCGTGGTTCGGATCTCACGTTAAACTGTAGGTCCTTCATTTCATCTCACAACCACCCTAGCATTACACGTTAGCGTAAGTGCGTATAACTAGAACGGATAGTAAGATGCGGTTTTAATAGTAATATTATCACTACCACTTATTATTATTACTGTTATTATTATCCATCTAATCAGTTGAAATTATTTTACATAAGTAAAAGTTGAAAATTTTCCGTAAATAATAAAGAGAGAATTTCCAAAGCGGAAAATTTTCCGTTTCATATCTCTATCGGTGACGTAATTCCAGACACTACACCTGCGCAGAGTTATCACTACCAGACAGCACACGGGTAGTCATTCCCCTTGCCGGGTGAGACCCATATAGCATATAAGTGTTAGTATGTATATGTATAAATGTGTGTGGCGGTGACGTAATTTGAGGAAGACGTGTTGCAGGTAAGATTGGTTCTGTAGACTAGAGATTTAATGCACTGTCTAGAACAGGCATGTCCAACTATTCCCCGACTGAGGGCTGCGTAAGTTCTTAGGGAATTGGCCGGGGCCATACATGAGATGTATAATGCCTAATGCCCAAATACATTACATGCGCTCACATATACCCAAACCCACCCATGACATTCACTATACAAGTAACATTATACTTGTGGTTCTGGAAACTCCATAGAAATTAGCTAAAAGAACCTAATTTGTTGTTTTTTTCTGAAATTTTAAGTATTTAAATTTGAGCTGGTGAACCGCATTCAACGAACTTGGGGGCTTCAAACAGCCCGTGAGTTGGACATGCCTGGTCTAGAATATAATTAATAATGTCTCCGGAAAAATGATTGTGTGAGGAGACTTGGAGTGGTAAGGGGGGAGGGATAACTTCTCCTTAGAACGAATGAATGTAAAGAAACAGATCAAGTATTTTCCCAAATCTGTAATTTCACCGATAAAATTATATAAATATTAAATTACCAGCGTTGATAAGTCTAGATATATCCTCAAATCATATTTCTCTTTTCGTTGACAATTATGAAACACCCGAGTATAGCTGAGTTGCGGCGTATATTTTCACTCAAATAATTAATTAAATATTTTATCTATGTAATTTTATAATTTATTTTAGGCCTAGGATTAATCAATTAGCGTTTGGGATTGCAGTTATGGTTGGTTCCGTATCACACATTCTTAGTCTGCCTCAGCACCCCGGGTGGATATTTTTTTAACTATGGCGGGGTTTTAAACAAAGGCTCTCATGCGTGACTGGTCACTGTCTAAACCACTACGCCTCAATAATCATACGCTTGAACTAGACTTGTTATCGGCGTGTTCTAACAAACGCGAATATGCGTGTCACAACGTGTGAGCAAATGTAACATTTATTACATCATGTTCGAAAGAAAAATGCAAAAATAATATTGTGGGTTTATGTATTTTGGACGTACTTATAAAATAAATCAAGATAAGAATATATTCACAAAAAGTTAATTACCATGACTTTAAAATGCTAAAATTTGTTTAGGGGTTTCCGTTTTCCAACAAATACTGATTGATGAAAATATTAAGAGTTTTAAAAAATGTAAACTAGGAAAAAATAGCACAAAGTGTATAAAAAAAAGTGAAAAATGTGATGTTTGACTAATGGTATTATTTTAGACATTTATTTCCTGTCTCGTTTTGTTTGGATCGTGTTTGAAAATTTAAACATTAGTATAAAATATTAGTATACATTCAACTCCGTATCGAGTATGTAGCCTTTGTTTAAATAGGTAAAATAGTTCAAATCATAAGCTTAGCATAATTATTATTAGCACCGCATCCTACTACCCGTTCGGTTTATACTTACGCTAATGTGTAATGGTAGGGTGATTGTGAGATGAAATGGAGGACCTACAGTTTAACGTGGAATCCGAACCACGGTGGAGACTTGGCATTCCCCACATTCACAAGTTATGATTTATAAACGTCTTGTCAGAAGTGAAGGAAGGGTTTAGCAGTCAGATAAATCTGTGCCAGGACCAAGGATTGAACCCCGGACCCCCAACACTGAAGTCCGACACCTTACCCCTAAACCACCAGGTCACCCCCTCATAAGCTTAGCTAATATTAAGACAAAACGATTAGTGTTTTTACTGAGCACTTAGAATAATGTATGATGAAGGTATGTCAACCAGAAATGTTCACTGTTTAAATTTGGACATAGTAACTTCTACCAGAGAGCTCTTACAATGTATCCCATGTGTGTGTGAGTGTGTATGTATGTGTTCGAGTGGTGTGTTGTGTGTGTGTGTGTGGGAGAATCGGGACTCCAGCGTCAGGTGGCCAGAAGTAAGACGAGGGAAGTGTAGGTCAGTTAATAGAGGAGAATGTGGTCGGGAATGAGCGGAGGGTTCTGGCCGGGGGTGAGGGGGTGGTGAGGGGGCTATAATAGCACAGTACTTGCGGCTGCGGACAAACTCGATCGAATGGAAGAACAACTTGGCTAAAGGGGAGGAAACGAAGATTCTTGTGCGTAAGAAAAAATGCTGTGGTAAAAATAACAAGCATAATAAAAAAATATCAAAAATAACATGTCACTTGAAACAAAAATGTTAGTAGAAATATGTTGTATAAATGTTAGCTTTTTAAGAGTGTTTAGGATACATAATGGACGGGCATATATTCACACACTAGTACACTCATTTTGTATTATTTGACGAAGACTTTCTGATCAAATTAGATTTAATATTGTTAGCTATTACCGGTGAGCACGCGAACGAAGGTGTCAATCTAGTCTAGTCTGGTTTGCCAGTGTCGGAGAGGTTGGGGTTCGGATCCATACAGTCTGTTTTAAAGTGTTTTGCCCTAATAGTTTCCTCATTCAGACGCCATTAGTATAAAATATGCGGATAACCCAGATAAGTAGTAAGACAGAGCATAGTTTGAACTCAGTCGTGCGTACTTAGGATGGTTTTGCCATAAATGGTTTCCCACTCTATCTTTCTCCACGCAAATGAGGGTACACTTCCTCTAAGTTCAACCTTTCTAATCTCCAACCCACTAGCGTAATTAGTACATAAGCGTATAGCCCAGACGGATAGTAAGACGTGGTTATAACCCGACTTGGTGGCGTAGTTAGCTAACGCGCTAGTTTCGTATTGAGCTAGACTGCCGAGGACGGGGAGATCGAGGTTCGATTCTCAGTCGAATGAACTGAGGCTGGTTTTCCCTAAATGGTTTTCCATTGTCTCTCCATGCAAGTGTGGGTTCACTTCTTCTAAATTGAACCTTCCCAAATCCTAAACCATTAGCGTAATTAGTACTTAGAGCGTATAACCCGACCGGTTAGTAAGACGCGGTACTAAAAAAAGTGATAAGACGCGGATTATATACCTGGCTCCCCAGGTAAAGTTAGTACAGACAGTCCCACAAGGTGTCTGCAGGGCAAATTATGGTATCGCCTGGTTCTTATTTCTCGACATTCCCAAAGGCTGGTTATAGGATTCCGTCGTAGGGCTGACCGCAACACGTCCCTCCTCTCATTCCGGAATGTGGTGCTATTCAAGGAAAGTATTGTCGATACAGTCACGGTATGAGCTCTGGAAACTGAGAAAGTTCCCCAGTATAAGCGGCAGATGTTCTGATAGTAAATATAGAATTTGATGGCCTATCAGTTTTCAAAGGCCATCCACTAGCTTTGATAAAAGCGTCAAGTTGGATTGACCAAATGACCCTATTGATTAGTAGCAGGAATAAAAGGGTGTGTTAACAAGTATGTGTCCTGTTAGTAATAAAGATACTTTTCTACAAATAAAGCTTAATAATACATGCGCTTACTAATAATTGAAGAGTAGGTTTTGTTATTTTGGTTGTTATTATAACTAACCTATCGTAGACTGGCTTAAACATGGGTTTATGTATAAAATGGTAGACTTATAAAAGTGTGGCAAATGTATTTCAATAACTTTTTAGTATATTTATGATATTTCAATCTCAATTGTTTTTAGTTTGTTTAAGAAATTTAAATTTTTTTTACCACGTACACAGCCAACTTTTCCAATTGGAAACGACAAGTTTTTGTTTACAAAAGAGGGGACTGTCAATTTTCGTAAATCCATGTAAATTTATCAAGATGGTGATAATGCCCAACCGATTTTTGACAGATTAGGACATATTTTTAATTTTAAAGTTAGAAACTATTTTATTAATTTATACCTTCAACACCAAGGTCATTAACCACTTATTTTAAAGGGTGGGGATTGAAAGGGAAGCGTATAGGAAATACAACTATAATAGTGTAGAGAGAGTATGAGAAAACCACGATGGTAAATTACCTTTGTAACACCCACACTAGAGCACCTGGCCAAGATTTGAACCTTGACCTTCACGTTACTAGGAATCCAATTTATTTCAAACGTGTCGCCTTATACAATCTGATCACTGGTGTGAGTATTATGAAGTAAGGATATCTCTATTAGCTAGGTGGTTTTATTAGATAGAAAATTTTATTTTTTAATTAGTATGTTATATATATATATATATTCCGACACCCTAGCTCAGTTGGTAACGTGTTTGCTTACTATGTTGAGGGTCCTGGGTTTGATTCCCGCATGGTAAAAATTATATCATAGACGAAATATGTGTTTACCCTTTCACAGTGATGAATTAACGTCTGAGGACTGGATTTGTGCCCGTCCTAGTCTTAAGATAAATTTTAAGGCATACAGGCCTAGCAAGTTGGTAGTGAAAATATATGGATTGGATAAAAAAAACTAACCCAAGCCATAGGTTGAAAACAGTAATGGATGTAAAAAAATAGTATGATATATATTTTTGTGTTGTTTTATTTGCTTCCTGACAGAATTTTAAATTAAAATTAAGTTAATTTTAAAATGGTGGAATAGTTATTATTAATTTTAGAGCTGTTCAAAGTTGAAGCCAATTTCTTAAATACCTCTCGTTCTCGTTTATTGTGAATAAGCACACAAATCCTTACTAATTAACATTAACTTCAACGTTGTTCAACGTTGTTACTCTGGGTGTTTCCGAGTGAAACTGAACCAGTGAATTACACAGTTGGTTAACTTAAGATTAGTCGTGAAGAACTGGCCGTTAAAGTTATCGCAACCACGGCTCGTGGAAGTTAATCAGCTATTAAAGTTTGCAGGGCAAATATTGATTTTTAAATTATAATATTTTGCGTCAGAAGATAACGTCAGACACAATAGAAAAGTTGATTACAATTTAAAGTAAAATTCTCACTGGCAGATAGCTGTAAGCACGCATACAGTAGCACAAACTAAGAAGGAAAAGTTAGATAAATGACAAGGGAAACTATTTGATCCCTCTTCAAATTATAATTTCCAATGGTTTCTCCAGTTGGATTGTTTCTTTCCTATTAATTTACTCAGCTTGATTCTATCATTAGTTAATCTACGTCCCTTAAAGCTAATAGCTAATTCCCTGGTAACCAAAACATCAAACCTATCTAAATTTAAATAAATAAATTTGTGTTATGTTACTTTACTTTACATCCATTGCTGTTAGAAGCCTATGGCCTGAATCTGTTTTTTTTATTCCAGCCATGCTTTATATGTCTTAAACACGCCTTGGTAGCGTAGTTAGCTAACGTGCTAATTTCATGTTGAGCTTGACTGCCGAGGACGGGGAGATCGAGGTTTGAATCTCAGTCAGGAGAACAGAAGTGGTTTTCCTAAATGGTTTTCCACTCTCCCTCCATGCAAACACGAGTTCACTTCCTCTAAATTCAACCTTCCCAATTCCTAAGCCATTAGCATTGTTAGTACTTAAGCGTATAACCCTAACGGTAAGACGTGGTGATGATAAATAATAATAACAATATTAATAATAATATATATATATTTTTTAATAGTAACTTAGTCCAAAGTGACCTGGCGGTCTAGGGGTAAGGTGTCAGACTTCTGTGCTGGCGGCCGGGGTTCAATCCTCGGTCCCGGCACAAATTTATCTGATTACCAAACCCTTCCTTCACCTCTGACAAGACATCTTGTGAATGTGGGGAATGCCAGGCCACCACCGTGGTTCGGATCCCACGTTAAACTGTAGGTCCTTCATTACATCTCACAATCACCCTACTATTACACATTAACGTAAGTGCGTATAACCTGAACGGGTGGTAAGACGCGGCGCTAATAATAATAATAATAATAACTTAATACATTATATTATAAGGCATATATTTTTATTATTAATATTGATATTATTATTATTTATCTAACCGTAAAAATTATTTGTTGGGACAAAACTTTTTAATTTGATATCTGATAACATTGTTTTTAACTTTATGATATTTTTAAAATTTTAAATGATTTTACCGCCAATTATTTCTACTAGGCCTATTATCGAAAGGTAAATGATTCATAAAATAATTTTACCCAAAATAAAATTCTGTTCATTTCATCGGACTTTTTGTAGTTTAAAAGAATACTTTTAAAGCGAGTCGTTACAATGTTTTCAACAACTTTTCTTTAAAATGTATCTGTTAAAATTCTAACTTGAAATATTAATAGTCTTAAATTTGAAATAAAGGAAAACTACTCCGTTATTAATGCTATTTACGATATTACTGAGGTAATCAAAACGTGGAAACTTCCTTTATGGTTCCTGTACAAAAAAAAATATATATATAGTATTGTTTTGAAACACTTTAAAACATTGGAACCCATCCACTTACCTTTTATAAGTCCCATAAAAAACTCTTCTCCACAAAGAAATTTATTTTTTATTTTTTTAAAGGAGGAAATTTACAGTAAATGGACTACGTTGAGTTGTTTTGGAAGTTTCTCTGGAGTAGAGATGTAATAGATCAGACTACTTATAGTTTAGTTTACCGGTCTGGTTCTGGCAATGCAGTATCTTTTCAACTTATTTGTAGTGCAACATAAATTGTAAACAACTTCAGTTTTGTATACTTTTTACATATATAATATATTCTTTTGCAACGTTTCTCTTTCTTCGAAGGTCGGAGTAAGTATCAGAAACATCGTCATTTATATATATATATATATATTTTGTTCTTTGTTCTTTGATCTGACGTCACAACTTTTACTATATCTCACCTTTCCCAGCATTATTGTCTTCTTTCAACTTTTGTTCTTAACTCTATTAAAGTATTTTCTTTCCTCTTTCTCCCAATTTTATCTTACAATTTATATGAAATATTAAAATGATACATTTATGAAAAATCTGTTATTTAAAAATATGTTGTCGTTACTACACATACATTTAAAAACTGTTTTTCACAATTTAGATAAGGCAGGAATTAGCTATAAACTATTCGAATTAGTTCATTTTTTTTATTTTAAAATATATAAAGGTGTATTTTTGTATTTGTTTGACACCTTAGCTCAGTTGATAGCGTATCTGCTTGAAGAGATAAGGGCTCCAGGTTCAATTCCGGGCATGGTCGAATAATTTATCATTGGTAAAATGTGGGTTTCCCCTTTAACAGTGATTAATTAACGACTCGGGATTGAATGGTGTGTTTATTATAGATTTAAGTTTAAGTCGTGTGTCAGTCGGTTCAGAAAGTGCACGTTAAATACCTGGAATATATTAGACAAAAAGATATATTTCATAATATAAAAAAATATATATATATAAATATATATAAAAATAAATATAAATATCGGTGGTCTGTGCCTTCCAACTTTGATTTTAGTTTTTATGTAGTATTTATGTTTTGTGTAAATATTGTTGTGATTCCTGGGATTTACTTTGAAATTTTCAACGTTGATTCATGGTTATATCAAGCTCTAGGACTTCAGTAAAATTAATGTATACAATATTTGTATGTAACAATGTAAATGTTGTGGAAGGCATATAAAAAGAAGTTGTTTATAACCCTAAACGGTTAATTTCAAAAATCCCGTTCGGATTATACGCTCACAAAAAAATTAAATTCTAAAAAAATATTTCAAACTTGGTAGGCGAGGCGATAAAGAGATCATTTTTGTCCATAATATTATTTAAATATAATTTCTCGCTAAGTCAGCAATTTTGTCTGGTCTAGATTGTTAATGACGGGTGGGTCAAGGTTCAAATACTGTTCAGGTGTTAGTGATGAGGGTGTTCTATCCTATGTAGTTTTTGGCTTTTAACCACTAAAATCTGAGCTTATTTTTTTATTTTCCAAATCTATTTTTCTCAACATTACGTAATTAATTTAAATAAATGAAGGTATCGACGGGTAGTAAGACTAGACTATTGGAGTATGTCTTAAGCAGGTTTAATTTAAAATAAAATTTAGCCACATTCAGGGGAAAAAAACGTTGTGTACACTCAGTAGAAATTAAAACCCTGACCTACCCAAAACTAGTAAACCAGAGTAGACTATGTCGACGTCTTAGTCCAGGTTCCCACCGATATGGGTTATAAATAGTAATTAAAACATAAATGTGTTAGTTTTACTAAGACTGATATATCAACACAACTTATCGACCAAAACGTAAATTCATGAAAAGTAATATTTGGGTAGAACAAATTCAAATGCAAAATACTAAACGCCAAGGTCGACATGGGTAACGCTATTGAGAGGGTTGACTGCAAGGTTAGTTTACTTGACTCAATCCAGGGAGTACGGGGTTCAAAGCTGACTTCTGTACCGAGACTATACTTTTACGCCTTTCTTTAGAGTATTACAGGGGCGATACCTATTAATTATAATCCTGATAGTTACGTTTCACGTAATATTGATCCGTTTATAGTTTTGTTTTTGCTAAATGTTTAATACTCTATCAAAAAAAGTTTGCACATAGAGTATGTCTCTTATCAATGTGTGGTTGGTTAAATGGGTCAATGAATGACCTTGATGCGACCTGAGAGATTATTTATATTGTACAAGAATATGTATGAACTTTAGCCCTTTAAAAATGTAATCAACACACAAATGTGCTATTTAGACAGTGTTGTCACAGTTTTTTATAAGCTTCTTGCTATATATTCAGAGCATAGAGCTACCGATGTGACTATTTCACTAAAAAGGTCGGGATGCAATTTCTCTTCTTCGGAGAAAGTTATCCAAAATGCTACTTAGTAAGCCATAGCCCTTCACGACTACTTGCTCTTCACACTATTAAGTCAGGAATGATGAAGTTGGAAATTAGAGCCAATGTACATTACTGTACTTGTAGAAAATAATTTAGGAAATACCATGCTTAGTACACTCAGACAAGATTTGAACCCCAAACTTTCCATCACTGGCAGTCCAGTCTATTGTGAGAATGAAAACTTAGGTCATGTGATCACCGAAGCATGGATTGTCGGTATCTTTGAAGCGTGTGTGTGTTTATGTATATTGTGTCTATATGTGTGTGTGTGTGTGTGTGTGTGTGTGTGTGTGTGTGTGTGTGTGTGTGTGTGTGTGTGTTGTGTGTGTGTAAGATGTGTATGTGTATGTATGTGTAGATGCATGTTTATACGTGTTTATGTGATGTATGTATTTATTTAGATAGGGTATGTATGTATGTATGTATGTATGTATGTATGTATGTGTGTATGTGTGATGTATGTATGTATGTATGTATGTATGTATGTATGTATGTATGTATGTATGTATGTATGTATGTATGTATGTATGTATGTATGTTTATATGTATTATGTATGTATATATGTATGTATATATGTATGTATATATAGTATGTATATATGTATGTATGTATGTTTATATGTATATATGTATGTATATATGTATATATGTATGATATATATATGTATGTATATATATATATGTATGTATATATATATGTATGTATATATAATATGTATGTATGTATAATATGTATATATGTAATATAATATTATATATGTATGTATATATATATGTATGTATGTATGTATGTATGTATATATGTATGTATGTATGTATGTATGTATGTATGTATATATGTATGTATATATGTATGTATATATGTATGTATATATGTATGTATATATGTATGTATGTGTATATATATGTATGTATATATGTATGTATGTATATATATGTATGTATGTATGTATGTATGTATGTATGTATGTATGTATGTATGTATGTATGTATGTATGTATGTATGTATGTATGTATGTATGTATGTATGTATGTATGTATGTATGTATGTATGTATGTATGTATGTATGTATGTATGTATGTATGTATGTAGATACAATACATATGTATGTAAATATAAAATGTATGAAATACGACACTCCTTTTTGAAATTGAAACGGTTGACTATATAAAGCTACCAAAATCTCTTGGCATATCAAATAACTACGAAATGAAAGGGTGAATTTATTAAAATGACTTGATGGTGAAAATTAATTTTAAACTTATGCTTACAGATGCAAGCCTCGTCTACTGCTTTGAGATGTAAATGATCACAAAACACGTATTTGGTGAAACTGTGGGGTCGGCAAAGTTTATCAAGCTAATACACTCTCAATTCTGAACTAAGAGGCTAAGAGGCTAAGAGGCGAACCGCTTACACCGGGGATATTTTTTTCAGAAATGTGGTATCCATTTATACTCCAGACAAATGATAAAGCTATTATGTTTAATTTATATTTCTAATCCTACCATCGTAGTTTGGTAGTTGACTATGTTGAGATCACAATTATTTTGATTGTACCTTTAATCCCAGGATTGTTAATGACTTACTATAAGACGTGTGAATGAGAAGGTAATCTTGTATTAAAACACACGCATCAGCATGGAGAGGATTAATAAAATGAAATTAATATCATAAGAAAGTAATTTCAATACACTTATCCGGAATTCAATCAATAGTAACCAATTTCAATGCATGTGCAACAACTTAACCTACTCCTATGGCAATATATGTCTATATGCATCGCATCATATTACTTGTCCGGGCTATCTGCATCTAATATAACTAGTTTGTTTTATTAGTTTTTTTATCGTATGCCAAATATGACCGGAAGGGAGATGACGTCCAGGCTCGGTCGCTTTATGTGTAGACTATTAGCCGCTCTGTTGACACAGAACGTTGCCCAGAGTACACCACAGGAGGTTGTCAACATGTCGTACCCACAATGAGATGACGTGTGACTGTGATTATGAAGTTGTGGAGCTGGTGTGAGCCTTAACTTAAACTTAAACATAATTATTCTAACTCTGATGGCTGTTAGGATTATTCGCCTAAAGGGAAAAATACCCAAAGTACGAGCCGTGAATCTAACCCAGGACTCTTAGGCTCGTAGCCAGGTGCACTGACCAATACACCACGGGGCATGTTATTTAACTAGTGAAGATGAAATGCAAAGGAAGTATTTCCACGCTTGTATGGATCGAGCACCTCCTTAGGAGGAACTCTTTTCTGCACGACGTCATAGAAGGAAAGGTTGAGGGAAAGAGGAACTAGGAAGAAGGAGGATTCAAATATTGGATGACTTGAAGGAAAGAAGAAAGTTTTGAGAGATAAAGGAGGAGTCAGAGGACAGGGTGCATTTGCGGTCTAAGTTCGCTTATAAAAGGAATAAACATGTCGTAAGACAGAACACAGCTTGAACCCTGACCTCACTGTCACAGGAAAACTAAACTATCCGATATTGATGCCTTAGTCCACGTGCCCGCTGATGTAGGTAGGTTAATGATATGTAAAAGTTTAAAAAAAAGTATTAAGACTCTTTTGTACTAGAGAGTATGTTTGTAGCCAAACAAATAGTTCTCGTTAATTTATTAATAATTGGGTGAAAAGATATTTCTTTTCGGTTTGATAAAATTGTATTTTTCATTTTGTTTGGCTCTTTTAATCCTCCCAAAACAAAAAACAAAACGTTTCTTTGTCGTCCCACTTCAAAGCCATGGCAGTTCATGAGTACAGCAACCAAAGTCAAACTAATTATGAAAGCATTCGTTTTTATACTGTGGTTTGGTATGAAAAAAATGTTAGGTGCCAGCATTGTGGCTCTTTGCTTCTTTGTTCATGAGAGAGAGTAAAGATAAAATAGAAGAGAAGAGAGAAATAAAAATAGTGTAGAATTGAAAAGAGAATTTAATAGGGTGATCTTTTTTACTATTTCTTTTTTAGTTTCTTGTGTTTACGCCTGCATCATCATCGGAGAGGGTCACTAAATATATCGATATTTTTTGACAGCAAATTTTTCTTCTTCAGTCTATGACAAGCAATTATAGCCCCGAGAGTGTTAGTTACTGGTACTCCTGATAAAGGGGAAATACAAATCGTGGTGTTATAACACTTACAATTGAATGTTCATAGGAATAGCCTTTGAGAAAATACAAACATGTATTTTACAGTCAAATTGATAACACTTTGCTATGTTATTTATGTTATTTATAAGCATTAATACTATTTATCGAAATTTACAATTATTATCACTACAAATATATCATTTATTTTTATACGTAATGCTCTAAAAATGCAAAATAGACAGCAAACAAGATGCAGTTTTGTTCCCACTTCTAGTTGACGATTCAGTCCACATACATTTGTACCCATCTCTGTTATCATGTAAATCCACCACAGATAGTAAAACACATTCACAACAAATAACTGAATGGTACATAGTCCCTTTCGAAATGAAAAAGGTATGTGAATTAGCTCTAACACTATAATGAGCAATGTTTTAAACCTCTTAGATACATTATTGAACTAAGCCCTTTTAGGTGGACATTCATGTTGGTACATAGACCATTTAAAAATTTTAAAATTATGTAAATTATGTCGCTTAGCCTCTTTGGAATTTCCACGCCTCATGAGTCATTGAAATCCCAAAGGGTGTGTGTGTGTGCCATTTCAAACATTATGAGTTATTAAGAAAAAAAAACCATTAAATTTGACAACGATCTAGAAATCCAAGTATTTTTATGTTAATAGATTATCTAAAGATTCAAAGAAATTACATAATATCTTTAAAAACAGAATACGTACCAACAAATTAACTATAAAAAATAAAACATATTGCAAGAATAGGAAAAGGCTAAGTGCCACTGGTCTTATTAGTCAAAAGGGTATAACCCCAAGAAGTAATTTTGCCGAATGGAACCACAGCATTTTATATAGTAAAACTATTAGATACATTTAAAATATATCTAAATTAAAATAGTTTTTCAAAGTGCGTTGCTTTCAATATCTACACATTTTTTTATTCACTTCAGAAGTCAACGTAGAACGGACAAAGTATTTCTGGTAAAAAATTTATCAAATTGATTAAGCCCTTCATCTTTTCTTTAGATGTGTATTTTCCATATTTAATTTCGTGGATTAAAATAGTACTTATGTCTGAAATTGTTTTACCTTTCTTCAAAATTTTGAACATTTCCCAATCTTCCAGTTCCTTTGTTAAATTTCCGTCGAATCTTCAACTTAACAGGATGTTGTGCATCTATTCTCATCCACGATACAGTTGTAATATTCATTATTGAGGTGTTTATCAACTTGTCTGCAGCCTCTTGTAAATCATAAAGGTTCAAATTACCCATGTCAACCAATTTAAAAAGTAGCCCCAAACGAGTTGACCTTTACCTTCAGATCGTCTGTAATATAGTAGTTACATACTCTTTTCCTTATCTCTCAATCCAAAATCTCAGTCACATTCTAAGAATCTGTGTACAGATACTAGAAATATATGTTCAATTACCTAAAATAAACCAAATGACACAATAATTTTACAAAATTAGCATCATCTTATTTTTGTTTTGTGAGCAGCAATATAGACTGCAGATAACATGTCTTGACGTAAAAACACGTGAAAGTAGTTCTAGTAGCATGTTTTTAGCTCGCCTTACCGTGTAAGTGTAAATAGTACTCTAGCTTTCCTTAGAAGTTGATCCATCCAAGTGCTGATCACACTCGAAGAAGCTTAACATTTATATTATAAGGTAACTGATCCATTCACCTTATTGTTTTCATCGCGTCTTACTACCCGTTTGGGTCATACACCTATGTACCATTTACACTAATGTGTTAGGGACTAGGGAGAATAAATTTAGAGGAAGTGCACCCACATTTACGTGGAGTGGGAGTGGAAAACCATTTAATAAACCCACTATCAGTGCACCCTACCGGGATTGAACCCCGATCTCCCGTTTTCAACAGTCTAGTCTAACACGAGAGTAGCGCGTTAGACTATGCGACCACCAAGTGGGTTATGTGCAGTTGTCATTTTTTATAAATCAATCAATATGGTATCTATAAAATAACACTAATAATATTGTAAAATTTATAAATGTTGACAAAATATATATAGAGTATATTATTATTTTCAAAAGTTTCTTCTTGTGAAAATTGGACTGTAGCTATTTAGGGGAAAGTTTTTTCTACGTAAGCAGCTCGGGTAAATAATAGTTTTATTTAAATGGCAGTGGGCGTTATTTGAAAACAAGTTAAAGCAATTTTTTTTAGCTACCATTTTTAAATAATTGTGTGCAAATTTGAAACAAGGATCACTCACATGAGTATAAGCGTGGCTTAAGGCATTAAGCTTATCCGATCTGGTTCCCCAGTAACGGATATTTTGTATTTCAGATCCCGGCTGGGTGTACCGAAAGTGTTTTTTTTTCCTAAATAGCTATCAACTTTCCCTCCACACAAATACGGGTAGCTTTATTCTAAATTCTACCTTCCTCACCCTCACTCCATTTGTAAATAATCAACTTAAGATGCGCAGCACAGAAAAACATATTTGGCGAATGGTAAGATTAGCTCAGTGCTTGCCTGTTTAACTTTGAACCGGGAAGCCGAGTTTCAATTGTCACTGACTGCGCCTAGGAGTGGTTTTTTTTTTACCCGCGTTGTATATTATTTATACAAATTAGCCCTGGCATATTCAGTGTGAATTACCCCTCATTAGTACGTGTCCTTAGTATAGTTCCTTTATTATTCGTTCATGTACAAAATATATAATATATATTTTTTTATTCAATGTATCATACTGGTTATTCAACGGGTTTATGCATATTACTAATTACGCTAATGTGTTAAGGATGAATTTAAAGGAAATGTACACGAATTTGTGTTGATAGAGAAAGTAGAAAGACTTTTAGGAACAAACATCCTTAGTGCA
The DNA here is from genome assembly GCA_039000515.1 of Timema cristinae. NCBI lineage: Eukaryota > Metazoa > Arthropoda > Insecta > Phasmatodea > Timematidae > Timema > Timema cristinae. Next base: position 127,980,341 of record JBCFYV010011172.1, read on the forward strand.
CCCGACCAGGATTTGAACCACGATCGCCCCATCAGCAGCAGTATAGCCCTATTTCTATACGGCCACTGTAGTGGGTATACAGAATAATTAAAGTTTATATTGTTTAATTTCATTTAGTAGCTTTTCAACTCCCTTCAAGGCGAATATTAATAAAGTTGAATTTAATAACCTTTCTCATCATTTCACCTTAGGGTTAGACTGTTAAGGGAGAAAGGTATATTTATTACCGAGAAGGTGTTAAAATTGATTGTATTAAGATAGTCCTGGTTATTGAATTATAGACTGATCATAAAAAAAAATGGATAGCAATGTTATCCAGAAAGAGGGGGAGATGAAAATAAATAAAACGATACCAGTTACTAAAGGCAACCTTTGTTAATCAAATAGCCTCCAGGATAAAGATTGAGTAGGGTCCGCTAAATAAACTCGGATCTGGATTGAAAAATTTTCTCCACCCCTTCTATCTCTCTCTCTTTTATTACTTGTCTTTACTCAATAAATCCATATGAAATGTTATATTTTAGGCTACGTGGGACTTGCAATCGATGGGATTTTCGGCTGCCAAAAACAACGTCGTGGTATTTGCGCCCACCACTCCAATTTGTAAATATAATCAAGTTTCGATACGAATTATATTTTGGAACGTTATTTCGATCAGGGACCTGAAATTGGATCATGGGTGCACTTACTTCTAAATTACTCATTTTTATGCTTTATTTTTCTCTAACCCAAACTAACCTTAACTAACCCAAACTAACCTTAACTAACCCAAATAACTTTACTAACCTGAACTAACCTTAACTAACATAACTAACCCCTAATAGAATTATATATTAATAAGTATAACCGCCAGAATAATCCGGAGTTAGGCAAATCCGAGCGCTCGAGTGATACAATTAAGACGACATTCAAGCCAGCGTAGCGTCACTTTTAATTTAACAAATCCCTCTCTCTATATATAAACAATATTCAGAAAGCGGCCGCAAATCCCACAGAAAAAGGCTTGATCGCAAATCTCACGGACGCATGTCCCACGCTACCATATTTATTCTATTATAAATATTATCTCCAGGTATATTCAAATATGTGCGCTCTATTTTAAACAAACCTAAATTCAATCAATAAAATCCTTATATAGATTTTCATTTGGGCTATTTAATTAGCAATTTCTGAACCGACTGATTATTCAGCAAAAGACTTAAAAACTACGAGTATATTATTTTGTAAAACAAACATAACAGTCTATTTTCTTCAATGATAATTATTTGGCAATGTTGAGAGTCGAACCCAGGTGTCTTTGTGAATTGTTTGTACAACAAATTTAAACTAATCTGTGACTTGTTCCAGAATCACAAGTAGTCTTAGAAATAGGTTAGCTTCTCCAATAGCATAAATGTTATGCATAATTACTAAGGGTCACTACGTATTTATAATGTAAGGTCAGAAAAAGGGGGTTACTCACTTTCTTATTGAACCAGACTGTAACCATTCAAAGTTTGGTTTGATTTGTTTTACCAATTCAAAACTTGTCGTTTCATCTGTTATAAAATATTACAGTGGTGTAAAAATAAGAAAAGTAAACGTGGCCTATGTCAATCCGCCAAAATAAAGTAACCTTCCAGGGTTGCCATTCTTGTCTTGAAATGCTTGTTATTGGTACTCACCAACAAAGTGTGTTTTGTTTGGGATGCTTTTCGGTTATTTTTCTTTTCTGTTTTGGGTGAAGTCAAGAATTTGGATCCATAAATTTGGAAACTTCCTAGGGTGAAAGAAAATTGAATATTTCTTTGGTTTGGCACCAAAATACATGCAAAGTGTTTGTCATCGCCAGCAGGAAGTCATGAATCTTTCAAAACAAAAAGAAAGCTAAATTTGACGCCAGCATAATTTATCTAGTCCATAAAAAATATATTGAAAAGGGGGGAGGGAAAAAAAGAACTATGAAGTGTTTTTGGAGTAATAACAAAAATAGAAAAGCTTTGGAACATACTAACATATTTTTATTTATAATATATTGTTTATAAGCCACAGTGTACTAACGCATGATTGGAATTTGTTCTAAAATAGATTATTTTCAGGTAAATAGAAGCGATTATAACTAAATTGAATGACTATAGGCTATGTAATAGTAAAATCAACGTAGGAACTTAGGTAAGATCATATCAAAAAAATTGTTTGCTTTCAAAATAGGCAAAATGTAACAATATAATTTATATTATCAACGTTTTGAATTCTCAATCAAAGTTGACCCTTTGTTTATTTAACCAAGGCTATTAGCACTAATAATACACTTCAGTTGGTTTGAATTTATATTTTCATGCATGTTTGTAAAATTTGAAGTTAAAACGTTTGAAAAACTAGAAAGGTTTATATTATCATTAGTTTAATATTATTTTCTTTAGAATTACTTATTTGCAGACATAAAAGATAATTTAAGGTGGGGAAGTATAGAACAATAGTTAAAACACTATAACATTATAACTCCAATTGTTTTATCAGTTTTTATAGCAAAACTTCTTGTGGCCAAATTTAATAAAATATTGCTTCAGTACAAACATAAGAGTTTAATTTTCTTAACACCATGATATCATCAATTTTTTAATCTCAGTCATAAGCATAGCATTTGATGAAATACTTTTTAAATGAATAAGAAACGTTATCATTAAATTCTAGAAAAACCTTGACTTATATTCAAAAACTGTTGATATCACCACGGGGAAATAGAGCTCAATTCAATATCTATTTATTTATTTTGTCAAAAAAATATGGTTTTGATAGAAACACTGCAAAAACACTGCCCATAACTCGTGACTCCTACATCCTCACCACTCATTTAATTTGAATAGTTATTTGATATTTAATATTTAAATAAATGAGTCCATAAATGTCAAATAAACTTGTCAAAAATAGTGAAAATTTTTAAGTGTTAATTTTTATTGATGTAAATATATTTAGTTTTCAAATTTGAATTAAATTGCATCCAAACATTTGTAAAATGTTTGAATACAACTGTAAATATTGACAGTTGACAACACTCGTCAAAAGTGAGAGCTGTGTAAAACGTAGTTTGTATTAATAATATATAAAAGTATATCTGTACAGCCAAAAAATTATATAGTGGATTAAATGTACTGTGCACAAACAAATTTTCCAATCAATATTAATGAGTACTTAGTCATTTTTAACTCGAAAAGTAATTCAATTATATAATATTTGAATAGAAGATATTTCTCATCACTTATTTACGGGATCAAAGCCCAATTTTTGTTGGAAGGCAGAAAAGTTTTAGCTATACTTTCACGTTAATTCATATTATCTGCAGCTGTCACTTTTGAAAAAATCAATACCTATATAAAACACTAATAAAATAATAAAATGTTATCAGAGTTGACCGCAAAAATTATTTTTAAAAGTCATTTCTATCAATATTGGACTTTAATAGTTCCAGTTTTAAAAATGCTACAATTGAGCAACACGAGTTGGGGCTTCTCTTTATGTATTATCCAATCTATGGATGAGTGTAATATAAATGTCAGACAGTTGAAAGACAATGTTCATAATATTAAACCATAGCATTTTAAGACTAATGAAGATTTTTAATGAATGGTTATTTTTGATGCCAAAGAGTGATCGTATGAAGATTAAAATTACATTACTATATTTAATAGTAAAAAAAGAATTTATACACTTTCATCCTCATTCGCAATTTCCAGAAACAATAATGGAAACCTTTTATTGCGGTTGTTCACTAAATATTCATCCACCTATTATTGTTTATAGATGGTAGTTTAAACCCTCACTGTAGGTCACGTAGTACAAGGTCTCAACCTAACAATGTACAAAGCCACCGTTGTACAGGGAGGTCAAAGCTATAATCCTGGTTGGGTGCACTGAGGGTGGTGTTCCATTTATTTATCACTGTGGCTTTCTCATTCCACCCAAGTTAACGATGGCGAGTTTGTGCGATTCTAATGTAATTTAGATAACTAAACTGGCATCAAAGCATACGATTAACAAAAGTATTGTGGTATTTAATTTACCCCTTAAACCTCGCCTACTTTTAATACACAACTGTCATACATCTTTCATTTAATTCTATCTCACGGCGCTTTGATTAGTAAGTATTTAGTTCAGCTTTAAGATTCGGTATTAGTACAGTAAATATTGAGTATTATAATCATTTATATAAGAGATAAACCTTTGATTAAAATCTATTATAAATGTCAATTAAAAATCCATCTCATGGCAGATTAATCGGGATATTAACTACATGATTACGTTTGAGTAAAAAAAAAAATATTGAGGTTTAGTTTTCTGCATTCTTCATTTTATAAGAGCGAAATTGAGTTTTGTTTAGTCGTTTATAGGTTTTAAATATTTTTTTTCGATTGTGTGTATTTTTTAAAAAGATTTTTAAAAGGTGTACTGGTCTCAAATCCACTAATTTCTCAAATTTACCTGATCTAAGTGTTATTTGTAGGTTAAGACGGGTGCATAGTGGCCTTCACTTAGTATGCGGTATATGTTATGTGTAAATGTTTATCACCGAAATCATTAATATTATATTATATATGTCTGCAATGCCTGTTACATTTGTGTCTTTTAAACAAATTAAACATGTATTGATGTTTTAAGGCTTTAGTAGTTAAATTTCAATAAATAGGTCAAGTAGTTTACATAACAATGGACATACCCAGCAATTAATTGGTTTATGAACCAAAAATTAAAAAAACTCAGAGAAATGTTCTAACTAAATAAAAACATGAAATGTTCAGAAAATATTAAAATTGTAGGTATGTCGTAGCGTAAATCTTCCCTCGTTTGTCTCCCTAGTTCTGTCCGGAACTGTCAGAAAATAGTTTGAGCTACAGTGAATGGACAATACTGTCATTAATTTAGCACATTATTGTTGTTACTAATGGTGGAAATTATATTATGGATAATTGCCTAACATAGAGGTTCATTTTAACTAGTGGCAAATAACTTAACCTATAAATGTTAAATTACATCTGAACAAGGGAATCGAACCCGAATCGAACACACCAAGAATTACACGTTTGATTCCCATGTCCAGGTATATTTTACAACTTGACTTTGATTAATAATTATTCTATCTTATTATTCTACTTTTACTGATTCCTGAATGCAATTTGGGATTCCATAGACTCATAGTGAGCTCCAAATCATTTTTTCCTTGTTTAATTTTTCACCAAATGAAGATTAATATTCGTCCCACATAGTATTTTAACTAATGCCGGGAATACGACCAACTTAACGTTCACTTTCTCTTGTTTTTAGCACCACGTCTTACTATCCGTTCAGACTATAAGCTTAATCACGTAACGTTCACTTAATGTAAAGAAACAAGTGTGTGATCAGGATTCCGTAACTTAGCAGCCCGATCAAAACAGAGACAATAAATTAATTTTGACTATTTGAATAAAAATTTAAGTTCATTACATTGAAACTCGAGAATTTATGACTGTTCGATGCAACACTTACAATGTAAGTTTACGATGCACACAATAAATATAAACAAGAGGATACGACATTTTAGAGTTTTTAAGACCAACACAGACTATATAAAGAAGTCTTCTGCATACGATAAATATACAAATGAAGTACTAAATAACCATGTTTATGTTGCTCGCAACATGATTGGCTAGCAAGAACACGCGGTACCCTTGACTTAAGGTCCGCGTAACGTGAATATTTTCCCCTGGACGATTCTTAATTTAAGTGAACCTTGTGTTAATTGCATCGTGATGCTTTACACTTATAAACACGAGGAGAAACTTTACGTTACGGTTGGTGACCTGACGGTCTAGGGGTAAGTGTCGGACTTCTGTGCTGGGGTCCGGGGTTCAATCCTCGGTCCCAGTACGGAGTTATCTGATTACCAAACCCTTCCTTCACCTCTGACAAGACGATATTAATACAGCTTGTGAACGTGTGGAATGACAGGTCTCCACTGTGGTTCGGATCTCACGCTAAACTGTAGGTCCTCCATTTCATCTCACAATCACCCTACCATTACACATTAGCATAAGTGGGTATAACCCGAACGGGTAGTAAGACGCGGCGCTAATAATAATAATAATATAATGTACGTTACTTTACTTTACGTTACGTTACTTTAAGTTACGTACACATTACGTTAATATAAGTTGAGCGTGATTCCAGCATAAAGTAGCTCGGAGATGGGTTCGCTCAGCTACTGAAGCTCGGTGCCTCAAAATTCTTGACCAAGGCAAATTCACCAAAAGTGCCTGATTCACCCTTCAGGTACCTTCTGCTCCCTTAAATCATCTTCCTCTTGTTTTAAACAGGACTTTTCTTTCCACTTTTTATTATAGTAGGCCTATTGTATTGACAGTAAATGTATGTATAATTAGTTACCAAACAATACCAATGATTTGTGTTTCTACAATGTCATTACTAGCGACAGATATTATATAATATTAAATCCGGCATTGTATGGAATCAGTGTGCATTTTATATAGTATCGGGTGTGTTTTGAGTAATGTTTGAAATAAAGAGTTGTTAGGTTAAGTCAAATTTGTTTTTTTGTTTTTTTCAGTAAATTACCCCAAAATATCGGCCATTGTATAAAATCTTTAGGAATTGTTTTAATGCCCATTTTATCTAATTTATTTACAGTTAATTCACTCTACATTGCCCTCTTTATAATATATAAGACCCGCCTCGGTGGCGTAGTTGGCTAACGCGCTTGACGTGTTGAGCTCACTGATGAGGACGGGGAGATCGAGGTTCGAATCTCGGTCGGGTGAACTGGAGGTGGTTTTTCCTAAATGGTTTTCCACTCTCCCTCCACGCAAATGCGGGTTCACTTCCTCTAATTCAACCTTCCCAATTCCTAATACATTAGCGTAATTAGTACTTAAAGCGTATAACCCGAACGGGTAGTAAGACGCGGTGCTAAATATTATTATTATTATTATTTATATAAGTTTAATATATTTAAAATTAAACTTATTTACTTAAATAATTATATTAACTATATATTGTTATATTAAACTACATATTTATTTACTAATCTATTTAATATTTTAATAAATTAATTATTATATATTTAATCAATAAGTATATATAGTTGAATGAAAATTTGATAGATATAAGAAGAGCTGTATCCTTCATTATTAAAGTACAAATTACAATCTTGGTGCCAATGCAAGCGTAATATTTCAAGGTCAACTTGTATGTAATTAGCGGCGATTAGGTTAATTCTAGATTTAAAATGATCCAATAAACACAATTAAGGGAGCACATTACTACTCATTACTCAAAATTTACGATCACTATTTCATCTCATAAAATGAAAAGTGTGTCTATGTGTCATGAGCATTGCGTGAGCCGTGGCACGCAGAGGGCTGAAAATTAAAAAAATAAAAATAGCCTTGTGCACGAACATGTGCACCTCGAAACAGAAATTTTAAATTTTCGATTCTATTTTTTAAATTTATTAAAAACTGGGTCGGAAGAATTAAATTTAAAGATTTTTTTCTGTTTTATTGAAGCAAAGAGTAACCCAGAGTAACCACGCAATGAAATTCCGGGTGGTACTTCTGCTAGTTTTAAATATGTCGAGTCAGAGCCCACCGGGGGACATGAACCTAGGCCCATACCTAATTGTAAACTATGTACTTCCCACGGCATAAAGGGTATTATAATCTCAAACAGTACCTACTATATATAAAACAGTCTTATATTTCTATTTTTATTTTATTTTGAGCCCACACATTTAGGAACTCATAGTTAGTGATTTATTCTTTAATTACCTATGTAGTAAGAACTTATACAATTTTATAATAATTTTGTATTTACATTCTCAATAATAACGAATATGGGAGACAAGTTCCTACCTTACTAAATAATCCAATATCCATTAATTTTCGATTAGATCAATTATCAGACCTTGTCACCATAACATCTACATCCAACTCAATCCATTCGACTTGGTGAGAAGGAATGCGTACAGACATGACGACAACTGCATTAATAATTATCTGATCATTTCAGTAATGAACCGTTATAATTTGTCCAAAACTGAAAACGTTTAGTTATTGTATTCATTATCAATGTTATTGACGTAAAAAGTACTAGTGAACTTTCAATCAAACAGTAGGTAAAGATGAAAAAAGAGGTTGAATTGATCGGTTACTTTTTATCTCCGTGTAATGTTTGAACTAGTTAATGGGGATTATTTGTCATTTTCCACGTAGCTATTAGGGAAAAGCGCTGGTGGCAGCGATGGGCTAATTGCCATTGCCTGTGGAGACGAGGCAAATGTTATCATTTATATAGTCCCGTTCTCTCTCTAAAAAATATAACTTTCTCACTCACTCTCACAGAGCTCAGCGCCTGAGGGGAGGGGGGTTTGAGGGTGTGGTGATGAGGGGGTGAACGGGTGGTATGTGATCACACTACCACTTGGAACTATCAAGGACTAGCGAATTATTAAAAGCCAGCTGGCTTTTGGTGTCGGTTTCCCTGCATATTATTGCGCTAGTGCAGTGCATATGCGTGAAAATATGTATTTAAACAGTTTTACCAAGTGTTTTATTTACAATTTAAAAGTACACGTTTCAATTTGCAGTGTTAACTTTCATTTGAATTGCAATATTTTTTAACACTTGTGCTTTGAAGCAAGTAATGGTTATCAGCAACTTAAACTAAGAAAGGAAATTTAAAAAAAAATGCATTATTCCGTAAGGAAAATGGAAAACTTTACTATGTAAAACATCATTCCCTGTTCAGATATTATAACCAAACAGTATTTAATGGATCAAAGCCAGGAATACTAATAATTGATGAATTTGTTCTCAATATGCACCTAAAATCAAATATTTCGACATCTGTATGTATATTACTTTATTTATTGGCTCAGCTATTTTAAATTTGTTGGTTTTTTTTGTCACGGATATTAAAACCTGTTCGGGTTGTAGTATTTTATAAGGTATTATGAGGAAGATGCAGTTTAAAATAAGTGAACACGCATTTGCTTTAAGGAAGAGTGGTGAATCGTGTATACAAATTACATATTCAGTACAGCGATCAGGATCAAACCCGAACCTAACATCAACAGCAAACCAGATTAAACTAACCTGCTATTCATCCCTAGATCCTACGGTTACAGGTTTCTTTTAAGGTTAGATTTTTTTTTTTTTTTTTTTAGAAACTTATCATGGGTAGCATTGGCATTGTATATTATTTCTTAAGGAAATTGCATAAATATTTACATACCCTTGATTATAATCAGGCTAATATAGTAATTATTTATTTCTTGAATCTGTTTCTTCTTATGATTCTGAGTATATTATTATAATATATGAGCCTGACTGACACGCAAGGACAGACATTGTCTCCTTAGTTACCCACGTGGCCTTTATACATAAAATATTTTTGGTTTAGCTTTTTGCGCAAAATCTACACTGGAGAGAATTTTTGACAAGCATCTTGAAAAAAGAAAGTAGTACTACTCTAATTTATTCTATTTTTTCGCTACACAAGTATTTTGCGTATTCAGTGTGTTACTTGGACAGCTCTTTATATTCACAAAAGCCTTAGCGAAATCTTTTAAGACCATGTTCAAGTCAATGTTCATTTTGTAAAATTTCTCCCTTATGCTGCGTTGAATCGTTGAAGAATTCATATCCACTCATCTGCCACGACAGCCATTTCAAAAACAATAAAATTTATTTAGGTGAAAGATCTACGGCCACGTGACTGGTATTTTATGTTTAGTAATGTTAGTCAAAGGCGTTCTTTAATGCTTTCGTGACCTTAATATTATATTTACAAAGAGCATCAAGACTTGTTTAGAAGCGAGTTTTTTTTATAAATCAATCGTGAGTCGGTATGAAAAGTGAGGTCAACATTATTTCCTACCAACCAGTTAGTTGAGCGTTTTGCGAGCTGGACTTTGACTAGAGATGTAAGGGTTTGATCTCTGCGTGGTGCATGAGGTTAACCTTTTTCTTTACGTGAGTTTTTATTGTATAGCTTAGAAAAAATGGTCATACATCTAAAATCCACCCTACTCAACCAGTTTTTATTTATCTTCAAGGATAAAAATAATAGTTATCAACCAAAACCACATTACATTTTTTTACCATCACATTCCTGGATTTTCTTATTTATCTTATTTATCTTTCCAAGGAAATGTATAAATGTTTTGTTGATATTTTCAAATCATTCATTACAAAGAAGATTTATAAACTAAAATGTTAATAAGCAGTGTTACAGTGTAAAGTGATCGAGAATATTAAAACGTTGAGTTTCACAAGCTGACTAACGCCTTGAAAAAGAACCTAGTTCGAATACAAGGTCCAAACGTATTCTAAAACCAGGGGATGTATGAGAGATTATGATAGTTTAGATATATGTTTGGTCCCAGAAGCTAATGACCTCATCTACGCGTCTGTAAAAAAAATTCCATGATAACAGAATCCACCATAAGTTGATAGTGATATCTCGCAGACCAATTCTTGATGAATTATTGCCAAGCAATATTCAACCGAAGACAATACTTGGCTGGATAATTCGAATAGCTGGAAAATTACCAAGAGATTAAACTTTTTGGACTGTACCGATGACAAACGGCTGAGCTTCTCGCCTGGCTCTGCACGAACCGCGCACCCTTATTTTAAAACAATAATTTGCAGCTCCAGTCCAATTTTCATGGGAAGACATCTAGAAAAGATATTAGATCTATTTCTCGTAATTATACCTCAAATCATCTTATTTGCAGCTGTAACTTTTGAAAGATATTATCAATACCTGTAAAATAACATTAATAATACTATAGTAAAATGTTACGATTACTAAAATGCTCTTGCAATTAAAATTGGACTGTATCTGCACTGGTGGTAGCATGGTCTAAGACATTATTCTCTCATTAAAATGAATTGTCAGTGATGAGGATGTTGGGCGTATACATATCCTATTAGTAAGATTCCATGCACACAAAAACATGCAACTTGTAAGTTGAAACATTTACCTAACACTCCTGATAGCTGTCATCCCAAAACGATTGCCTAAACGGGGTTTCCAATATTTGTTTTAATACAAAATTCCTTGTGTTTTACAGGTTTTTCAGAAACCAATTTCAATTTTTTCCGGATAACCGATGTAGTTATTATATTGAGAAATTAAATTTCATTTTTTTACAAAATGTTGATATTGATGGGGACATGTATTCAGCTGTTAATCAATCTTATGTTTCTGGGTGAAAAAAAGGGGAAAGGGGTAAGATATGTGTTCGAATCAGAGTAACTAGTTTTTCAGTCTACTTTTACTTTCATTCAAAGAGAAGACTACGTAAAGATTGTAGTTAAATAACCCAAATTCACAACTATTAGAAAGATTAGTTTTTTTGTGTTTGGTGAAACTCCCCGTTTTTGTTTTTTTCCCATAGTTTTTTTCAGACACAAAAAAGTAGTAGTTTTCCTCGATGTCTGACAACATTGTTACGATTCTTAATTAAATATCGGTACCGTTATTGGATTATTGTTTATATAATTTACGCAGATATTTTTCGCCTTTTACCAAATGAACGTCCTCATGGTCGAGGAGTTAAATATACTAACTTCAATTATAGATGATTATGCTTCATCCCAATCTGTGTTTAAAAAAATTACGAATGTATAGCTAGCTGTTGCTCAGACCAACTTCATTGGTAGTATGGACACATTTCCTTTAAATTCCACCCTCCTTATCCCTACCCTGTTTTTTGTGGATATGGATATAGCGTGAACGGGTAATAAGATACGAAGATTTGTACTAAATTTGATATCTTATTGGTTTGTAAGTAGTGTACTTTTATTTAGAGAGTGTATGTTAAAAACTGGAATCAAACTTTGACCAAATATCTTCTTTGACTCACTTGCATTTGAGAACGTATTATTATTATTATTATTATTATTATTATTATTATTATTATTATTATTATTAGCATCGCGTCTTACTACCCGTTTGGGTTCACGCACTTACGTTAAATGTGTGATGATAGGGTGATAATGAGATGAAATGGAGGACCTACAGTTTAACGTAGAATCCGACCACGGTGGAGGCCTGGCATTCCACACATTCACAAGTTGTGATTAATACACGTCTTGTAAGAGGTGAATCAGATATATCTGTGCCGGGATTGAGGATTGAACTCCGGACCCCCAGTACAGAAGTATGACACCTTATCCCTAGACCACCAGGTCAACATTTTTTATCTGAATATTTTTTTTAATATGACTATGCAACCGATTTTTTTACCACCCATTCAGACTAACAGCATCTAATCACACTAATTAGGTATAATAATAAAGGTACAAATTTGAGTAAATTCATCCATATTTGCGTGGAGGAAGAAAGGATGGATAACCATTTGGGTAAAAATACCTCAGTACAACGAGCTGGGATTCAAACCGTCCCACCTTTCCCATCATTGGTAGACCAGATTATACGAGTTTAAGTTCACGTTACCACCGATGCGGATAGAAAATAATTGCAATTGGAACGATAAACTAAAAAATCAAATAATTAATTCAAGACTGTATTTTTTATTTAACTGACAATAAATCATATTTTTCTTAGTAAAAGGAGAAAATTATAAAGTTCCTTAACACCTTGATCACACTTTGATTTAACATGTTTAGGTTATAATATGTACGACTGAAGTTTCGCACAAATACATTTAATGGCTCCAATAATGTGTCGATGTGCAGATAGTAACTACAACATATTCTGGTTTTATGGCTTTATATTTTAAATTTAAAATATACAATCGTGACTATTGTTTTTTTTTATTTCAAGTGAGTTGTAAGTCCATATATTTTGACAAACTCGAAATCTAACGCCATTCCCTAGGGAAGTAAGTAAAAAAAATAGAAGGGGGAAATCTATATGTTGTGGGAACAATATAGGAAGGGCAAATGCATAACTCATATCCACATTTCTTCTAGTTGTGGTGCTACATCAGGAATTCCCTTTAACTCTTTCTCATTCTCACACTATCTTTTTATTTTATCCTACTCACACTTTTTTTCTGTTATTTCCTTTAACCACAAACTTCCGAGTCTCCTAGTCTACTGCTTCTCTCTTACTTTCTCATGTTCTTGCATCACACCATAAATCATTTCTCAACGACCTCTTCCATAGAAAATGAAGAAAGAAACAGTGAAAAAAAATTGTAAAAGAAAGAAGAAATTGAAGGTTTTTTTTTCCTTTTCTTTTAGTGTCTAGTGCCATTGCGAAGTTGTAAAGAAGCAAAGAGAAGTAGCAGGGCGAGATGAATTTCTGGAGGTATAAAGAATTCGCCAAGGTGTCGACGTGAGGTCATCACCAGCATTAGTAGAACTAAGAATCCTCTCCTACTTCTGCCAGCCCATACTTTTTTTTCTTTGTCTTTTTCTTTTCTTTTTTTTATCCATCCACCAACTTTTCTTCATTCAAAAACTGTGCAATTCAACGTTCTCAAAAGCCTTGCGGATTTTCGAACGTTGCCACTTTATTTCCCAATAACCGTGTGTGTGTGTGTGTGTGTGTGTGTGTGTGTGTGTGTGTGTGTGTGTGTGTGTGTGTGTGTGTGTGTGTGTGTGTGTGTGTGCATGTGTGTGTGTGTGTGCATGTGTGTGTATGTGTGTGTGCGCGTGCACTGCATCTTACTACCCACTTGGTTTATCCCCAGTTTACACTAAGGAGTTGAGTTGAGGAAGGTAAATTTCAAGAATAAATATACCCGAATCTGCGTAGAGGAAGAGGGAGAGGTAGGGAGAGAAACAATTTAGGAAAATCCACCCACTGTGTAACCGACTGGGATACAAACTCAGATCTCTCCTTCATCGGCAATCCAGTCTATTATGAGAGTGACGTCTCAGGCCATGTGACCACCGAAGACGGTTATTGTATTTATTAGTAGTACGTTTATTACAAAAGCTTACTGTGTGTTTTGTTGCTACCGACCAATTATTTGGTACTTACATATTGGGTTTCGTTTTGAGTCTCACTGAGGTGTACCCTTACTATCAATGGCGCTGTTCACCTATGTTACCGTTTCTAGATAAACTATCTCGGTTCTATGATCCAAATTTCATTTAATCTCACAAATCAATTTCAAGATATTTAGTCTCAACTCCTTTTAACTTTCTGTAATATGGACGGCTATTAATATTCGTCATCCAGAGGGCCAAGACTTAAAAGATGCTGATAATGTGTAGGCCTATAATGATATTTGGAAAACTATTTTTAATGCCAAATATATCCACTTAATTTTATTTATGGCTCTAATTGAGATTTCTTTCATCATATACAGTATTACTAAGAGCAAAGAACCGATTTTATAGGAACTCAGATACCGAAAAATCCATGAACCCAGCTCTAACTTTTACGTTATTGATTTTTAAAATAAAAAAATTTAGCTAATTAAATTTATTTCCGGGGTTAACTTATAACTTATTTATTATAGATGATATGAAAGAATATTATGGTTTCGTGGGTACGTATTAGTCATATGGTGACAAAAACCAATGATAAATAGTAGAGTTGATATTTAGTTTATATATATATATATATATATCTCCTGCGTAAGTAATAAAGACAAGCCTTGAAAATAGTTCAATATTTTTTTAATCTACATTTTAGAACTATTTCGAGGAAACTTAAACTTCTGAATTCTACGGAACCATATTTAGTACCTTTCAGTGAATTAACTCTTAGTGTTATAAATAAATGTTATAGTGTATTTTATGGTAAGCTTTTTGTTTTGATTTTTCAAATCAAGAATAATATTTTTCTCGAATAAAATTGTCAAATGGATATTTATGAAGACTATTTTTGCAGCGTTTCACCATACAAAAAAAAAATACTGAACAATACTCCCTTCCTCCATATATCTCAAAATATTGAATTATTCAATGTATCGAAAAGGGGGGGAAGAACAAAACAGTAGTTGTTCAAAACTCTTTTATTCCTACGACATTCCACGAGGGTGGTTTCTGTGCCGGTACTGATGTTTATACAGGATATTTTGTCATGTATTTTCTGGGATACGTCCCTTACGCTTATTTCGGCAAGTAAGTCAAGGGAAATATCACGGTCCGTTTCATCACACCCTTACCCCATATGCTGTCAATGTGGTCAAAATATTGTAAAACAATCTTGGTATTTTTGTTCTTTCTGACCAACTTATTTTTTCTTTTTTTAGTTTTGAAAAACTTTATGATAAGTGAGTTGTGTTGTATCCGAAATAAAGTTTTGGGATTGATATAACTATATCGCCATAACACTATTAAGTTTTATGGATATGATTGGTGGTACCGATATCGAGAGCGTATTACATCTTAACTTTTATTGTTCCTTAATGTTAATATAACTTAAATTTCACGTCATATCAAAATGGCACCACCATTAATTGCTTATCCCAGAGTTTTAATGTGTGATTAAAAGGAACAATAATTAAGGTCAGTATGTTTTTGTTATATAACAAAAGATTTTTGATCAAAATAAATAAGATAGTCTATTTTAATTATCTACACATAATAAACTCAACAGTTATAGAATATTTGCCATGAAGATATTGACAATTTATTAGAAACATTTGAATGAAGAGAAAGAGTTATCATTAAATTCCAAGATACTCATGGCAGATATATTCAAAAAATGATGAAATTACTATGCTTTAAAAATCAAACCAAACGCATTTAAAGAAGCAATATTTTATTTATTGTGTTCACAAAAAATAAAATCTCATAAAAATGGAAAAAATACTGGACTTGGATCGCGTTTCTTTCCATCTCAACTTAAGTCCAGCTGTAGAACTAAGACATCCTTATTCGATCACCATTGATGGCTAAAATAAATATATATTGTATGTAAATTAATCTTATTGCCAAGTTGTAGGCTACACTATATTTGGCGTTTAATATTGTCATACTGCACTAAGCTAATTTAGCTTACAATTTGTGTACTGTGATTCTAAATAGTACATTAAATAACTACTTTTAAAATTTTAATCTAACTCATAGTAAAACTATAATTATAGAAAGGAGTTAATTTTATATACATCATTCACTCGCAATATTTAATCCTTCTAAGACTTAAGCTTCTCATTATGACTTAAGTTTGAAAATTATTTGCATCCAATTGAGTTATGATAGTAATAAAAATCAAATACAAAAAAAAAGAAAAGCCATTTTAAAACACAATATATGAAGGGAGTCTCCAATTAATATTACTTTGTATTTCGATGTTATATTCTACATAATTATGTGCATAATGATTGTGTTGGCTCACATTCTAATTTGTTTCAATTTATGACTGAAATATTTGATTTCAAAATAAAAACTCATATTTTCTCTCCTTTTTTTATATATGAGTGATGAAAAAAGCATTAAATTATTCCTAGATCTTTTTAAAAAATACAGGAAACTCGTTATATTAACAATTTTGTAAAATATCATGGCTTTGTATTTTATCATTTGATTGAGTGTGCACTTGTGCTTCATTAGTTTACATTTATATTCTCATATTAAGGACAAATGAATCCAATTTATACAATAAAAATATTGGAAGAATAATAGCTGGCCAGTCAACCAAAAACGTAAACAAAGAAATTTTCATAAAAGATTGGGATGACTTTCCAATTTAATCGGTATGCGGAGCAAAATTGTTTTAATTGATTTTTTTTTAAATCCGAATCAAAGCAACAGATGGATAGTTTGTTAAATAAAAACAATTGTAAAAAAAATTGGAAATATAATATGCATATTGTAGACTTTACAACGTTTATTTAATTAAAATAAATCTATTTGTTATGCTTAGTATTAATTGTTTAGAATTAACTATTAATAGTGTGTTCTTCTAGAGTTTATAATTATTTATTGATCAGTTATAAATCAGACACTAGTAATTTAATACAATATAATATTTCTGGATGAAAAATGATTAAATAATGTACTGTACGAATCATTTAAATTGATTTTCTGCTAAATTGCTTTGTTCAAAACTTTTAAATTGCTTTATCAAAGGTATTTAACATGTATTTTATAAAACAAAGTATCACATCAACATACGAGTTACTAGATAACTTAACTCTACATCAGTTCTTATAGATTTAATTCCGCATTATGAAAAGGGAGTCACAAATTTCATTAATTAATAAACCATTAAAATATATTGTCATTAATTCTAAATAGTTAGGCCCTATTATTACTTTTTAATAGGCATTGCGAATTAAATGTTAAACACTCATAAAAGCTTTTATCAATCAAAATTATTGATTCAAGTTTTCACGATTATAATCAGAAGATAATCAACTATTTATTCAATGTGTGAAAATATCTCCATAAATTAAGGCATAATTTGTGTATGTTGAAATATTATAAAGAGTAATCATTTATTACGAACCATTTAAAACCTTTGTGTTACAGTACACAAATTCATTTAAAAACTTATTTAGGATTAACTGTCAAAATTATATTTATGTTTTTATTTTTGTTCTGAATCTTACTGCCCGTCTGGACTACACGAATTTTAAATTAATAGAGGGTGTTAGGAATGAGATAAATATAATGTAGAGGAAATGTATACGTATTTTTGTGTAGAGAGAGAAAGTGTGCTAAACCATTTAGTAAAAACATCCTCAGTGCGCCCGGCAGGAATTTAAGCTCCTAACTCCCCGTTCGTCACTGGTAGATCATACTACATTAGATTGACATTTGTAGCGGGCTCACCAGTTTTTGCCCGTACAAACTAAACCAGCTAGAGAAAATGACTTCACATAGTAAAATATATATGGATATCTAATTATATATATTAATTATATAATATAATTTGTTACATATCACGCCTCGGGAACATTGCTGGGTGAGAATGGCTACGTGAGAAGAGTTGCACGGACACGCACGGGCCTCCATCCCACTCTGTACTCAACTCATCTAGACCATTAAGGGAACTGAGCAGATTTCAACGTGGCTCGCGAGGGTGTGTACGTCATGGACAGGTGCCTACGTGCTTTTCCTAATGTTGAGAAGTGTTTCTACCCCCACGCCCCTGGTTCGTCAGTTCAACTTGTATAAAACGCTTCGGTCCGCTGGACACAAACACAGTTCCAATCTTGTATTCGACGACCGACGTCTCTCTCCGTTCAACAGTACAGCAGCCAGGCCACCACCGTGGTTCGGATTCCACGTTAAACTGTAGGTCCTCCATTTCATCTCACAATCACCCTACCATTACACATTAGCGTAATTGCGTATAATCCGAACGGGTAGTAAGACGCGGTGCTATAATAATAATAATAATAATAATAATAATAATAATAATAATAATAATAATAACAGTACAGCAAGAAGATATTGTGGTCACGATGATTGTGCCATCAGACTCACCGGACAGACGGAGGAACTTTTCGTAAACTATAAAGTTTTGTTTATTTTAGAAGGAGTAGGAGGCTCTATGTTCAGAGTCGTATAATTCAGTTAGGATTATTCTTACAAGTTAAGAGTGTTTGTCACTATAAAATTTCATATTCTGAAAATTGAAAAATGACACCTGGACACGGGAATCGAACCGGGACCTTCGGCTTAGTACGCCAATGCTCTTACCACTGAGTTATCCAGGATTGTCCCGTGCCCATGGTCATTCTTCACTCATATTTTAAGGCAGATTCTATGATGGACGTGCAGAAGTCGTCAGCTTATAAACATGTGGTATATGGGATGGATAGCTCAGTGGTAAGGGCATTGGCGTACTAAGCCGAAGGTCCCAGGTTCGATTCCCGTGTCCGGTGTCATTTTTCAATTTTCAGAATATGATATCTAAGTGGTGTTAAGCCTCACTAAAATGTTTGATGATAGCTTCGGCTATCTGATTCATTAATATATAATATAAAATTTGTCGACTACATTATGTATAATTAGGTTAAGTTTTGATAGTCAAAGTCATGTTGACCACGTCATGAGGTATCATTCATATCTCTTGTTCTTTCTACTTGGTCCTTAAGACCAGTAGTTTCATTGGAGTGTGTCTCACTCCTTGGCTTGTATGACCATGTTCCGGTGTGCAGTGCCGTCTGATAGGAAAGGAGGAATTTAGGTTGTTCAAGGACTGATATTGAGACCTAGTTAGGTAATTGTTAGTTGTACTTGTGAACCGATGTGCATTTTTGTTCACCTGTTTTGCAGTTCGTAACGTGTGAGTTTATCGCAGCACTTCTGGCGTGGCCCACGTCCTATTTATATGTTCATCTTTGACTCCCTTCTGGGACTGAATGATAACTTACTGATTGTTAATAACCTTTATCTGATATAGTTTGTGCCTATGCTTGAGTGTGGTTAAACTCATGATACCAAGTAATACTAATTAGTAACCAGCCTTTACTGTATAAAGGCCTAGAATCCTGAATGACCACTTTCTCTAATATAATTATAAGCTCGGTGTTTATATGACCGGGACAGATAGACAGTTCTCTGTAACTTTTGTAACCAATACTAGATGGTTAACATTTCAATGCTAGCTTCACTGGCAAATAACGTTCTCACCTCTTATAATAAATAGGGTTATATAGTCTTAAATATTGTGTTGGTTCTGGTTATGCCTTGTTGGTCAGTCGTTATGCTTTAGATGTTTTGTTGAAAAATCACTATTGCAACTATATTGTGTTCGTAGGCTTTCTCTCCCAATCTTTCGCTCTAGAAAGTGTAATTGTAGCACTTTTAAGAGTGAGGCGATAGTTAATTAAATCAGCTAAATGTTGTAGTTTGTATGAGAGATTAGACCCATGGAGCTTCACGCCGAGTTCACTCTATGAGTGTATCAGTTATTAACTTATTGTCGTATTGGGTATTTCGGCCCATTTGGCCGATAAACATAGGAAATTATGGATTGTACTTTGGCCACTACTTTGTAATTGTTTGTTTGTTTGCTCCATTAAACTCTTATGTCAACATGCATTTTAATCTTATGTTTTCAAGTATTAACCTATCATGTCTTATTTGCCTGTTAACGTATTCAGCGTATTTAGTGCCAACTAAAGCGCCGTTACAACCTACGTCAACCCTTTAAAGCGCTACACATTATTTAGTACAAGTACCCATCAATGTGGTTTTTCTCATAGTTAAATAACAGCATTGGAATTTAAAATTGTCCTAATTAATGGCCTCTTTCAAGGTGATTCAGCCTTCGCCATTTCCTCTACGAGTCAAACTTACGCGTACTCTCCTGAGTGATTCAAGACTTACACAACTTTTGGATCTTATTCTAACTTATTCATTTAAAGCTTCTTAGTCAAAAGATGTTCAACCTTTCAAATCCTATTATTGTTCGTGCCCCATTTTAAAATAAGATAGCTCACTCCCCCCCTCATCAACTTTCTTCTGATAATGAAATGACAATACCTCATTTACTTTCTCTAACGGAACCTATCCTACAACGCGTGAGAAGATCAACCATTGACCGATAAACTAGGAAATTATAAACAAAATTATACTCGAACTTGAAAACGTATCTGAGGATTTCTTTATTCATTTGACAACAGAGGAATTGGGTTAGGCTTGGAAGAGTTTTCGTTTTAAAATATTTATTTTTTGTATCTTTTTAAATATGGCTAAGCGGTTTCACTTATCTCAATTCCTCCGTTATCTAATGAAGACTCCACAAAACCGCACTAGGAAGAGACTTTGTTTATAGCTGTATTAGCTATCAAAGTTTGGTGTTTGACGTGGGGTTACACGGGCTCTTAAGTAGAATTCTCTCTTTTTTGTTTTTAAAATGTAAAAATAATATTTTATTTATTATTATTATTTATTATTATTATTATTAGCACAACGTCTAACTACCCATTCGGGTTGTACGCACTTACGCTAATGAGTAATGGTTGGGTGAATGTGAGATTAAATTGAGGACCTACAGCTTAACGTAGAATCCGAACCACGGTGGAGATCTGGCATTCCACACATTCACAAGTTGTGATTAATACACGTCTTGTCAGAGGTGAAGGAGGGGTTTGACAATCATTAAGCGTAAATAAAGCATATTAAAATAAGCGTTAAGGAGGTACAGTTTTGTATCAAAGATTTGTAAATGCCATTCTCTTAAATCACGCTCATAAAACAAAGGAACCATTAAAAGCGCAATACATTATGTGCTCACAAAGTAGCCCTTGTAAATCCTTATAACAACACACGGGTCGCTATTACACTATTGATTCTTCAATCACTCCGTTAAAGGACGTTACAGTACGATTTGTATCAGTACTCCTTTTTCTTCTTCTTCTTTTTTTTATCCAATCCACTCTCGTCGTGAACTCTGAAAAGCAAATGGGCCTCGTCCTGATTGAATGAATCCGTCCGAGGCTTGGTTTTAGTCGCCGGGGGTCCGCCGAAGGAGATGTCTTGATGAATGGCGGCTCACAACTAAAGCGGGCTTTGTATGTAGAGTCGCACCGAAATAAAATAAACGTTCTTTACCTTTGGCCCGCATCTTACCATCAGTCGGACAAGATGAGACTAACGACTAGGTCCACGTGCTCACTGTGAGGTAATTTATTTTAACAACAGCTTCCTTCCTTCACCTCTGACAAGACATCTTGTGAATGTGGGGAATGCCAGGCCTCCACCGTGGTTCGGATTCCACGTTAAACTGTAGGTCCTCCATTTCATCTCACAATCACCCTACCATTACACATTAGGTAAGTGCGTATAACCCGAATGGGTAGTAAGACGCGGTGCTAATAATAATAATAATAACAACAGCAGCTTCACCACCATGCCACAAAAAACGTATTTCTTCTCGTTCGGACTATACACATTTTAAACGCTACAATGGAATAGGGACTAGGAATGTATCATTTGGAAGAAATTACTGGCATTTGAGTTAAAAGATAGTGAGAAATTTTGAGGAAAAACCACATTCAGTACATCCTGCTGAGTTCAAACCCCAGCCTTCCCCGTCATCGGCAAACTATACTAGAGAAGGTTAACATTTAGTCTGCGTGCTCAACGCTAAGTGTCTTTCTTATTTTATTATCAATACGTTTGACGCACCGGCATTGGTGGCCACGTGGTCTAACATGCTACTCTCGTGTTATACTAGACTGCTGAAGGCAGGGAGATCGGGGTTCATTCCCAGTGTGTTTTTTCCTAACTTGTTTTCAACTCTACCTCCACGCAAATGCGGGTGCACTTCCTCTCTATTAAATATCCCTAATCCTTAAACTCATTAGCGTAATTAGTACATAAGCGTATAATCCGATCGGGTAGTAAGAAGCAGTGCTAAAAAAAGTACGTTTGACACCAAGGTTATTATTGACTTAGTCTAATGGGATAATGACGGTAGTTGTTAGCAATAAGTACTCCTGTATTATTGATGAGAGAGGTTAGAAAAAGCTGGCAGTGATAAATCACATGGAAAACCACCCTCGTTGTACACAATCGAAACTCTAACCTCGATCAAACCATCCTCTACAATCCAATATATTGCGAGACTTACGGATTAAGTGGTACAGGTGAAATTCTTAGTCGCGCAGGTATGAAGGAGGTTTATTAATGCTTCTAAAACTACAGGATTAACGTTTTCCGGTATAATGTCCTCACCGGAACCTCACATACACATTTTTTAATTCCTCTCAGGTCCGAAAACAGGAGTTGAAATAGATCAATTGGCTCACTTAAAGATAGAGATTGTACAAGGGATCAGACGTGTACAAATTAACACATGTGTCACATGTGTAAATCATATTAAATATATGTAGTAATGTGAATTCAATAAATTGAGCCAACAATTGATATATTTTTTTAATTTTTCACCACCACGTCTTACTATCCATCCGTGTTATACTTAATATGCACTAATTACGATAATTTGTTAGGGATGAGGGAGGTTGAATTTAGAGAAAGTTTACCCTCATTTGCGTGGAGGGAGAGTTGGGGTAAAAAGCCTTAAATGTAACTATTTTAAAAAAATTAACAAATCATCTTAATAAAGTGTATGCATAGTATGCAATATTAAATACCGTGCATAGACCAACTGACCTAAATTAATGAATGACACGTAGTACAAAACGTCATAGCTCGCAATAGACTGGATGATGGGGAGGTCGAGGTTCGAATCTTGGCTGGTTGCATTGGTAGGGGGCGGTTATCCAAATGTGACTTATCTTCGTGTGTTTCCTGTCCTTCCACTATGCTAATGTGGATGCACTTATTCTTAATAACCTTCCTCATTCTTTTCCCATAAATTAAGCCATTAATAATCATGGCTTAGAACATAATAATAAAGATAATCTGTGAAAACTAAATATGGATACGAGATAAACCAGGACAACAACGTGGTAAGGCATTGAGGCACAATTCAACAAGCTTTACTAAAAGATTTAAATAAACCTTTGGATAACTTTTCTAAGCCAAGTCGATTGGTACGCTATGTTACAAAATATCACCAAGAAATAAGCACTTTTTTTATATATCCATTACTGTTTCCAACCTGTGGACCTGGGTCAATTTTTTATTCGAACAGTTATTTTCCAATACCAGCTTGATAGTCCTGTCATACGCCATTATAATCTAACTTAAGACTAGAACAGATACAACATCCAGTCCTCAGCCGTTAATGTATCAATGTGAAAGGGTAAACCCACATTTCACCAATGATATTTTCGGCCAAGCCGGTAATCGGAGTGAAGAGTCCTCTTAGCTCAATAGATAGACACGCTACCTACTGAGCTAAGTTGTCGGATAATAAAAGAAATAAGTACATTTTTAAAATTAAGATTTACATGTAAAGAAATATTTTTGTTCCTATGGGATTTTTGGCTATTCAAATTTAAAGAGATCCATCTTGAGCCTTTTTTGCATAGACCACCACGGTAACCACGCAGTGGATAAATCCCAGTCAGCAATCGATTCGAAACCTGAGCATCATTGACATTTATATAAGCCAATAAAGGTCTACAAGGTATTTCTTACGTAAAAATTGAAAAGTATTTTTCTCTTCTTCTTCTCTTTTTTTTTTTACGTACGAAAGATCAAAAACGTTTCTTTACTTTATTCCGTTCTGCCAGGGTTATATAAAGTAACAGTCCTTTCTTTGTCCGAAATGTAAATATTATTCTCCCTGTAAACGACGCAGATGGACTTGTGAGTTTACGCTCCCATTCAAGATGAAAGTGCTCGGAATATTTTTCTTTCTGTTCGCTACATGACATCACAAACACACACATAGAGAGGAGAAGTGAACAGCGGAGACGAGGAGGAGATATACTTTTTTTTTTAACGATCAGCTTACCTGAGAGTAAGAATCACATATCAAAGCGAAAGAAAAACTTTACTACATCTATTTATATAGACGTAGAACAGACTCGACTGTATCTCCCGTTCAGCCTGAAAGCAGAAGGCTCAACTCCTCTGGTTCCACTGATGCATAGTCCAATTTTCATTGGAAGGGCCTTATCTGACAGCTAGAAAATTAACTATGCCCTGTTTGTGGTAGAAAGGGATGTCTAAAAGGCCTTTTTCCCTTTCAGAATTCTAATATAATATAATAGAATTTTGTTAGTAAAAAGAACCAAACGGAGGTTCCTTCTTAACATAGACAAACTATAGATATATTTTCATGTATTCATGCGTCAAGTCATGAGATCTGTAGCTGTTGTTTTTGATAGAAATCATCAATACGTAAAAAATAGCAAAACTGCGATAAAATGTAATTATTGTTGATCACAAAACAGTTTGTATTTTTTTTTTAATATCCTAATACCAAAATCGTACTATATCTTACAAGACAGCGGTATAGTATGACCAATCAATGGTAAGCCTGCTGCTACCTTTCAGAGCAAACGGACTAAATATGTCTAGGTGTGCACAGTGCCCTAGGAAGAAATCGGTACGCCATAGGAAGAAGTCGGTAGCTCATAGGAAAAGCGGACCTAGAAGAATTCGGTACGCCATAGGAAGAGTTCAGTACCTCATAGGAAGAAGTCGGTAGCCATAGGAAGAGTTCAGTACCTCATAGGAAGAAGTCGGTAGCCCTAGGAAGAAGTCGGTACGCCATAGGAAGAGTTCAGTACCTCATAGGAAGAAGTCGGTACGCCATAGAAGAAGTCGTAGTCAAGAAGAATCGTACACCATAGAAAAGATAGTATGGCATAGGAAGAGTCGGTACGCCACAGGAAGAAGTCGGTACGCCAGAGGAATAGTACCGGTGATCACGTGGTCTAAGGCTCCATACTCTCATTTCAACAAGTATGTCGAAGACCCGAGAGATCAGGATCAAAACCCTGCTGAATGCACTTCAAAGGAGGTTCCGCCGTCTTATTTACCACTCTGGTTGAAAATACGGTAATGAGAGTCCCTTTCCTCTAAGCTGCCAACCTCATCCACAGCTTCCCTTAATTAAGATATTAATCGCTCATGTGTTAAATAAACAAGTCTAAAAGAATTGGAAAACCCATTTTTCAAGAAATATTAAGTATCGTCACAACATATAATTTATATTATCAAAATTAACAAATATTCCCGAAGATGATAGTTAAAAATGCATTACTTGGAAGTATGAATACCTGGAAATAGATCTAGTAGCTTTTTAAGATATCAATCAAGGTTCTTCCTCTTATGTTTCAAGTCTGGAATTATTATGTCCACATTTTTTTTCACCGTATATGTTTGTAGTACTCATATTTCATTACAATAATTACCAGATAGAAAGGATGAAGGTAGCATTTAAAGTAAATGTAACCGCACTTGCGTGGAGTAAAACTAGAAAAATTATTTAGGAAATAAGCCCAGCTAGGATTCAAACCCCAACCTTCTGGTCACTGTAAAACCATACTAGATGAGATTAGCGTTTAGACCGCTTGTCCACCGATTTGGGTACATTTTATCAAACTAAATCCTATCAGAGCAACACCTGAATCCAATTCCAACGCTTATTAGTAGGCATTTCATTTATTTCCGTGTTTTAAGGTACAATATGACTATCGTGAGAGACTCTGGATTAGTGTTGAATCCTCCTAATATATATATATATATATATATATATATAATATATATATATATATATATATATATATATATATTGCTTGAAGCACTCGACTAGGAGCCTCCCCAAGACTGGAGCGCGCGAGTGAGCGACCCGAGAGACGCGCTTGAAAGATAAAACTGGTTCTATTTTTCAAGCGCGTTCGCTCGAGCCGGAACAGTCTAGTTTACAGGCGCTAGGCGTTATTATTGTATGTTGGTCCATTGAGTGATAGGAAAACTTCTCAATTTGACATGATACATGACTTTTTTCTTATTATTGATAGGATTAGCACACTTACTACTAACAGCCTAGTTTAATTGCTAAGACCATACACAATATATATATATACCCAATATGTTACTACTTCAATATTATAATCAAAGTAGGCCTTTACAAATAAAAATCACCATTCCTACATTTTCTTTTTTATAAATATTCAATATTTTTCTCGGACCCAAGCTACTCTACGTCTATGTACTAGCTTCCCGCCTCAATATTTTTAAAAAAAATTTATATATAATAATACCTAGTAATGATCAAAAGACTCCAGTAGCGGCCTTTGTAGTCAAGAGATTTCCACCATACCAGACTTAGACGTTCTCTAAGGTATAATGAACTCTAGTTGTTAGTGATAGCTCAATTACCGATTGGAACACGATTTTTTTTAAAAGGGGAAAAACTTGTTTTCAGTGTATAGCTGTCGAGTTATTCATTCGTAAGTTATTTGGCATCGTTAAAAATGTGTATTTTATACTTCTCCAGTATGTTTCATGTCGTTTTTATTGAGTGTATTTGTAGTTTTATATTCTACATTTAAATATAATTTATCTGGCTTGCTTACTGTTTGTTATTAGCAATCAACAATTCAATACAAAAAAAATACAGAAATATTTTAAATGGTTTAGGGCTATAGTGGTTTAAAAATCGGGTTATCTTTGTTATAAGTGACTGTTAAGGCCTTGAGATTCATTCAAAGTTCAACCACCTCCAAGAGACTTGGTTCGAGGTCCGGTGGAGTCGACATAAGACCCCAACGGAAAAGGTAGGAAATAAGAACTATTCCTGTATTTTTGCTATATTTATAGCCAAATATAGCTACAGATATGTTCACAAAACTTGTTAGCTTACATTAAGTTTTGTTTTCCTAGTAAAATATGTAATAATAAAATAATAATAATAATAATAATATAATAATATAACAAAAATGTTAATTTATGCGCTTCCACCTTCCTACAGTAACTCTCGCTTTGGATGTATTTATTTATTTAATTTGGGGAATTTAGCTTGAGTAAAAAACTTTCAGAACCAAATGATTATATCAGTAAACGACTTACAAACTAATTCATTTCAATAACAGACACAACACTCAAAACCCCGTCCGTTAATTCATCATCATAAAAGGGAGAGCCCCCAGCGATATATTTTTACAGTGAGTCCGAGTATTGAGCTCGGTAGTTCTAGTTCAGTGATAGAAGTGCTAAAATTGGTACCTTGACCTTCAAATCACCGCACTGGTGAGCTTGGCGCTCTAGATCACGTGACATAAGAGGCCAGTAACTTGTTCTTTAGACACTTAATATAGCCCTATAATAACGTCCAGCCAAAGTTTATGCATGTTGGACTCTAGCTTGATACAGATTTACAGCCACGAGATGCGGGCATCTTCGGAAGCAGGGGTGAGGGTAGGGGATGGACGAAAGGGTTTCAGTTAAAAAAAAAAAGTAGAAGGGGCGGGGGAAAAAAAGTACTATAAGAGTGAGAAAAGGAACTATTCAGGAAACCACGCTGTAAAGAAAGGAAGAGGAGTGGAAAGGAAATTTACCGCCTTAACAAAAGTTTTGTCCTCTGCACGCATTCCTACCCGCCATTCTTCTTCTCCCCTTTTCCTGATCGCGTTAGTGGACCGCAAATATCTATTAATGTTGCCGGTTTCCTTGCGACGCTGTTATCAATCGCGAGGGATGTTATGTATGGAGACGATGAAAACGGGTCTTCAACCCCTTCCGAGGAGGGAGGATTTTCATCTCGTTTAAAAGCACATGTTTCTTTTTATTTATATGTATCTCCCCTTTTCCGTTATCGCTCGTGTGTTCTTGCTGGCCATAGATTTGCGCTGGAAAAAATAGTTTGGCAAATGTACTTAGTAAGGATTTGGATCAACAAATCAGAATTAGTGAGTGCACCCATTTTTATTTTATATTTTGTGGATGTCACGGGATTAAGAGCTCCTAATTACTGCAGTTTGTTCAAATTTAAAAAAAACATTATATCGATTTCAATGAAAACAGACCAGGATTGTGGTATAATAGTTTTTAATACATTTTAATCAGCCATAATTATTTATGTACATGTGATAGGTAATAAATTGTACATCCCACAGATGTTACAAAACGGTCTATGTATACGGACTCGTATTGTAATTGGTCGCCTTTAATGGAAAGATTGGGATTAGGACTACGGTCGGGTGCACTAAGTCGGTTCTATCAATATTATTATATTTATATCCCTTAAATAATGTCCTTAAAACTCGTGTTTCGAATGTGCTAGTAAACCAATAAAATAATAAACAATACCCTAACAATATCCTAAGGTTACTCGTATCAACTTCCTATTTTGTCCTATGATAGGTGGGATTACGATATTAATAAATGATATTTCAAGATATTCTCAGACAGTAAGTTATTGTGTGCTCCCGTGAAATTTTAGTGTTTCATTAAATCATAAATATTGTAATCGAGATCGTGAAATACTTGAGTGTTTATCTCACGGGTGATTAACTGGTAATTAGATACAAGACTACGCTCAAACCAGAAAACTTATCGAATAGCGGTTTACTGCATTCTTCACTTAACAACGAAATTAAAAAAGAAAAATGGATTGTTTTTAAAAAATATATATAAATTTTTCAAATTGGTGGTATTTTTAAAGTATCCGTAAAACTGTTTAACTGATCTCAATTCACCGTTTTTTTTTTTTAAGTAGAATCCAGACAACTGCACTAAAATTCAGCGTCTAGTCTGAGCACTTTTACATTCCAAGAGGCAGGTTGACTTGACTACATGTTTCAACGTACAAACGTCATCTTCAGGTTTCTAAATTAGGGTTAGATGTTATCCCTGTCACTGCCTCTTGGCGTTCGAGGCTTAATGAGTGGAACTAAATATCAACTAAAGAACGTTTATATTCAACAACTTTTTATCTAATAATTATTTTCCATCCTACACAATTTCGTCTCTTTCTTCCAAGTTTTACTCGTATAATTAACGTCTCTAACTTCTATTAAACAATTTTTCTACCTTAATATTCCCTGTTCACTTTCAATGGTTACCATTTTTAACTCTTCTTTTGACAATTGTGAATTTACCAACAATATTACCTTAATGTTAATTATTTTTAATTCATTACTATATCTAAATATCTTTCTTTATAATGGTTTAATCATTTAATCTGTAACCTTAGAATATGTAATTCTCATTTGTATTGTATTCTTGTCCAATTTTAAAATGTTTTATGTATTTTAACACTATTGTTCTTTTTTATACAGTAGCCCCATGGCTTCTTTGGTGCTGACTGACAGCTAAAAGCTTCGTAAAGTTACCAGACCAAATTATGTATCCCTACGACGAACCATATGATCTACAAAAATGTGTGTTTAGCAGCTGTTAGAAGTCAGCTGTGAGCTGTCAGTCAGCACCAAAGAAGCCATGGGTCTTCTGTACTTTATTTTACACACTTTATTAGGATTCATAAAGTTATAATTTCTCATTATTTAAGTCCTACTAGTCTTCTGCTTTAATATATCTTCTCTTCTATATGATGTAACATATATTATATTCAGACTGGTTATTATCTGTATTAATTTAATTTTCTAAAGGCTTTTTCTTAAAACTCAATATGTTTTTTGCTAATTAAATTTCATGATATCTTTAATTTTTACTTTATATTTCTATCACTTATTATCTTTTCAGTTTTAATTAGATCCTTTTGTTATTGTTGATTAGGCGTTCCTTTGAATAATTATTATTATAATTCTCCTTACTAAATCACTATGAATATAACTAATATTATATATTTGTATTGTGTTACTATTTGCAAAATTAACATCAAAACCTCTATATGAAAAAAAAAAACACCAAAACTCATAATTAGATAGTTAATCATTTTTTTAACATTATTCAAGATCATTTGACTGTTTTGGGCTAGTAAATTTTAATACATACCAAAACATATTTTTTTATCATGCGTAAAACCAACGTAGACAGTAATTTCATGAATCTAATAACTTAACTTTTTAATTTTCTAATGATGCTCAATATTATTGATTCAAATTCGAATTAACGATAATAATATTCCAATTAAAAAATGTTTCGCCAGTTTAGGAATTTCAATTTAGATGTGTTATGATCAGCAACCAAAGAGAAATATTCATCCAAAGAGAAAATTGTGATGTGTTCGCACCAACAAATAAAGATTGATTATTATTTTTTATCCAAAGAGATATATATTACTTAGGATTTACAGCTATGCAGCAAAAACGGTTTCCATGGTGATTAAACAAAGCAAAAAAAACTGAAAATTCTCTGTGAAAATCGGGTTTCCGTGGAAAACTACTATTTTTCCCAACATCCTGAACTCCTAACCATTAAAATGAGTGGTCGTTTGTCAAAATCTGATCAGTCGTTTCCTCGTAATTTCTATTACCGGAAAATGGCTTATCAAATTATATATAAGGATTATTACTACCTACAAAATAATAATAAGTCACGACCACCGAGCAATATTTAAAGGTTGGTTGGATTCAATTGGACAAACGTGCTACAATTGTTAGCTTAGCATGTATGAAGTAATTATAATCTGGAGGTTACAGTAGAGGGTGACAAATCATAACAATGAGTAAACTAGCGAGGCCGAAAAGGGTCCATATCGTGGTATAAAAGACCTTGACTTTTGGCAACTGGGCGTCACATTTCTATTTCGCGCGCGACACTGTACTGATACATACGACATAATCGGGTCATCCATAGTACTTGGAGGGCATCGTCAGAGCCCAGGGTCCCGGGATAAAGTTCGGTAGAAACCGCGTAGTAATAGTCAACTTGATGGTCTAAATATTCACAAGTTAAGACAAAGGAATGGATTCACCCTACATATCTTCCAATAACTTCTGCATCGTGTTAAGATGTGCTCTTCTGAGCGCATGCGTGGTGCTATCAAAGTGCTCACGTACGGCATCATGTTACAGAGCCATGGATGAGGTCGAGAACGCTTAGGCGTTGAATTTGAGACTTTCACTCCTTTAAGAGACCTCACTTCAAAACCTGGCTGGGACGGAATTTAATCTTCACGTTTAATGTGAAATCAGCCAGGGATATGAGTTATTCTGATCTACTACTGGTGAGATCCCAGCCGCTAATATCCCATTTTTCCTTAAGTACGTGAAAACATCTTAAATAAAAATTATAAAATACTTTATATATATAGAATCGAGTGTATGTGTAAAAATGTTCGCAGGTCAACTCCAGGAATAATCATTTATGAAATTATTAATAAAAAAATACTAGCTTCATAATATTTTTTTTCTATAGGGTCTTATCAACAAAACTAAACTTGTGATCAATTGCTTGAATTTGATCCAAAAAGCCTGAGGTTGATCCCCATCTGGTGTTTTTTTCCAAAACATCCAGTCCCGTCTTCTCCCTGGGAGAATTTTGGTGTTCTCTATTAAACCTCGCCTTTTTATTCTGGTCTCTTTTAATAATATTAATTTATTAATATCTATAAAATTAGCATTATATCATACTAAAATAACAATAAAAGGAATGGTATTCAGGGAAGTTTTTTAATTGTCATATTATTCGATTAAAAAACTATAGCTTTTCTAAAACTTTCTTAGTGTCCATTTGTCATATATTGTTTTATTTATTTATTTCAAACAGCCTAGATTTTATTAAATTTTATGTTATTATTTGTTAAGACATTTTACCAAAACAGAAGAGAATCTATCTACTAAGCTAAGAGGTGACCTGGTGGTCTAGGGGTAAGGTGTCGGACTTCTGTGCTGGCGGCCGGGGTTCAATCCTCAGTCCCGGCACAGATTTATCTGATTTCCAAACCCTTCCTCACCTCTGACAAGACATCTTGTGAATGTGGGAATGCCAGGTCCCACCGTGGTTCGGATTCCACGTTAAACTGTAGGTCCTTCATTTCATCTCACAATCACCCCACCATTACACATTAGTGTAAGTGCGTATAACCCAAACGGGTAGTAAGACGCGGTACTAAAATAATAATAATAATACTAAGCTAAGTATCCCATGTTCGAATCCTGGTATGACCAGGAGTTTTTTATATAACTGGTAAATTTAATTTTACTTCACAGTGATCAATGAACGTTCGGGTGACTTGATGTTGTGTATTTTACATATTCAAGCTAGTTTGTAATTTGAGTGATATAATAAGATAGCTAAGGATGAGCACGTTAAATACCCGTAGTAAGGCATTTTATTGCTATTGTTGTTTAGTCGTACGGTCCAATTCAATCGGCTGTCAGTGGCTTAAGCTATTATATCGGTATGATAAGGTTGAATTTTAAAACGTTTGTACCAACATTTACCTCAATTAAAGAATAGAAAACTACCCCAAACACATCTTCATGAGTTGGTCGGGCAAACGATCCGAACCCTGTCAGTCTCATACAATTACAGTATATTATAGACTGAGCAACGCTCCATGTGGAACAGAGGTGGTCCCACAGTCGATCACCTTGGCGATCGATTAAAAAAGTATTGAGAGAATTAAAATAAAGAGAAGATTTGCAGCTTTTCTCAAATGAAGATAGTAAAAATCTAAATATCGAAACTGTCTGACTGATGAGTACTTAAAAACCTGCCTCCGTTTGTGCCTGAGTATTTATAAACTCTCAATCAACAAACTATCTTAAGATCTCGCAGTGTCATGCATCAATTTCAATTCAAGTTTTTATTGAGAAAATACTTTTTTCAGTTAAGTTATATCATGTAATTTTATGAAAAACTTAGTTTCAGTCAGTCAATGCATTGTATATTTTTATATGTAATATAATTTTACTACTAAAACACAAAATGGGTTATAATTTTCTTATAAATGATACAAACAATATTATCCTGTAGTTCCGTAGTGGATCGCAAATGATTTACCTGCTCTGGAGTAGAACGCTAGATCCAAAAGTCTGGTCATTCCTTAAATAGAAGTATAAATAAACTCGTTATAAAATAATATAAATATTTTTTAAATATCTAAAATTTTGTGAATTACATTTTTATTTGAAAATGTATTCATGTAAATATTATATATTTGTGTGATACAATATAATATAAACGTGCTTGTAAAGTATACAAAATTACAATGTTTTACCTAATATCTTTATTAGAAAAATTGTCAATCAAATCTAAAAGCACTATATTTTGAAAGTCAACATGTTCAGTACTGATGTTTATTTAATTTATCATATCAGTTTAATACTAGCTAATTAATCAACATGGCTAGTTATGTATTTTGTTAAGTATATGAAAACTAAATTGTTGATAGCAAATTATAAATGTCAATAAATTAATTTTTTTATTAATTTTTTCCCCAATCTTTCAGTAACAGGAAAATGTTCAAACCAAACAAATCCCCTTCAATTCATTATAAAATTTAATTACTTAATTTAATTGAGAACAACTAACAGATATCCAATTTATCTGAAAAGTGTAACAAACGCAAATTACTTTGACTATAGGTTCACCCAATCACACAAGTAGAAAGCCTTCGGGCAGAATCACAACAACAACAAAAAGTGTAATCGATGTAACAATAATGACATTGGTCAACGCATGTAAACCACATGTCGATAGCCATTCGTTTCTGCCTCTCATCCTCCGAATTTGATTGTCCTAGCCTCCCCCTTCCACCCCGGCCACTTTCCTTTCCATCACATTTCCCATGCACTTTGGCAACGCAATACCCTTGGCTTCCATTTTCATAGGCGAGAGACCACTGTTGGGCCGACCAGTAGGAAATAAGTTTGTTTGGTGATTACGCTTTATGAAGCATAAATAACGCCCAATGAACCTGAAATGAATGTATATGTTCGGGTCAAGGAATAAAGGGATGTTGGGAGGATTTATAATAATCATGTATATATTGATTACTTAGTCGACTAGATTTAGTAACTAGATCAAAACGTGAATGAGACGTTGTGTAATTCACAAACCAATTTTCATAGGAATGTGGTGGGCTTTTTTTAGAAAATACAAACACATTTGTTTGCGGACAGATAGATAATATTTTATTATATTATTAGTATTATTTTATAGGTATTGATAATATCTATCAAAAGTGACAGTCACATAAATTTACGTATGAATACGTGAAAGTAAATAGAATCGATTTTTTAGATTTTAAACCCCAATAATTAAAGATAACCCCCCTCGCCCCCCCCCCGCCCCCCCACTGATACCAGGTTATAGGAGTGAGTCACCACTACAACCAACAGTATCAGGGAAATATACTCTCACAGAGTCAGCTCAGACCAGTCAAGAGTAAATATATAATTAATATTTGTTTCGAGTTAATTATTAAATATAAGGTTTTGTTTGTTTTGAGCTTGATCATATTACCTTATTAACGATCATATTTGTTGAAGCATTAATAGCCAGTCTCGACTATTACTGAATATATTGTTTAATTGATGCAAACAATTTCTAAACTAATGAACATTGTAAACGTATTAATATTCAGTGAAAATCATATAACGTTGAATTAAAAGGTATATTTTTATATTTAGCTAAAGGGTCTCTTACAACGATAATTAATGGTGTGTTGGTGAAGAGATTGAGGCAAATGCTGATGTAATCTTTAATGTGTTTTTTTTGTTCAGAAGTTTACTCTATCCAATGAATCTGGCCGTGATTGAACCACGGCTTCCCAATTACACTTTGAGTATGATATTAGGGACTGACTTGGAAGGCAGGGGTTTTTCACCACACGGTGTTAAATATAATAATTTTATTAATAGGTTTGAACCTTTATTTTTATGTAAAGTCGAGCAAATGTTTAGTTGTTTTGAAAAACATTTGTTATTATGACAATAGTAAACATTTAATTTCATTTTGAATTTGAGGAATTTTTAATATTATTTACTGCCTATGCTATGTCCCCGAAAGAAAGTGATTTTCACATTTTAGAATAATTTAATGATATATTTTCCAAAAAACCCACATTTTAAACATAGCTGAATTAAAACTATGTTTATAACTTCTTAAAATTACAAATTAAAAACACAAAAGATATATATTTTTAGACATCATTGTTTGTCGTATATTTTTAATTTAAACTTCCATTTTTGCAACAGATGTAATTTTTTTTTTATTAAATGTAATTATGTCGAATCCTCTCCAAGTATTCCTCAATTAGTTCTTGCTGAACCGAATGTGATGTCATCGAACTTTAAAATATGTTATTCGGATAAATTCAACTGTCATAGGGAACGTTGTGAATACGCAACAGTCCCAGTCGTGGTGTCATTCGTCCTTCTCATTGCCGCCATATGCTTACATTGCATAGTTCAGCCGAAGCCATTCTTTACTGGTAAAATCGTACACGTTAAAGGTTCTTGCAAGTTCTATCACGTGTCTGAAAGTTATGTCCCGTCGCTTTAGTTCGATGTAGTTGTTATTCACGTGCGGTTGCTATTATATATTATATATTATAAAAATACGAATGG
Source organism: Timema cristinae (assembly GCA_039000515.1). Classification (NCBI taxonomy): domain Eukaryota; kingdom Metazoa; phylum Arthropoda; class Insecta; order Phasmatodea; family Timematidae; genus Timema; species Timema cristinae. Next base: position 128,016,114 of record JBCFYV010011172.1, read on the forward strand.
AAGGAAAGAACTAGAGGAATAAAAGTCTTTTCCCAACAAAAATAAATAAATTTTGTTTGTAATGGTTTTTTTCTGTTAAAAATACATCCTGATGGAAAATTATATTTTATGATTGTTATGTATTTATCATTTAACATGTAATAAGATTTTTTATAATAATAATCTAAGTTTTTGTAGCAGTCTAACATTATTGTAATTTTCTTTTTTTTTATAAAATTTACAAAAATTCTATATTATTCAAGTATTTATTAATAATATACTTTTAATAATATTATGTATCAAAGTATGTGTTTTAAATTATTATTTAGAACATTATAGGATGTTGCAAATATGCAACCACGCCAAACCTCATGATATTACTTTTTTAGCGCCAGTCCCTGAAGATTAAATAATATGTTTTTAATGAATGGTTTGTAAAGTAAAATTAAATATGTTTTTCTTTGCAGAGAATGTAAACTATAGAAATATCATGGTTCGATTTCTAATATTATTCTCTGGCTTTATATGTACAAACAATTCCTAGAAACCCTAGATGAGGAATATAGGATTGTTTTTTAAGTAGTAGATAAGTAATTGCATTACGAGTAATTGGGGATACTGATACAGTCTGCTACAAATTGGTTATTCAATTGTATGATCGTATTTTAATAGCAAAAATAAAAGTACAACTAAATTATATCCATCCAGTTTATTTATTTACGCAGATTAGTTCCCGAGCTAGATGAAAGTGTTTTTTTTTTCACCAGATGAAACTTTTTATTTTGTAAACGATGTGAAAAAAAAATAGTGGCAGTCGAGAAACAATTTACTGTCGCACCACAAATCGGACATGATAACGGGCAGTCGATCGCGCTGTGAAAACACAATCATCGCATCAAAAACACAGCCACCGTAATAAACCACTCAAAAATTGTGTGGGTATCCGAGCAAATATATTGGTAAATCCAAACTAATGAATCTGCGTTGTGTGAGAACTGCTTTTATGATTATATTATGTAGTAGGAAGCAGTATTATAGGCCTACACAATATGGTCAAAGTTTCCACTATTTTCTTACTGCAAAATTTCTGTTTATTTTTTCTATATTTTCTAGTAAGGATTCCCAATTTTCCAGACAAATTAAATTGAAGTATATAAAGTATAAGGGAAGTGATTTTTTTTTTTCATGAAATTGACTGAGTCAAATCAATTGGTGTTTAAAACATAATGCATTTTTATTTTCATCACATTTTACCACCCATTCGGATTATACGCTTATGCACCAATTACGCTAGTGTATTGGGGAGGAGAAAGTTTGAATTTAAAGGAAGCGCACCCACATTTCAGTGGCGGGAGAGATAGTGAGAAACAATTTTTTTTTTAAAGCAGCCTCATTATAACCGACCGGGATCGAACCACGATTTCCCCGTCATCGGCAGTCTAGTCTATTGCGAGAGTAGCGCCTTAGACCATGGGTCCACCGAAGCGGGTATGATGATTTGATCTTGATGAATAATACATGCAACCCAATGTTTCAAGGTGAGGCATAAGAAATATGTTCGAATCAACGGGCTTAGTTCTTCAGTTGTCTTTTACTTTAGATACAAAGGCCTGTTGTAAGATTTTGGTAAGAAAACGCTTTGAGAAAATAATAATTTATTTTTATTTTTGCTGTCAACAATGAAGACATTTTAGTATATTAATACTATTAAATTTTATATTATCATTATAAGTGACAGCTGCAGATCAAATGATTTAACATGTGATGAATAAGTGAAAATAGATCTAGTGACTTTAAATGAAGTGAAATGTTGTCATTAAATTCCAAGACACCCTCGACAAATATTCAACAAATGTTGATATCACCATGTGAATAAAATCAAACTCTTTGTTTCTACTGGAGAGAAGTTTGATTTCCTTTGACCAAGATAATGTTTTTTATATAAAAACTGAAAAAAAAGACTTATCTTTTCTAGCGTCCATAATAATGCGAGTCAACACCTAGTATTTATGAAAAAATCATATATGGTTTTACAATACTTGATCGTAGGCTACATGACAAGCGAAGCTTGGGGAAATAGAAATGATTTTTAGGTTACGGATAGAGCCACATCAGATATGGTATTTGTAAATATTTGAAAAATGACACCTGGACACAGGAATCGTTGGTTGGATTTAGAAGAATGATATCCCTATCGACTGTCTGATATTTCAGTCCTTGTCCTCAGTATATTTAATCGGCTATGTCGCCGTATGGCCGCAGGTAAAGTGTGTCCGATAGGATCCGTTTCTACAAGTGCATTTCTAGGCGTAGGGATGACCAAAAGGGAGAGGGGGCAATAGGGCGGTTTCCCCCAGCTATCTACCAAACGAGCTTAACACTTAAATCGGTGCCCATAGATATGCACCACATTTTTTCTAATATATTTAATAACATATTTAGTACATTTTATTATATACTCCATTTCATATATGAAATATTCTCTAATGTACTTTATAGCATATTTAATATGCTATCGTATTTTCTCGTGTATTTCATCGCCAATTTAATATGTTTTATAAAGTACTCCATTATGTATTTAGTATAATATTCTAATGTAATCTATAACATATTTAACACATTTTATTTAAGAAAATCGTAAATAATAATTATTTTTTCTAGTGTATTTGATTCCATATGTAACATATATTGTATGTAATGAAAACCATATAATATTTCAAATAGCCCCACGTAACTGGGCAAAGTGGGGGCTCTATGACACAAGAACGACCTAATTTTCCCTCTGAATCACATTTTCCTTCGTCTTAAAGTAGGTTCATTTCATGTCATTGGTGGAGTCTATGGACGAGCGAGCAATCATGAGCAAGTTTATAATCGCTGAGTGGATTACAAAGTTGCACACAAAAAAAAGAGAGGGGTAAAGAAGGAACTTCCCCATTCTCAAACAAAGGCAGGCGGGATTTAAAACCGTAGCGACGGAGATAGAGAGTGCTGTACGTGATTCTGCGAGTCTATCCCTCTCTGAATCGATAACGTGGACCCGTAGTACCGCTTGATAAACTTACTCCTGACTTGGAGAATGTCTGGGATTCCCCCAGACCAGGAGTCCATAAGTACGTGTTAGAGAGTCTACACGTGCAAGATTCGTCAAATTAAACTCTACTTATTTTTGGTCGTTGGTTGTATTGCAAGAAGTTGCGTTTACTTCTATCATACGTCATCCTACCTTGTGTGTCGAGTCTAACATGCTCTTATTTTTAATGTAGCACAGCTTTATAAACTTTAACCGAATTCACGCCCTTAAAATATTGTGCAATCTTCCCTCAATTATATTATAAAGTAAGGGGTGTTTTTTCACCACGCATCACCACCCATTCGGGCTTTACGAATTTAATCATAGGAATTATTTAGGGATGACGAAGCATGAATTCAGAGTTAATATACCCTAATTCACATAGAGGGAGCGTATAAAATAATTTAGATAAAAAAATATATTGTACACCTGGCAGATATTCTACCCCCAACCTCCCCATTATCGGTGAGCCATACAAGCAAGTTGTATAATATGTATTTTGACCCTTTTTTTATCGTCCCTTCTTACTACCCGTTCGGGCTACACACAATAGTATAGTATATTATTATTATTATTATTATTATTATTATTAGCACCGCGTCTTACTACCCGTTCGGGTTATACGCAATTACGCTAATGTGTAATGGTAGGGTGATTGTGAGATGAAATGAAGGACCTACAGTTTAACGTGGAATCCGAACCACGGTGGAGGCCTGGCATTCCCCACATTCACAAGATGTAGTATAGTATACAATTCTGTAGTTCTATATACTTAATATCCCTAGGTTCCTTAATATATTTAAATCTTATTCACACACTCCATAGTCCAAATCTTTAGATGTCGTGTCAACCAATGAGAGAGTATAATATTTCATTTAATCAAATTCATCGGGAGGGGGTGAGGGGTGTCATTTTATTTTGTCAAATTCGATAATCACAGTCAACATTTTCATATTTTTACTTTTAAGTTTGTTTATATAAAATAAGATTAAAATATATATATATCATTTAGTAGAGATGTCTCGGAATTGTTACTGAAGTATGTGAGTGAAAATAAGACTTGTTATTATGAATGAGATCAACTTCGGTAGCCATGTGGCTTAAGGCGCTATTCTCGCAATAGATTAGACTTTCGATGGCGGAAGATCGAGGTTAGAATCTAGCTTGGGTCTACTGAGAGTGGTTTTTTTTTTTTTTTCAAAATGGTTTTCACTCTTACTCCACGCAAATGCAAATATACTTCCTATGAATATAGCCTTCCTTATACGTAAAACCATTAACGTCATAAAGTACATAAGCATATAGCAGGAACGGGTACTAAAATAAATTAATGATAAATATTTTCGCTGACTTTGTTTAGCACGTAAATGCTCGTGTATTTGTTTATAAGCTCTTCATAGAAGGAGTCCTTGTACAGATCATATTGTCTTACTGCTTAGTCCTTATTCTAAAGAATAAGTACAATGAAAGATATAATTCAAACCAAGTCGAATATTATATTAGTAAACCATGCTTACATTCTAAAGTCTATAGTACCATCTTATTTTATTAACTAGCTATATTTTTAGTTATTATCTATTTTTAAAAAATTCTAACGATTTCTAACAAATTTATCACCAGAAATACCTTAAGTGTTCAATCTACAAAATAATGTAAGGGAAAAATAATAAAATATTGGTAAATATTCCGTAAATTTAAATTATGTATTCCCTGTTTCAATATATTGTCATAACGAATTAACTTAAAGCATTCGATTCGTTAAAATAACGGTAATTAACTACTCAATTGAAAAATGTTTCATATGCTTAGTTTTTATTAAAGCATTCAAATCCCTATTTGTGAATTTTAAAACTTATCAATTTTTTTAATAGCTATGCATGTAGCATAGTTTTTTTTACCTATATTTAATTAGTTAACTCAGCATATTTCTAAAATCAGTTGAACGTTAAACAATGTTTTATATTACTGATTGTGGTCAGAGAGACTGAACGTGGATAATTTCTAGACATGAATCTGACCATTTGTCTGTGAGTGGGTAAAGTGCGTAATTTCTTAATTTAGAGTTAACCTATTATTCTAACGGTATAACGATATTATTATAGACTTTGTCAAAAAGTACGTCTCATTTATCGCCTTCAAACCTCATGAAAGTGTAGAAGTATTTGTAAAATTAGATAAGCTATAGTTTTACTTATTAAAATAAAAATAAACTGTTTGAGACTTGCCAGACTTAAACGAAAACACAATGCATAATTTATCTTGAGTGTTATATGTACAAAGTTGGGTAGATATGGAAAAAATTTAATATAGGTTTGGCGTAGGGAGAACCTTTGGGGCAAATAAAAATAAATGTAGAGTAACCAAGTTGTAAGTTTGAAATTAAACACATCTGTCCAAAGTGGCTGTTTAGAAGACATGTCTTGGCTTATGACTATATCAAAGTAGATTTAGTAATTTTTTCCGCTTTGAGATTTGGTTCTTACTAGGGCAATCCAAATATACGTAGGTAAGCGCTGAAAATTCTTTATTTTTTTCATAATATTTATTTGGTGCTTATTTAAACTAAAAGTTTAATGTCAATAGGAGGGATGCTTAAAAAACTATATATATATATAACATGTAGGCTACAGTTCTCTTTTCTTAAGAAAAATCTTATCCAACAGAAAGAAAAGATACTAGATTTATTTTCACGGATTCATACGGCAAGCCATGTGATATGCAGCTGTCATTTTTGATAGGTATCATCAATACCTGTAAAATAACACTACCGAGTACAATAGTAAACTAGTATCAATGTCTACCGCAAAAATATGTATATTTTCTAGGAGGTTTTTTAGCACCACGTATTACTTACCTGTTCAAGTTATACGCTTTCTAAGAGGTTCTTCCTATCAAAATTCTACTGTAGATATGCATACCTACCTACTGTTACTATCTGAACTGGCAGTCGCATGGTCTAAATCACCAATATCACTGAATACTGGATTGCCGAGGTTCGAATCTCTTTGGATGAACTAAGGGTGTTTTTCAATGTTATTTATCGTTGTGGTTTACCCATACTCTACGTTAATGTGGGTGGATCTCCTTCAAGTTACCTTTCCAATTCCACCATCTTAGTTTTAATTTAATTAGCCTTTGAGTCGAATGAACTAATAAAATAAAACCTACTGAATTCAACACAAATTGACTAATGCCGTGCCGTGCCATGCCACGCCATGCTGTGCCGTACCACGAAGACCAACTATCATGTCAGCAATAAACAAAATTAACACTAATCATGAAAGATTGAAATTTTCAGTGATATTTAAATACATGCAGAGGCGCATGCGAAGTATAAACAAAATAATCAGGGGCTAACCCATTAAAAAGGTTTTTTTAATATTTAAAATGATAAACAAAAAGTCTTTTTTTGAAAAATAAATACTGACAAACGTTGGTTATTTTTTTACTTGTATGGCTTTATTTTTATTTTAAAAATATGACCGACTATCCTGAATTATATTTAAAGTTTTAATTATGACTAAGAAACCTGTTGTTTAAGTAGAGTATCTTGATTTTCGTTAATAACACTAACTATTCTTGCGGAAGGATGAGTAATTATTATCTATTGAATGCTAGTCGTAACTCTCACAGTAGCTACCATGCCAGTTATTTCGCGATAGTTGCCATCTTATTTTCAGTACAAAACTTCCGAACTGAATTAATCACCCCCCAAAAAAATACTGACATGGCAATACTTTTAGAAACACCGAGCCAAACTAAAATGTTCTGTAAATAAGTGCTTTCTCTCCCTCACTCTCTCTCTCTTCCTTTGTGTTTCTGTGCGTCGGTTTTTACTCCTCCTACCTCTCTCCGTTTCTTCTGTCTATGTGAGTGTTTCTCTAGTTAATCTGCTGGAACATCGCAAGGTAGTGCAAGTGGACAGTTAGTTGAAGCACCTTCTTAGCCATGGCACATAACCTCCCTCTTGCGCCTCCTCCCTTTTCGCTCCTCTCAACCCGGGATGGACGCACAGCCCCAGTAATGCCCCGACGGGAGGCGTGGCTGTAGGGGGTGAGTATTTTAAAGGAAGGTTAATGCAAGTGGGCCTTCCTTGTCGACCGGTAACTTGTGATTGTAATATCATGGTAATCAATTTCCTCTATGTAGCCCTCAAAGGAGGCTAGGGGAAGTAAAGGAGGTGACGAAGGTCTCCAAGATGGAGTTCAAGGGATGCAGACGTATAACCAAGTTATCTAGACGAGTACAATGGCGCAATGAATGGGTACTTCGTTCTCATCTTATTCTGTCTCTTCTTGTGAGACAGTTTCTTCCGAGAGAAGAAGCAGCCCGAGCTATAAAATAAAAGAGTTAAATCCCCCTCCTCTCTTCCACCTTCCATGTTATTTATAATATCAGGTTAAGTTTTATTTTTTAAGATGCAGTATTTTTTTAAAAAAAACTCCTACTGTTATTTTGAAGATTTGATATTCGTAAATTTATGTGCGCGCCAAGAAAATATATATTTATAGCTATGAGTGACGTGGAATATCCCTGTTGTAATAAAGTTTTAAAAACGTACATAACTACACAATCCACACTTGTTTAAGAAAATAAAGGTAACGGCCTTTCTTTCGGAGTGTTATTAAAATATTCATATTTAAAATTCTTTATTAAATAGGTTGAATGTAAACAATTTACAGTTAGAGAAAGACAGGTACTTTAATTCATGATGAAACTATTGAAAAATTGTGGGGAAAAAAAAACACTAAAATAATCGTCCCTGTAAATTTTGATTGTCAAAGTTTGGGGCATCTTGATTTTAATTGATATTAAAAAATAAGTCTACCTTTGAAAGTCCCCGACATGGAATAAACATCAACATCTTGTGAGCCCTAAGACTGAATTAAGCTTTAGCATTCTCGGCAATGGTATAACCTCATGAAAACAGTTGATTTAATAATTTTCAGATAACCCACACAAGTGTCGACCTACCGTGAATGTGCCGTTTAGATTATAATAGATGTTGGGCACAGACAACGCACCATAATTTAAATCTACATCCCGGTAATTTTAGGAAGTGGTATGGATGTCAACCATTTTCTCAATCTTACTAACTGTCGAGTAAGTAATAGCATTTCTGGTAGAACCAACCGTATTGAATGACTGCACAAGAAATCAAGATAACGTAGATTTACTCCAACTTTCAGAACAAAAATAGTAGTAAAAACTACTAAGTAAAACAATTCTTTCTCAACGAATCTTTCTCAATTTCTAGAACGAAGTTGTATATTCTACTTTAAGTCCAGAGCAAGTAATCAGATCGTTTCAAAGAAAAGGGAATAAAGGGGAGGGAGGGGGGTATCCATTTATTCGTGGTATGTTTTCAAACAAAACATTTTCTTTCTTACATTCCCTCTTTAATGTTCTTTTCTCGTCTAATTTTACGATACTTCCCGGCGGGAAATGTTCCAGGTGGGAAGATTAAAAATAATGTCACTAAAGGCAATAAAAAGAGAACGAATTGGAATCTTAAAACAAGGTGTAGTTACTAAAAGGTGTCAACATGTGACTGGAAGCATACCACCATTGCGAACTGTGATGTTTATTTATGTGAGACGGAACACAGCCTAGACTTAGACAGTGCAGGTTCCGACCTAACTAGGCCAACTTATTGGAAATCCCGTCGGTTTTCCTTGGCACCAGCGGCCTTCGTTATTATCTAAGTGTCATATTCTGAAAATTGAAAAATGACACCTGGACACGGGTCAGAATATGATATCTAGATGGAGAATTCCTCACTAACAAGCATAAATAATATCTTCGGCTATTTGATTCTCTATTATCTAAGTGGTTGGAATACCTTATGGGTGCGCTACTGGTTGTTTATTTACATATATGTTTTTAATCCTCACTTTAGATGAGTGTCAGTCAATTTCCTCTTAAGCCAGCTACACATGACACAACAAACATCTTGTACAAAAAGTTGTGCAAGAAATTGTATTGTACAATATTTTAATGACGTTGATTGGATACAAGTTTTACCACAAGACTGTTCACACGGCGTAAACGATTTCACACAGTATCTTGAGCATAATTTGTGAATAATCACAGATTGTAAAAGTTAGTTTAAATATATTTATTTATAATTATAATATATAGTATATTATATACATTTTATATATAAATATATATATTTAGCAGCGGGTCTTACAGTAATACCCGTTTGGGCTATACCCTTTAATATATAAAAATATATAAACACATAATATAATATAAAAAACAGGTACTGTTTCGAATTATATATAATAGTATAGGTATTAAATATATATAATTTAAAAGCTTAGCTGTTTTAATAACAAAAAATGTATGATTAAAAATACTCTAATGTATTTTAAACAAATTTTCAGTCTATCAGAGAAGGTTGTCTATGTTTACAAATCTAAAGTCATAAAACAAAAATGGCCTATATAGGACGCGTTCTATTCCCCACTCTAAGGTACAAGATATTGCATACAAAAAGATATACAAATCAGATCTTGAACAATCTTTGGTGTTTGAACAACACCATCTTCAGGCTGCAACTTCTTGTATGACTTTTCGTAAAATAAGTTGTGTCGTGTGTAATCAGGCTTCAAGGTCATTACCTATATTAAGGAGAAAACCCTCACACTACTGTACACTACTGGCAGTTATGAAGCATCAAAACCAAAACAACAACAATATTAGAATTGTCTGATGTGATTCTATTAAAAAAATATTAAGTAAGTATTTATTTGAGGGTGACCCGGTGGTCTAGGGGTAGGTGTCGGACTTTGAGCTGGGGTCCGGGCTCAAATCCTCGGTCCCGGCACAGATTTATCTGATTACCAAACCCTTCCTACACCTCTGACAAGGCGTGTATTAATCACAACTTGTGAATGTTGGAAATGCCAGGCCTCACCGTGGTTCGGATTCCACGTTAAACTGTAGGTCCTCCATTTCATCTCACAACACCCTACCATTACACATTAGCGTAAGTGCGTATAACCCGAACGGGTAGTAAGACGCGGTGCTATTAATAATAATAATAATTTATTTGAGGAAGGTTGGATCTATATGTTTAACCATTTAATTTCTCAGAACTTTGATAAATTCGTGATGGACATCATCGAAAATAAGTTAGTTTCCCTTTTCATTAGAAAAAAGTATGAAACCTAAAAATGCTAGGTTTATAATCTTATAGAACATGTTGATATCTTTCTCCTCTATCTTGAGGTGAGTCACATTTTAAAATAGCAAGCTACTTCATTAATAACGTGGGATTTTTCAACGAATACAATGCTTCTTAGCGGCTGCCATAAATATTCCCATTCTCTTGGATAAAGTCTTTAAAAATCTTTGTGTTAATCGTAATAGCCAATATTCAGTAATATTTCATTTTAATAAAAGAATACTTTTTAACGTTTTTATTATTTCTTTTTAGTCAAATGAGAGGTTTAAAATCTCAAAGTAAAATTCTATTCCTAGGCGATGTCTTAAATAATTTGGTGTTATTAAATTATATTATTAATTTAATTATTATTATTATTTATTTTATTATTATTATATAGCACCGCGTCTTACTACCCATTCGGGTTATACGCACTTATGCTAATGTGTAATGGTAGGGTGATTGTGAGATGAAATGAAAGACCTACAGTTTAACGTGGAATCCGAACCACGGTGGAGGCCTGGCATTCCCCACATTCACAAGATGTCTTGTCAGAGGTGAAGGAAGGGTTTGGTAATCAGATAAATCTGTGCCGGGACCGAGGATTGAACCCGGCCGCCAGGTTTATTTATAGGGGGATTGTATTGGATAAAAACTTTTGTATTAAAATTATGACACTAGGGTTGAGCGTTACATGGGATTCCTTATGATATGCTAATTAAAATATCAGACATGTGTAACTATAGCCATGTGTTTAACGGAAAGGGGTGATAGGTTGAAAACCCTCTTCTTTTTTTTAAATAAAAGTCTTTCTTTTTCATTTTGATATTTCAATCATAATTTTTAAAAATTGTCCGACACTTTAGCCCAGATTATAAAACATTTCCTACTTATCTAAGGTTCCGGATATCAATTTCTGACAGGGACAAAACTGTTTTAGAGTAGGTACTTTACCTTTCACGAAATATTCCTGCAGCATTAGGGGATTTGGTTGCTGGGATTGTCTTCGTTCTAATTAAGTTGGTGCTGAGTCGCTACTAGCGAGCACAAATACATCATATCGTACTTCTAATAATAGTATAGCTCTCTCGTTAATCCAATATTGAGATGGGGGGAGGGGGGTATTACGTTGTAGCGCAAGTGATACACTCCTCGCCTTATTTGACGTCAATGACTGAAGATATAAATGTCACTTTGAGGTTGACGTCATCCTCTTTGCAAGTTCTTCATGGAAAAAGGGAGAAGTGGGGGTGGGGGGGACTATATCGACTAATGAAGCAGTAATTGACACTTTGTAACTACTAATCACTCCGTCTTGCTAAAAGTCAACTTGTGGAAAGTTTGATCACACAAACTTCTCCAATTAGATAGCATCCTATAGCATTCACGAAGACAATAATCGGCACATCTACAAAGGGTAGTTGGTAGCTAAGGATTAAGGTTTAAATGTGATATTATTATATATAATAATAATGGTGAATGTAGTCAATAATCATTTATCCCACATCAGTGGGCATGTAGTCTAAGGCGTCAACCTAATCCGGTTTGATTTTCTGGTGACGGGAAGGTCTTGTTTTGAACTCCTGTCAGGTATAATGAAGTAATGTTTTTAACAGATTGTTTCTCACCCTCGTTCTAAGAAGATTATGATACACTTACACTAAATTTTACCTTCCTCCTCATTTCGTTTGTGTAAATATGCGTATTTCCCGAAAAATAGTAAGACGCCATCATTAAAAAAATTAACACCGTATCTTACTACCTGTTCAGGTTATATGCCTATGTAATAATTACGCTAATGTGTTCGGAATTACATAGGTTGAATTTAGAGGAAGTGTACCCACATTTTCCTGGAGTGAGAGTGGAAAACAATTTTCTAAAAAACCAACCGGAATCTGAATCCCAATCTCCCTGTCATCGGAAGCCTAGGCCAAAACAGAATGACGCCTTAGACCATGCAGCTACCGAAGAAGCTATTAAAAATTATTTCTAATTAATTAGTTAGTAAAGATTTACCATGTTTTATAAATCGTTAAAATATGTTGGAACACAACGAACAAGTTAAGTTAATAGGCCTCTACAAACTGATCTTGAGGTACGTGTGCAACTCCATATTGTGACTCCAAAATTGGGTGTGTAAACTAGAACTAATATTTGACCAGTTAAAACCAGTTTGGGTTCAACTTGTTTACTCATGAAAATACAGTTGAAAAGATACACATAGACACGTGAATAGAATTGGCCATATTCATCACTAAATAATTATTTCAATATTTTGTCAACTTTTTTAAACAAAAAACAAAGTGTTATTTTTTTCCTTGGAATTATTTAGAGCAATTATTATATAAACATACAAAAACAATCCAATTTTTAAATTAAATTTAATTTTTAATTTTTTTCAACCAACATTGATAAAAAAAATGTACTACATTATTAACGTTATTTTATAGGTATTGATGATATATATCAAAAGTGACGGATTTCAGATCACATTACTTGACGTATGAATAGGTGAGAGTATATATAATATAAACACTTCTAGCTGTCAGTTAAGGTCCTTCCCATGAAAAATGGATCGTATAGGCTGATCTTAGCTTTAGATTCGCTCGCCATGACTAGTTTTGCAACCCAATGAGATCGTTTAGTTCAAAACGAAATCTTTTACTAAATATAACGCTACCATTATTTAATTCTATATTCGACATTGAATTCGTTTTATTGATAAAAATCAAGTATGTATGATAAACTTAATAATTTTTATTAAATTAGAATTGTAAATATATTGTTTTTAAATATCGTAGTTTCCTGTTGCTTGAGGCTAAATTTAAATAATCCAAATCACCTGTAAATAGGTCTGCTTTATAATTGTATCCACAAGTCTGTCAATAGTTGATTAAAGGTGTTAGTGAAGCCCAGTCAAATATGTTTTAAACAGATTGAAAACTATATATATTATGTTTCAAAATAAAATAAAATGATGAATATTTAAAATAAGATTTGTTAAAAATATTGAAATAGAACCTATCCTTTCATTGCCCTTGGTCATTGATAACAGGAAGGTCCAAACAGCTAGCTGTATAAGAAAGATACAATGGTTTAAAAAAAATTGAAATGCTTAATTTCTCGCTGTTATTTTTTTTAGTGCTTCTTTCCTATAATAAGGGTGCATTTCCTCTTAAATTGCGTCCTCATCTCCTAGAGTAAACAATTGGTAACTAATTAATGTGTCAAATATTTTAAAATAAAAAATTAGAACAAGATTTATGGCTTATCTTTGCTTAGGAGGACTTGATAAATTATTCAAGTTTACATACAATGAAGGCCACTTTTATGAACTTGTTGAAGCATACATGTAAATGAAGCTGAATAACAGATGTATATGTTTTAAATATAGCACTCGTCGATTGAATCCCTGGGATTTGAAAGAGCATCCCCGGGGTTCGATCGACGAGTGCTATATTTAAAACATATACATCTGTTATTCAGCTTCATTTACATGTATGCTTCAACATATTCATAAAAGTGGCCTTCATTGTATGTAAACTTGAATAATTTGTCAAGCATCAACCGTGTAGGCCAAATCTTCAATAGTTGAGCTCAATATTGAACTATTGATATAAAATAATATACCTAACCTGTGGTGGTGTTATTGCGTTTCCTATGAGGGGTAAAATGAGAACTTTGCTCTTTTTATATTTTTATATTTACAAACGAAAACATTTAAAAAAAGTAAAAATGACAAATATATTAATATTTTTGATCTTTCCAACATTTGTTTATTCATTTGCCTGTGTAGTATGTCCACATTCTAGTGCCTGAAACCAAAACTTTGGATAATTATCAACAAAGCAGCTTTGCATCTCATTTGGTGCAGTGGTGAACACCGGGGCACTAATCCACTACATTCGGTCCACATTCGCACGTGGGATTTTGGAACACAAACATACTGTCCACTTGCGATTTGTTGCGGGAGGATTTGCTAAAAGTCATGTGCATGCCACATCCATATTGAAAGTATTTTTTAATTGTTCCAAAATAACAGTACACAAACTTTATCACTTACAAAATTTACCTACAAGAAGAATACTTGCGCAAAAATCAAACTTCAGCCCAATTTTTATATGGCGAGCCTTAAATGGCATCTAGGAAAGTTTTTTAATCACCACGTCTAACTACCTGATCAGGCTATATGAATATATGATAATTACTCTAATTGGGTTGAGAAGAGAAAGGAAGCATTTAGAGGTAGCCTAATCTACCCATATTTGCTTGGAAGGAGAGTGGGAAGTCATTTAGAAAAAACTACCCACAGTAGACCCAACCGAGATTCGAACACCAGTCTCCTCGTCTTCAGCAGTCCAGTCCAACACGAGAGTGACGCCTTAGACCATTTGTCCAATGAAGCAGGTCTAGAAAATTTGCTAGATTTTCTTCCGCGTTTTCATGCGTCAAGTCATGTTAGCATCTGTAACTTTTGATAGATACTATCACTAACCATAAAATAACACTAATAAAATAGACAAATACTATTAAAGTTGTTTTATTTAGCATCGAATCTTACTTCAGTCACCCGCCTCGGTGGCGCAGTTGGCTAACGCGCTTGTCGTGTTGAGCTCGACTGCTGAGGACGGGGAGATCGAGGTTCGAATATCGGTCGGATGAACTGGGGGTGGTTTTTCCTAAATGGTTTCCCACTCTCCCTCCACGCATTGTGGGTTCACTTCCTCTAATTACACCTTCCCAATTCCTAATCCATTAGCGTATTTGTACTTAAATCGTATAACCCGAACGGGTAGTAAGACGCGGTGCTAAATATAATTATTATTATTATTTATTACTTCAGTCTAACAATGTTGATGGCAAAAAAGTTTGTATTTTCTAAAAGGTCCTCCCTAACAAAATCCTACTATAATCCCCCAAGTATGTATGTGTGGTGGGAATGTTTAGTGGATAGTTGATGAGGGATTATCTTTTTCGTCCTTGTTAGTCAAATGCCCCTAGTTAAATTACCAAAATGACATTATAATTTATAAATTAGGGATTTTCCCTTTAACAGTGATGAATTATCGGATGTTGTGTAGCTTTATGTTTTATAATTAGGTTAGTTTGGAAAACATATTAGAAATAATCAGTTCATTCAAATTCGCATGAGTGGGGGTGCGGGAAATGGTGGCATTCTCGTAAATTTTAGTTTCTTCATGGTGGGAAGCCGTGGTTTGAATCGCGGCTAGGTGTATATAGTGAGGTTTTCTGTCTCCAAATTGTTTCTCAATTTCCTTCTACGCAAACACGGGTAGATTTTCTGTTCTTTATATTACATTAGTGATTAGTAGAGAATAATCATCGTCATGGTAAAATGGCTGAGTAATAGACAGGAAATTGTAAATTTATATATTAGCATAATTTAAACCATTTTTTAGCAGATGGCTTTGTAGTCAATAAAATTATTTTATAATGTAAATTTAAAATAGTAGATAATCCTTAAGCTGCTAAAGCTTAAAGATTAGACTTTGTTTATAGCTTTGAAAATTACTAGTTTATTTAACCAAAAACATTATTTCGAGTTATTAAAATGAAAATAATAAAAATAAAAAGATCAATATTAGCATCCCGTGTAAAGTATGATTTTGTAGGAAGAACAGTATAAGTTAGTTACTAAAGTTACTAAAACCTTTTAATATATTCATATATCAAGTCATGTTATCTGCAGCTGTTATTTTGGATAGATATTATCAATACCTATAGAAGAACACAAATAATACAGTAAAATGTTATCAATGTTAGCCACAAATAAATATGTTTAATTTTCTGTACTGTTCCACTAATCAAAATCAGGGTGTAGGCTTCACTATATAGTTTATAATTAGTTATTAAAGGTGACATAAGCAAATCTTATAAAATTATTTATATTCAATCAATTAATTAAGTTATTACAACTGAACAAGAATGAAAACTAATCAATTCTACCTTATTAAAATAAGATAAATAATTGAATAAAAACTAATTCCAAATTTACTACTATTAAAACTCAGTAAAAAAATCTATGAACGTCTACGTTAAATAACTCTAGTAAAAAAAATAGTCAAAATAGCTCTAGTGGTTTCTTGGCACTATTACTCTGTTGGCAAACAATATCCTGAAATTTTTAAATGATAAAAGATAATAAAATATTCTAATTTTAGTATTCGCAACTTCTCATCGAAGTCACGATTCTTAAGATAAAATGTTTTTAGGACAAAATATGTTAGTTCAATATGTTATTCCTACAATTTACGAGAAAAAAAAGTTATGAAAAACATTATTCCTGTGAGATTTGAAGTGTCTTATAATGTGTGCTTGCTTATTGAGTACATAATATTATGTTACGCTACAATAGTAAAACTGCCCATTTCTATAATTGAGAGAATGTCACCGTTTATTTTCGTTAACTGCATGTTATACTCGTACCATATCGGTTCAACTGACCATTTTACGAACTGGGCGAAAATTGCATTAACTTATGCCCAT
The DNA here is from genome assembly GCA_039000515.1 of Timema cristinae. NCBI lineage: Eukaryota > Metazoa > Arthropoda > Insecta > Phasmatodea > Timematidae > Timema > Timema cristinae. The sequence goes on from JBCFYV010011172.1 coordinate 128,032,844, forward strand.
TTATGAACTGGAACTCATTGCACTATTTGCTACAAGCTTACCAGAAATGTTATTTTAAGATATTAAAATAATCCAACGCAACTTAACCAAACCTTCCATTCTAAAAGATTAAAAGTTAAGTTGACTTAAAGGCAAAATATGATCTTTACATATTCATTTCACGGATCGAGCCAAAACTCGTTCAGTTCATAAAATAGCTAACGATTGGAACTGCCCATTTCATGAAATAGACAGTATAAGCGCTGCACAATTCATGAAATGAACTATTTGTTGCCCAGTTCGTGAAATGTTCAGCAGAAGAGGCCAGTTTACGGAGCGGGCAAAAATGTGTCAGATTAATTAACTGGTCAAATTCACGAACACACATAACGCACATAAAAAAAAGTCTCAAAGGCCATTTTTCAAACAATTCAATTAATTGGATTTAACTAAAAAAATATAGCACGCCGGTAAAAACAAAGCGAAGTGTAGATCTTGTCTTTTCTGGTTTTACTGTGACGATAAATTCGGGGTTCGAGTCCCGGCAAGGTGTCACCCCCCCCCCCCCTCTCTCCTCTAAAGGGGTTCTTACTTTCCTTCTTCTTAAGGTGAGTAGACCTACATTTTTCATCAATTCTACTTCCCTCATTCCTACACCATTAGTGTAAATATGCACATAGGCCCCAGTTTAAATTTCAAGTTAGATATTTCCACTATTACAAGACTTTCTTTATACCTCGTATATTGAAACATGTGAGCGAAAATAAACGAAAGAAATTACGCCACAATCTGGATTCCACTAAATGGACTCTGAGCGATGCAGCTATCTATGTTTGGCGACCACAAAAATCGATATATATCGGCCGACGTATCCACTCGCTGGAATACGATTAACATAAATTTGAGTAGCGCATATTTTATTACGTCTTTATTTAACCGTCAATTTTTGGTGAGCCGGAAGAGCTCACATGGATGAACTCCACTTTTAAATATTTTTACTTTTATTTTATAGCCTACCGGTCTATCTACTATATCCGCCCACTATAGGCGGGTAGGGGGTAGTTTGTTCAGTTCGTAGGACTTATCTCCAACTCTTTACGTTTTAGAGCAGGCGTGTCAAACTCGTTTGGCAGTAAGGGCTACATTGAAAATTGAAAATAATGAGGGGAGACGAAAATTCACAATTGTCACCATCTTAAAAGGAATAATCTCAATTTTAAAATTCTTGTTATAACAAAAGTCAAATTAAGATTACATAAAATGTTGAGAATTATCCTATTATTTTGGCCAAAAACTTGAAATTTTATATTTGTATCAAGTGTGTGATTGGGTTACATAGATTCATGTTAGTTAATTAATTAATTAATTAATTTAGCATGGCGTCTTACTACACGTTCGGGTTATACGCTTAAGTACTAACTACACAATTGGTTATTGAATTGAATTAAATTTAGAGGAATTGAACCCACATTTGCGTGGAGGGTGAGTGGAAACCCATTTAGGAAAAACCACCCCCAGTTCACCCGACCAAGATTTGAACCTTAGTAGTCAAACTCAACACGAAACTAGCGCGTTAGCTAACTACGTCACTGAGGCGGATAGATTTCCTTTTAAAGTCACGTCCAAAATAGATAACAAATGCATGTCGGTAAATGTGATTGCTCGGCTGTTTGTTCCTTTTCATGATTCAAAACACACCTGTATGTTGACAAATATTGCCCGTGTTTGGTGCGCATTTAACCATTTTTGGGGGAAAGATCTTTGGTACACCATCTTCACTTGCTAGATCCCACCAAATAGTGACCAATAATTTACAAATGTTATAAACTCAAATGTTGTATTCCTACAACGTTTATAAAAAAAAAACTAATCGTGCCCACACTGTATGTTGGTTCATTAAATGGTCCGCGAGACGCTCAAAATCATGAATCGGCCCACATGCGGCCCACAGTCTGCAAGTGTGACATGCCTGCTTTAGAGAAATGGCTTTTAGTGATCTCAAATCTATAATATAAATAAATAGGATGACCTGGATGACCTGGATGATTTTCAATTAACTCTTAGAGTGGTCTAGATCCAACCCAAGACCCTTGAGATAAAAGTTTGTTATAATAACCATGTCTTTCATAAATAGGTTTTGGTTTTTCTACACCGGCCTCCCTATCCTTTCGAGTCACACGCAGATTATTGTAGCTCTTTTCTGACAAATAGTTAAAGGGGGCCAATAATATTTTTTTAATTAGTGAATCAATTAAACATATAATCTTTACAAGAATGTTTTTAAAAATAGTTTATTTATACGTCAACTTTAAACGTGTTTTAACACAATGTCTTACTGCCCGTTCGGGTTATATGCACTTACTCTAATGTGTAATGTTAGGGTGATTGTGAGATTAAATGGAGGACCTACAGTTTAACGTGGAATCCGAACCACGGTGGAGGCCTGGAATTCCACACATTCACAAGTTTGTGATTAAAACACATCTTGTCAGAGGTGAATGAAGGATTTGGCTATTATAAAAAAACAAGTTAATTTGTATGGGCAAAGAGCTATTAATTTTTACTTTGAGTATTTAATGTGTAATTTTTAAACATTTAACTAGATTGTAAGATGTATCTTATTTTATAAATAATGGTATTGAAGTTTAAAAGTGCATTAATGCGATGTTCAGAGTTAAGGAGATTAAATCACAATGGCTAAACAGAAATTATCAGTAAAATTGTACAATCATTTTTAGTTATTATTTTTGACGACATGTTTATTAAAGTTTTAATTCAAGTATAAGGGTGAATAAGGGATTATAGAGGGAATACACCAACAGGAGTTGGGAGAGTCACAATAATAAATCAGATGTGCAGCCTGCCAAAATTCGAATCTCGATCTTTCCGTCACGGCAAAGATATACAATGAATTATAGTCAAAAAATATTGGGCAAATAAGGCAATAAAAAAATACCATAGTCAAAAAGATTTACTAGGGTTGAAAATATCCGTTTGGAAAATAAAACTCAACACAAGATCTATATTAATGAAGTCACCTGATAAAACTATACTTAGGTCATTTAAAAAAGCAATATCCTAACGAACCCATTGATTAAGTATTATTTATATTTACTGCATTTTAATATATGCCTTGGTTATTCTTCTACTTTCACTAATGGTGTAGGTATGAGAAAGGTATAATTTATATGAAATTAGCTCAAGTCATGTTGCCAATTGACCCGGTCGGGATTTAAATTCTTAACGTCCCCTCACTGGTAATCCAAACCAGACACAAAACTAAAACCTTAGTGCGCGTGGTCACCTGTTTCGGTGATATAGTTGGTTCACGATAGTTGGGATGTTTCTTACGGTTGAAAAACCACTTTGAAAATTATTACGTATTTATCCAAATCGCAATATATATTTATTTTTTTTCCACTTTTAAAAGGTTGGATAGCACCTTAGATCAGTCAGCTGCAAATTATCCTATGAGGACAATATTTTGACTCCATCAAGATTCGTACCAAAGTCTCCAAGATGTACTTGGTCATCTACTGAAGAAGAGAGTGTCAAAAATTTTACCAATACTAGACCCCAAATACCAAATTAATTTGGACCCTACATATTGACCAACCATGGTCCAATGGAATTTTAATCGGCCCCTTTGACAACTAATGTAAAGTATTCAGATATTTGCGTTCCTCTTATTGTAAAATCTAACACTCACGTCCATTTACATGGTTTACAAATGTATAATAATAACAATAGTAATAATACTTAGCACCACGTCTTATTACCCGTTCGGGTTATACGCTTAAGTACTAATTGCACTAATGGGTTAGGAATTGGAAAGGTTGAATATAGATGAAGTGAACCCACATTTTCGTGGAGGGAGAGTGGACAACCATTTAGGGAAAAACACTCCCATTTCACCCGAGTGAGATTCAAACTTGGATATCCCCGTCCTCAGCAGTCTAGCTCAACATGAAACTAGCGCGTTAGCTACTACTTCACCTAGGTGGGCTACAAATGCGTAAAAAAAGGTTATGTATATATTACTTGAACTAATTCTATCCTAGTATTCAACGTGCACTTTCTAAACACAGAATGTATCAGAACACGACTTATAAGCTTAACATAGAATACGTCTACCTGCGCCGGCGGAAGTCTGGACTAAATGTGAAGCTCATCTAATTCGGTTTACCATTGACGGGAAGGTCAAAGTTTGATTCCTACTTGCGTGTATTTTCCTAAATGATTTCCTACTCACCCACCTCGTAATTCGGATAAAATTACTAATAATTTGACCTTCTTCATTCTTAGCTAGTTAGTGTTATTAAAAATAATATATTGTAGTAAGAGTTTGACACCTTAGTTCAGCCGGTAGAGTGCCTGCCTACTGAGCTAAGAGTTCCGGGTTCAATTTCCGGCATGGTCGAAAATGTATCATTAATGAAATATGAGTTTACTCTTTTACAGTGATGAATTAACGGTCTGTGAACTGAATGTTGTGTCTGTCCTAGTCTTAAGTTAGATTATTCCATGTGAGTTACGACAAACCTAGCCAGCTGGTAGTGGAAAAACATATGACTTGAATAAAAAACTGACCCAGGCTGTAAATTAAGGTAGTAAGACGCGGTGAGGGAAGAAAATAGCACTTCCTAACGGATATAAGTTTACTGATAGAAGAGCGGGATAAATTTGTACACAAATATCTCCGTCAGAAGCAATCGGAAATTAACCAGGGTCTTCTTGAGTTGTGGACGAGCACTCTACCCACTTTTCCACGGAGGAGGGGACAAATAAATCATATCCGTAAAGCTCTATGTCACGATAGAAACACGCAGATTAAAGTGTCGGAACAGATTCAGAGAGGGGTCGGAACATTTGTTAATTAGAATACTCAGAACAATACAAGCCGAGTCGGTCACGAACCAACTGACACGATTGTTCACCACACGGTACATCTGCCTTAGAGGCCGGGTTCAACTTTTACCTGACGTATTAAGGTGGTATGAAAAGAAATACTAGTTAAGGTCCTATTTTTTTACAGTTTGTATGGAAAAAATTCTTTTCTGCACAAAATAAATCAAATTTGTTTCAGCAAATGCGTTTAGAATAGTAATCTCAAAAGGTCTTGAATGTTTGTCATTGGCATCATGGCATTTAAACAAAAACTTTTTTAAATATGATGAAAAAGCCCTGTTGAAATTCATCTATGCCCTTGAAAAGTATAAAAACTATTTTAAAAACTGCGCACCTTAACATGCGTTCCCTTCCATTTTACCTTAAGGGTACAGTAAGAGGAGGTGGTTTAACCCCCTACTTCCATGTACAGTAAAAACTCCATAATCCGGCACCCAATAGCTAGGGCACCCGATAGTCCGGCATGCGTAGCCCTCCCCTTCACTAATATCACAACTGTCATTCGTCGGTACCCGTCATTTGGCCTAAAGTGTAGGCTAAATGCCTTTAGGCCAAATGCCGTTTAGGCCAAATGCCTTTAGGCCAAACGCCTTTTAGGCCAAACGCCTTTAGGCCAACTGCCGCGTCCCCCATTCGTCTACCAGTAAGTCTTTGTTTAATTAGAACTGAGTCCAGGAAGCAGGTTAACATTAGAACTCTATTTGAAAAGGCTTCATACATTGTTTTCTAACCTCTCTCCAATCAAATACTAGTGTCATTTCCTTCTAAACCTTTGCCTTCTTATTAAGGTAAAGATGTAAAGAACGCGAGTTTTGCAGTTTTTTTATAGAAAAACTTTTTTTTTTGTCAAAATAAATAAAATATTGCTCCAATACAAACTTAGTTTTTCTTCACACGGTGATATCAACAGTTGTTAAATATCTGTCACGAGCATAGCGGTGTTAGACAAGAAATCTTTTAAATAAAGAGAAAAAGTTGTCAAGAAATTTCAGAACACGCTTGCTGATATCACCATGTAAAAAATTAAACTCGATGTTTGTACTGAAGCAATATGTTATTTATTTTGGCGAAAAAAAAGTTTTTTGTATAAAAACTTCAATAATACCTTTTCTCTCGTTCCCTACATCCCCACCTCAAAACGTTAATTATAGCTCTTGAATTAGAAGCATTGATAACAAATAATTGTTCTATAAAACAGAGGTACCTGACAACGAGAAAGCTTTCACACATTTTATGAGCATTACCCCCAACACCGTGGTGACCTTGAGAAAAGTTGGCCCTGCCACAACATTTTCCCTAGTACACAATTCTTACCTCCTCCAGCCACGATGTCTTTAATTACTCACATAAGTGCTGTATCGTGAACACTAATACCACAACCAAATTAAATTTACCCAAGGTTGAAAATGGGTGGTAGTGAAAAGTGAAGTGAGAGAAGCGATTCGCTGGTCTCGGTGGCTGAAGAGGGGGGGATGGAAACTGATGCATAACGACGTTAAAGTTCGACAACGTTTCACGTGTCGCAGACGAAAGAGAGAGAGAGGTTATGCGGAGGGATAAAGAGGGAGCCTCGTCCTACGTCGTTATCTGGACCGACAACCGAAAACTATTGAAGGAGGGTGGGTGGGGGGAATAGGAGGAATTAGGGTATTGAATTTGATTTTGCAAGCGCTAGTGTGACGTTGTGGCAAGGTGTAAAGGATGCGTGCAGGTAGTTAGGAGTAGTAGGTGTGCTGGCAGGGTACACTAGCGGGGCGGGGCGGGCCGGGGTAGAGAGGAACTGTGGAAAGATGTAGCTTTAGTGGCACAGTAATTTATCTTACGGGCCACACCCGTCACCTGCTGTTAACTTAACCGTTTCTCTTTAAGATCCCGCCTTCACCCTTCATCCCGTTGTAACAAGGCTAGACGTACTAAGGTGGGCCGTAACCCTCCGGGTTAATCTGTTTATTATTATAATTATTATTTTAGTACAGCACCTTAGCTTAGTAGGTAACGTGTCTGACTAGTGAGATAAGGGTCCCAGGTTAAATTCCCAGTATGTTCGGAAAAAAATTGTTGAAATTAGGGCTTGCCTAATTACAATGATGAATTAATTAAATTAATGACCTGATAATGTTGTGTCTGTTCTAGACCAAGTTAGTTTCTAAGTCGTGTGTTGATATAACCAGTAAATTTAGAAAGTGCATATTAAACATCCCTAGTAAAATATTATATATATATTATTTTGAGGCATTAAACGTGCACTTTCCAAACTGATTGAAAGGTTAGCACATGACTCACAAACTAACTTAGTTGTAAAATAGTTACAACACTCTTGACTTTTAACTAATTATGTTAAAGGGGAAGTCCCAATTTTACTGGTGATAAATGTTTAGGCTATGCCGGGAATCGAGTCATGACCCTTATCCTACTAGGCAGATACGCTACTGACCAACCTGAGGTCATGAAGTTAATTTGTACTTATCTAAATTGGTAGCGCCTCTGTCAAAGAATGGGGTTAATTATATATTAATTATTATTATTATTATTTTCTCACTATTAGAAATTAATTAAAGAAACTTTACCTATTAATAGAGCTATCTGGGTGAAATTAATAGAAACTAACCTCAATATCAAACACAAAACCTTTAGGAAATATATTAAATATAATCATGTAAGCAGAGCCTTCCCACCTGATCTCAAAATTAATGGGAACATTATTAATTTTCCTGTTTTAATAACAAATGAATTTGGAAAATATTTCAACTCAATGTATGTATGACCCGCTTTACCAGTTTAACCGTTTAATTATTATTATTATTATTAATTATTATTATTATTATTATTATTATTATTATTAGCACCGCGTCTTACTACCCTTCGGGTTATACGCACTTACGCTAATGTGTAATGGTAGGGTGATTGTGAGATGAAATGAAGGACCTATAGTTAACGTGGAATCCGAACCACGGTGGCGGCCTGGCGTTCCCACATTCACAAGATGTCTTGTCAGAGGTGAAGGAAGGGTTTGGAAATCAGATAAATCTGTGCCGGGACCGAGGATTGAACCCCGGCCGCCAGCACAGAAGTCTGACACCTTACCCCTAGACCACCAGGTCACCCTTGTTATATTATGAAACCGATGTGTCCGTGTATTCCAGCCACATTACTTTCTCGGCTGTATATCTTGCTATTCAAAAATAATTAAGTTCATCCAGGAGTGCTTGGGTGGATGGAATCCCAAGTTTAATTTTTAAAGGTTGTGCTAATATCTTCAATCTCTTGTTAGCATTTATATTTTGAAACTTAGTTTGTCAAGTGAAACATTCCTTGAAGCATGGACAATTTCTAAGGTCATTCCCAAACATAAGAAAAGGTGCTAAACCCAGCGTTTGCAATTATAGGCCTATTTCGCTACCAAATACGTTTGCTAAAGTATTTAAGAAACTAATAAATGAGTATATGTTTGTTTCATTACCTGAAAAACCGACTTTCTGAAAATCAACATGGCTTTGTAAACAATAAAACTACTTCAACTAACTTAGTAGAATTTCTAAGTCATGTTGCCCCTCAAGTTCACTTTATTTTGGTTAAATTAAAGTTTCCTATCTGTGTCGACACCGTATAATTCTCTCAAAACTTATTGACCTATTAACTTCCTATGTAAATTGGTTTAGTAGCAAATAGATCTTTTACCATCAAAATTGAGTCTAGTACCTTTAACTCTCTTCTTATCCCCTTGTGGTATAACCCAAAGATCAAATTTAAGGCCTCTTCTTTTTAATGTGTTTATTAATGAAAAGTGGTAACGTACTGCAAATACAATCTTCAATCCATTTACTGTTTGCTGATAATCTCAAACTAATTAAAATATCATTTCACTTGATGATTGTTTAGATTTGCAAATACAGTAGAGTCTCCTCAATCCACACTACACTAATCCAAAAATATTGTTAATCCGAACAAAAGAGTAAGTAAAAACAAATTTAATTTTAAAACAAAATGTATTGTAATAATACAAAGTAGCAAAAGAAACAATTTATTAATTCACTCAGTTTGTTTTGCTTTCAAAAATGATTTTAAAAAATAGCATATTCTACGGTACTTAAGACAATGAATTATTTATTTATTTGGCATGTTCATAAAATCAGTAAGTCTCTTTTGTCGTGAGGAAGTGAACCTGATACTCACCCCACCTTGACTTCGTCTCTCAGCGCTCGTGAATAGCCCACACTTAAACACACCCATTAAACCTTACAGTGAATTTTTAATTTACATTATAGAAAAGATTTCTGTTAGTCTGAAAACCTTGTAATCCGAATAGGTCTTGGTCCCAATTAGTTCGGACTAACGAGACTCTACTGTGGTGTAATACGAAGGTCTACAACTAAAAATGAAATGTCAATCAAGAGATCCTAAACTATGTCTATATCTTTCCCAAGGAAAATCACACTGATGTATTCTCCTTAAGCTTGGTATTGTTACTATTGAACGCTGTATTTATGTTAATGGCCTTGGTGTTATATTAGACCATAAGCTCTACTTTCACTCTTATGTTGGTCATATCGATCCTCATTCTCTTAAATCATTTGACCTTATTAAGTACATCACTTCGTCATTCTCTAAAGTTGACTGTGTTATAAGTTTGTATTTTGTTTTGGTCAGATACAAACTAGAATAAGCTAGTGTGGTGTGGAATTCCAGAATGAAAAGTGTCCAACTCAAATTCGTCGCAGATTGCTATGAAATATAATTTTTTACTGTTTTTACAGTGATTATAATAGAATTCGAAACCTTTTATGACTTCAAACGCTCTTCTCACGAAGACTCTCTTAGAATGTCATTTTTGTTTTTAACGTTTTTAATAGTAAAATTTCTTCCCTCAAACACATGAGCTTATTATACCCTCTCATTCTACTAAAGATCCTAAAATATTTTATAGCAGTAGCTCTTAAAAAATCGGTTTCCTCAGCCTTTTATTTATATAAGCAGGCTAAATCTAGATTACTATAATTTGAATTTTACCACAAAATAAGAATCAAAATTATAGAGTTAATTAAGGAACACCCATATTATTAATAACTATTTATTTGGTTTTTAGTAAACTATTCCTTAAAAATACTAACTATTCATGAATTTTTTTTCTTTATTTCCTCCTTATTATGATTTATTACATTTATCTTAGTAACCTGTATATAAACTTGATGTATTTGTTTGTTTTTTTTAATTTGTAACCGTTTATGTCTCTCTGTAACTTCAATTCTAGACCGTTGAGAGGTCTTGACTGTTGACTAGCACTTCATTAAAGGAAAATGAAATGAAAAATGAAAAATGAAATTATTATTATTATTATTATTATTATTATTATTATTATTATTATTATTATTATTATTACTTATTTGTAATTTTTATAAGATCTTCAGTAAGTTATAAATGTGCTTTTAAGAGAAAACAAATAAACCATGGTTTATCGAACTTCACTTATTTAAATTATATGATGGACTAAAATAAATAAATTAATAGTTTAAACATCTATGAAAATAACAATACGGCGTCCAGAAATTCGTCTTCTTTCTTCACACGGGTTTTCTTTCTTCTAACATCTATATTATTTGACTAATAATGATTATGTACAAAGAAGTGCTCACGTGGTTTAAGAAGTCAGAGTGACGGGGAGATCAGGATTCGAATTCCAGCAGTATGCACTTTCTTTTGTAATGGGTTCACCATTCTCTCTATTTACAAATGTGGATACTATTCCTCTAACATTCTCCCTTTCTCCTCCCCATCACATTAATGTAAATATGTGGCTAGCTTGGACGGTTATTAAGACGTGTAGCATTGGAGAAATTTATATGTTAATGGATTATTTACAAACTAGCTAAAAAATAAGAGAGCAATACCTACCACCCACTTCAGTGGCTGAACAGTGTAAGGCGTCATCATTGTGTTATACTGGCCTGCTTATGACGGGGAAATCGGGGTTAGAATCACTGTCGGGTCTACAGAGGGTGGTTTTTCCTAAGTGGTTTTCCTCTCTCCTTCCACTCATATGTTGGTAAATTACCCCCACAATACTTCCTTCTTCATCTCTATCCAATTAAAGTAATGATAATATATGTGTATTACCTGAACTAAGAATTGTTTTAGCTGTTTAAAAGGATGAACCCACAATAGGTACTGCCGAGAGTAGAGGCACCATATTCTTAACCTACAAACATCTTCTCCAATCATTTGCCATGATCCTAAAGTCAATTTTCCTACAACGATTAATTCTAGAAGCTAGACTATATTATTGTTTGATTAAAAATGCTACAACCTACCTGCAGCTATGGGCACGCTGAATAAGACGTCAGTCTCTTTTTGTCTAATTTGTTGGTGATGAAGTTGGGATTCGAATCTCAGGTAGGTACACTGAGAATGGCATTTCTCTGAATGATTTTCTAGTCTGTAGGATGGGGTTTATACTGTAGATATGGCCATTCGACCTTATCTTACCTCTGCTCGCCTGGATTATGGAAGCATTTATTTATTAAGTGGAGACACCGTTATCCCCAGATGATAGGATGATGCGTGAGAATGATGATGGTGGAAAGCTGGGGGACCTACAGTTTAACGTGGGTTCCGAACCACGATGGGGGCCTGACATTCCACACACTCACAAAGCGTGTAAGCACACACTTGGCCAGAGGTGAAGTAAGGGTTTGGTAATCAGGAAAATCTGTGCTAGGGCCGGGATTAGAACCCCTGACCCATAACACAGAAATCTGACAGCTTAACCCTAGACCACCAGGTCCCAGTTTTCTAGTCTTCTTCTAAGCAAATTTTACCTTCGTCATTCCTACCAAATTACTGTTAATATGCGGATAGCCTGAACGGGTAGTAAGACGAAACACACACACACAAAACAAAATGAAGAGTGTAAATAGCTAACTATATAAATACAATGGAAAGTGAATGTGGATGTAAATTTGTATGAAAAACCCGGCGATTCGTCGGAGAGAGGACGTAAGATGGAAAAGAAAGAGACTCCATACGTTGAGAGGAGTCAAATATATTCAGAGCCAGGAAGGAGCTTTCTTGACTTAGGGAAAAACGGAATAGGTTTCATTCTCGTACCGTAAACCGTGGAAAAACAAAATTGGAAGCAATCGGATGAAGAAAAGAGGATAGGATGCTAAAAAAAAATGCTGACGGATTTGAGGTAATTGAATTCCTTGAAACTGTGTTTGGTGATTCAAGTTTTATTTTTATTTTTTTATTGGTGATTGGTGACTTAAAATCATCTTGTTTTTGTTTTTATTAATAAGAAGACTATGGCTTTTCGTAGTATTTTGTGCCATTTTATGAGTGTCGTATCATTATTAAAACTGTCCGATGACTTGTTTACAAACCTACCTATAGTTTATCTTAAACAATTCTCATACAAAGGATTTATAAAAGGTTACTAAAACTACCCCCCCCCCCCTTCCCCCCCCCCCACAACACACAAACGGTATTTATCCATTAATGAAAAAAAGAACTTATTTTCATGCATACATTAATACTAATGTGATTTTATTCTCATAGATGTTTCTATCAAGCTTGGAAAGAACAGCTGTGCGCTTACATCATTGGTTTTTTTTTTATTGTTACTAAACGCATGTATGAATACAGTATCATTTTTCAACGTGGGAGCACATAAAACAGTTTTAATATGAAACCATAAAATTTAAGACCAGCTTCGGTGGCCGTATGGTCTAGGGCATCACTCACGCAATAGCCTAGACTGTCGATGACGGGGATATCGTGGCTCGAATCCTAGTCGGGTATACTGAGGGTGGTTTTTTTCTAGAGTGTTTTCCACTCTTCGTCCACGCAAATGTGGGCGCACTTCCTTTAAATTCAATCTTATTCATCCCTAACACATTAGGGTGCTTAGAACATAAGCGTATAACCTAAACGGGTAGTAAGACACAATGCTAGAAAAAAAATTAATATTAGTTATGAAAAGAGGTCCGCTGACTGTTTTAGCAATTTAACAAGGTGGTTTCCATCAGAATTCCAAACTTAAGGTGGAGTTGTAAGGAAAGCGAGTTAGGGCCGTGTTTTTGCAGTTTTTATAGCAAAAACATTATTCGGTTAAACCAATTAAAATATTATTCCAGTAGAAACATAGAATGTAATTGTCTTCATTTGGTGATATCAACAGTTGTTGAATTTCTGTCAAAGTTGTCCTGGAATTTAATGACAACTTTTTCTCTTCATTTAAAAAGTTTATCTTTAAATACTATTAAGCTCATAACAGATGTTCAACAACTATTGATATCACCATGTGAATAAAATTAAACTGTTTCTACTGGAACAATATTTTATTTATTTTGGCTAAAAAAGATTTCTATAAAAACTGCAAAATAATCCCCTTAACTCAAGTTCCCTACGTCCCTACGTTAAGTTTAAAGACTATAAATAAATAACCGATTTGAACCAAGTGGTCTAAGGCTCTAAAATGTTCTCGACAAACTTTCACGATAATCTCGGGCTTAGAATCCCAGCCAGATAGGCTTTTGAGATTATTTTTTTTAAATGTGTGTTTTCCATTTTCCTCTTTGCCGGATGCTTTTCTTCCAATTTACATTTTTATTTCCTTCTCCTTGGATTATTTCATCATTTTATATTTGTAGGTATGTTAAACACAATATTAATTAATGATTTAACACCTGCAACACAATATAAATTAATTATTTAACACCTGCAACTCAATATAAATTAATGATTTAACACCTGCAACTCAATATAAATTAATAATTTAACACCTGCAACTCAATATAAATTAATGATTTAACACCTGCAACACAATATAAATTAATTATTTAACACCTGCAACACAATATAAATTAATGATTTAACACCTGCAACACAATATAAATTAATTATTTAACGCCTCCAACTCAATATAAATTAATGATTTATCGCCTGCAACACAATATAAATTAATGATTTAACACCTGCAACACAATATAAATTAATGATTTAACACCTGCAACACAATATAATTTAATGATTTAACACCTGCAACTCAATATAAATTAATTGTTTAACACCTGCAACACAATAAAAATTAATGATTTAACACCTGCAATACAATCTAAATTAATTATTTAACACCTGCAACACAATATAAATTAATGATTTAACACCTGCAACACAATATAATTTAATGATTTAACACCTGCAACTCAATATAAATTAATGATTTAACACCTGCAACATAATATAAATTAATTATTTAACACTTGCAACACAATATAAATTAATGATTTAACACCTGCAACACAATATAAATTAATTATTTAACGCCTCCCACTCAATATAAATTAATGATTTATCGCCTGCAACACAATATAAATTAATGATTTAACACCTGCAACACAATATAAATTAATGATTTAACACCTGCAACACAATATAAATTAATGATTTAACACCTGCAACACAATATAAATTAATTATTTAACGCCTCCAACTCAATATAAATTAATGATTTATCTTCTGCAACACAATATAAATTAATGATTTAACACCTGCAACACAATATAATTTAATGATTTAACACCTGCAACTCAATATAAATTAATGGTTTAACACCTGCAACACAATAAAATTAATGATTTAACACCTGCAACACAATCTAAATTAATTATTTAACACCTGCAACACAATATAATTTAATGATTTAACACCTGCAACTCAATATAAATTAATGGTTTAACACCTGCAACACAATAAAAATTAATGATTTAACACCTACAACACAATCTAAATTAATTATTTAACACCTGCAACGGTAGTAAAATGGTCTAAATGTCAAGTACATTGTATCTGTTTGGCCGGTGTCAGGGAGATCGGCGTTAAAATCCCCTCCGTGTGTGCTGAAGGTGGTTATCTTAAATGTTTTTTAAATTCTTCCTCCACGCAAATATGAACACATTTCCTCTAAATATATCCTAACCCATCCCTAACACATGAACGTTATTAATATATATGCGTATGACCCGTACGAATAGTAAAACGCAGTGGGGTTTATAAAAAGAGTAACAGATGAGGAAAGTAATGTAGAAGACGTTATCTCGCTTTAAGGTGGAGAGGAGAAGGAAAAACCAATAGTGATAAACCACATGTGAAAAACCACTCTGTTCACATGGTGATATCAATAGTTCTTGAATATCTGTCGTAGGGGCCGGATTTTGCCTATTTTCCTTTTCTTTCCTTTGGATATAAAACACAAGAAATTGAGATATATATGCATTTCATGTTATTATGAGTAAAATATGTTAATTTTATAGTGCCTATAACTGCCTGTTCTGTTGGTTTTGGCCTATTTTAGACTGAGAACCTTAACATGCCTATTTTGGTTTTGGCTTTCTTTTTCCTACGGTATGGAATTTTTTGCTGAACGAGAGAGTCCAGTTTCTTATAAATTGTAAGCTGCGGTAGGTTTAAAAATCTACACTTGTTAAATACTTCCAATGGTCATAAAATAGGTGGAGGTCAATGAGAGCTGTGGCAGACATCTTGGGAGTATACAGCATGCCGCTGTACGAAAAAAATTTCAACTTCTTCGGAAACGGCAAATGTGAAATTTTGTCCCTTGACACCGTGCGAAGTTTGAACTTAGCTTTTCAAATTATAAAAACTTTTTATCAGAAAATTTGATCAATTTCATTATTTAAATATAGATAAATATCTAGTGATTAACCGCATGTGGTCAATGGTCAAATGGACTAAAGCGTCACTCTCGCAGTAGACTGGACTATCGATGAAGGGGAAGATAGAGATTTTAATCTAGGTCTGGTGTACTTAATTCACTCTACCTCCACGCAAATGCGGATACATTTCCTCTAAATTTCACCTTTCTAACCCCTAACATATTAACGCAATTAGTACAAATGCGCACAACTTGAACGAGTAGTGATACGTGGTGCTAAAAAAAAATTGCTGTAGATCATAAAATAATAGGTAGTAAAATCAATTTTACATTGCTTATTGTGTACATTTTTACCATAAGTGCTTATTCTGGTGCATAGATCCCATATTTCGAATACCTATTTTTCTGCCTATCTTAAAATATTTTTGGTGCCTAAGAATCCACCCCCTAGGCCATTAGATGGTAAACTTTTTAAATTAATTGAAAAAGTTGTCATTAAATTCCAGGACACCCTTGACAGCTAGCTATTCACCAACAATTGTCGATATCACCATATGAAGAAATTTAAACTCTATGTTTGTATTGAAGCACTATTTAATTTATTTTGACCAACAAAATGTTTAATATAAAAATTTCCAAAACACTTACTTACCTGTTCTCGCGTCCCCTACATCCCCACCTTAAATGTATAGCGTTGCTTTCTTCCATAACCTTTACTTTACATCTATTACTGTTTCCAACCTGAGTCCTGTGTCAATTTTTTATTCAAGCCATATATTTATTTTCCAATGCCGGCATCCTAGGACTGTCCCAGCTTCATATGCCTTATAATCTAACTTAATACTAAGACGGACACAACATCCAGTCTCAGGCCGTTAATTTATCACTGTAAAAGGGTAAACACACATTTCACCAATGATCATTTTCTTAGGCCATGCCATGAATTGAACCCGGGACCCTTAGCTCAGTAAGCAAACACACTACAGACTGAGGTAAAGCGTCGGATTTTCCATAACCTTACCTAGCCAAATCAAATTTTTATATATAATAAATTTAATATATTTTAAATATTATTTAAACATATTTCAACTAAGCAATATATCCATATCTGTGGTCCAATATGTCAACCCCACAAGATACTGACATTCTGGTCACGAGTAGGTTGTGATTAAAATGTCGGATGTATGTCCACTGGGAGTATGTTTCCAAAATGATATTTATTAAAGAGATTTACCTATCTTCGTTAATGTGAGTGTACTTCCTACTGAATGATCTGAGGTGTCGGATATAGGTTACAATTTATTGTAATTAGAGTCCTATATTGTACTGTGTATCGCTATATGGATTAATATATTGTCAATTCTATATATTTTTAAAAGTTACACAATTGACTTCAAATGATCAATTATATTTATATATTTTTTTAAATGTAAGTTACGTATATATATTGTGCCACGAATTAAAATGTGTTTTGAAAACCACTGAAATGTATTAAGATATTACAGACTTTGCCACAACATAGATTGTTTAGTTTCACCCGCAGTGTGATTTCCTTTACTTTAAATACATATTTTGTATTATATTATTATTAGCACCGCGTCTTACTACCCATTCGGGTTATACGCAATTACGCTAATGTGTAATGGTAGGGTGATTGTGAGATGAAATGAAGGACCTACAGTTTAACATGGAATCCGAACCACGGTGGTGGCCTGGCATTCCCCACATTCACAACATACTTTGTATTGATTCACAACAGATCAGCGATTATTTATAATGTTTGTTTCACGATAACGAGAAACTTGGTTTTTTTTCTCTTTTATTTTTGTGCACCATCTAGGCTATATGCCTGGATGAGTAAGGTAGAATTTGAGATAAAATGTACCGAATTTTCGTGTAGGAAAAGTGGGAAACCATTTGGGGAAAGAACATCTTTTTTACACTCGACTCGAATTCTAACCCTGACTTCCCCGTCACCGAGAAACCAGACTAAACGACCACGTGCCCACGATGCAGGTGAATGATTTCAAGATCACTGTAACGGTAACCTTAATCATAAATAGCCCTAATTATTTTATAAGCCTCTTAAAAGCCATAAACAAATAGCAAATATTTTATTCTCCAACTCTTAATGTAGTTTTTATTTCTTAAGCTTAATACTTTATATAACGGCTTAATCCATTATACGTAGATGAAGAGGGTAGTTAGAGGAAATGCCCGAGTATTAGTGTATTGTAGTGTTGTGTAGTGTAGGTATGGGAAAATGGCAATGATAATTTATATTTTTAGTAGAAAATCATCCTCTATGCATCCGGTCTAGAGTCTAACCTTTAACACATTATCATTTTATTTTTTATCGCCACGTCTTACTTCCCGTTTGGGTTATAGGCATACGTACTAATTACATTAATGTTCTATGGACTAAAAAGGTTGGTTTAGGAATAAGTGTACCCGCATTTGTGCAGAGTAGGAGTGGAAACCCATTTTGAGATGGGATTCAAACTCGGATTCCCTGTCATCGGCAATCTAACCTATCGCGATTATTACACTTTATACCACTTGATGACCAGTGCGAGTGGATGCATGAATTCGTTTATTTATATCTAAATTAGTATGTGTATGGTTCTATTTCATTTATAAACGTATTATACTATCCCTTGTGTGATGCTACATTAATTACAATAACTTTACCCCATCGCACCATTTCGGAGTGTGTGTAAAAGTATTATATATGAACATTTTTAACCCTCTGGACGTAGTTCGTTTGGAATGTGTGTGCTACAAATATCTGTTTTAAAATTGAAATAGAAATGTTACTGCTCTATATTTGTGTTTCGCTCCAGAATACATCGCCATTGTGAGGATATTTACGCTTGCTATAAACTGTGTCTGTTGTAGTACCTTTTGAGGGTGGAGGCTTTTTAAAATCTAGTTCCAACGATTTATTATTTCAGTAATACCATCCTGTATGTTACTTTTATACATTATTTTCCGATAGGTATAAAGGAAAAGCGAGTTTTCCATAAGGCTAAAATATTTTCCCTCTCATTCTCTCCCAGCGAGAAAGAAATTTATTAAGTCTATCTTTTATACCGTGGTAGCTATTGTAGCGTCCCTAGAGCCGTGTTTATCAAATTTATCCATGTGTTATTTCTATTTCCAGATAAATAAACTCCCACATGAAGCCGTTAAAGATATCTATAATACAAATTATTGTAATTGAAAGTTTTAAGTAGGATAAAACTATTACTTGTTTTAAGCTTAGTAATGATGCATTTAATCAATCAAGTAAAAGGTTATTTTACTTCCCTTTAAAAATATAGTATTAAATTTGTTTGTTTGCATTAATTAATAAAACTACTTTCAGTACGAAAATATCCCGCTTAAATGGTCGAATGGTCTAAGGCGTCTCTCTCACAATAGTCTGGACTGCCAATTCACAGGGGAAAAGAGGTTAGAATCCTGGTCGGGATTTCCCCTTACGCAAATGCGGGTGCACTTCATCTATGATCAGCCTTCAAACTTCCAAACACATTAGTGTAATTAGTATATATTCTTACAACCCGAACGAGTAGCAAGACGCGGTGCTAATAAAAAAAATAGTATAAAAGAAAAGATTTATTTTGAAATATCCTGCTAGTATCTCAAAATTGCATAGGTTTTAAGTTAATCTAAATCTATATTTATTTTTGGTGCCCTCTCTTTTTACATCCCATCCGGTATATTTACATTAATGGGATTGATTGTGGATGAGGAATATTATATATTTGTAGATGAAATATAGCTCCATTTGCTTAGAAGATAGTGTAAAACCATTTTGGAACATCACTCCACGCTACCGTCCAGTGATACGTCGTTTGGTAAATCAATAAAGTCAGAGTAGAGGCTATTTCAATGTAGTACACAAGATCTGACCCATGATCAGGTATACTCGTATTTTATTAATTAATATAGTACTGAGAAAATAACATCGGAATGGAACCTAGGGCCCTTGACTAGGTCTGATGATTATAAAACAACAACTAGCCAACGCTCTCGTATAACTACAAGACTCACATTTTCAAATAATACAACTACAAAGCCACATGGCTGGCCCACTCATTGACATTAATGTTTACCCATTTCCAGATGAGCTAGAAACTTGAAATTTGGCAAACTTAGAGTTTTTATCCTATAACCGACGAGAAAATTCCAAAAAGTAAAAAAAAAAATTTTGACCCCTTAAAAAAATTCAGAATAGTGGAGCAACTTTAAAGTCGGTGCGGACCTATATTTGGAGGTCTCTTGTGGCTAAACGGTAAGACCTATCAAAAAACGGCTCTGGAATTACATTAGTTTACATCCACTTGCAAAGAAAACGCACTGGCGGTTTGGGGCCCAAGCCCCCAACAACCAATGCGAGTAATAAATTATCAAATGAATGTAGATGTGGTACGAATTCGCATAGCTCGGTGCTAAAGCAATAAAATGCTAGATTAAAATGCTCGATTCCCGTATATAGGTGTCCTTTTTTCAACTAAATATATACAACCATTTTATTTTTGGTGATAGTGTGTTCAACACAAGAGATATTAGAGACTTAAACAATAAATATGGGGAGAGTGAAGCTAGTTTAAAGTCCTTGGTTATTCAGAGAGTCCTTTTTGTACTTTCAAGGTATCACATGGATGCAAGTATGGAAGTAGCGGAGAGGCTAGTGAGTACGAGTGATTTGGAGCTCAATGGAGGTGCAGTATTCATTCATCCATAACCTCCTTTGTGAAATAGTAACAACAATAATGATAACATGAAAGGATGCATCGGAAAGAGAAATTTGAACAAATGGAATGACAACAATTTAACTTACATAATAAAAAAAGGACCATGGTTCATACTGCTGTCATAGTACCAAAATAAACACAGTTCACACTTCATACTGCTGCCACAAGACAAAGAGAAACACAGTTCACACTTCATACTGCTGTCACAAGACAAAGAGAAACACAGTTCACATTTCATACTGCTGTCATAGTACCAAAATAAACACAGTTCACACTTCATACTGCTGTCACAAGACAAAGAGAAACACAGTTCACATTTCATACTGCTGTCATAGTACCAAAATAAACACATTTCACACTTCATACTGCTGTCACAAGACAAAGAGAAACACAGTTCACATTCATACTGCTGTCATAGTACCAAAATAAACACAGTTCACACTTCATACTGCTGCCACAAGACAAAGATAAACACAGTTCACACTTCATACTGCTGTCACAAGACAAAGAGAAACACAGTTCACATTTCATACTGCTGTCAGTACCAAAAAAAACACAGTTCACACTTCATACTGCTGTCACAAGACAAAGAGAAACACAGTTCACATTTCATACTGCTGTCATAGTACCAAAAAAACACAGTTCACACTTCATATGCTGTCACAAGACAAAGAGAAACACAGTTCACATTTCATACTGCTGTCATAGTACCAAAAAAAACACAGTTCACACTTCATACTGCTGTCCAAAGACAAAGAGAAACACAGTTCACATTTCATACTGCTGTCATAGTACCAAAAAAACACAGTTCACACTTCATACTGCTGTCACAAGACAAAGAGAAACACAGTTCACATTTCATACTGCTGTCATAGTACCAAAAAAACACAGTTCACACTTCATACTGCTGCCACAGACAAAGAGAAACACAGTTCACACTTCATATTGCTGTCACAAGACAAAGAGAAACACAGTTCACATTTCATACAAAAAAACACAGTTCACACTTCATATGCTGTCACAAGACTAAAATAAACACAGTTCAGGACTAATAGGAACACAATTAATCCCAAAAAAATAGGAACACAATTCACAATCCATATCAATGTCACAGGACAAAAAAGAACAAGGCTCACACTCTATACTCCCGCTTCCTAACCAAAAGGAAGTGGTTGCCTCTTAAAGAAAGCCCCTTGAATCTTCGGTCATATTTCTTAGTTTTCTTTTTAATGCTTTTCCTTCTTTTATTTGTTTTTGTCTACTTGGCACCCTCTACCTCTCTGTCCAGTGGCAACAGTGTATAGTCTAAACTGTGTTCCTTGCTGTCATTTGACAGCAGCTCAATATGACAATAATTATGTTCATTTTTTTTATGGGCCTATCCTTCTATTTTGTTATCGCTCTATCTGCTAATTTAGTTCATGTGTATAAAATGTATCCTTCAAAATGAACAAAATATTTCCTTCTGGGTTTGTAATGAAAATAATTGGATGTTTTTTCTCAAAACAAAAAACCTCGCTATCAACTTACTGTAATTCATTTTCATAGTAGATATATAAATAAGTAAATTTGTGTTTCAAATTTATTTACTTTATTTAAATAACATGTTATAATCCAAGTGGACTATCCGCATTTTATTTACTCTAATATAGGATGGATGAGGAAGGTAGAATTTAGAGGAAAGGTACTCGTATTGAATTTCATGTGAGCATATGAAACCATTTAGAAAGAAAAAGAACTCTCAGTATACTCAGCTGGGAATCGAACACGAACCTCCCTACCACTGACAAACTAGACTAGATAAGACTGACATTTTGATTTGCAAGCCCACCGATGTGGGTTGTGGTGAAGTCAGATACAAAACATTAAATCAACCATAGTCCAACTAAACCTTTTGTAAAATACACAGCTAAATTGGATGTTAGTATTCTTTACCCTAGCGTATCGCTGTTGGACTAGTACTAGAGTAATGTACTGCACATTATAATAAATTACAAAACAGACTCTAGCGGCAGTATTCACAAACGCACCGTTATTTGCACGACTAAGCCAGTGGCAATGTCCCCAAGAGGACTTCCAAACAAATTGTTATCTTTTAAAATGTATATCCGGAATAATGACAAACACCTGACCCCACAGCGGGACCTAGAGTAAGGGGGCAGTGTTATCATGCCCCAGGTGAGTTGAATGAAACAATCCCTGACTGTTAGTTACTTGACAACAAACGATTGAGCGCGAAATAAAAGCGACAATATTGTTTTATATTAAAAAGGGACTGTTTTATATCCTACACCAGGGGAAACCGCATCGGTCGTCGTACTCTCTGGGCATCACTCTGGCAAAGAGATTGAGTTAGGGTTTAAAACACAGTATAGTGTACTATGAGAGTGTTTACTCAAACATTTTCTAATCTCCATCCACGTGAATGTGGATACTTACATTTTAAGCTCTACCTCCCATTTGACTAAATTAAATTATTAAATATGGGTATAAGGACGCTGTGAAATTTTAAAAAATACACGAGAAAATTGTATCCGTGATTAATACTCAGGCCACAGAAAAGTAAAAAACAAACTCTCAACCATACGATGGTTTCGCTTAGTTCTTTTTGCCAGTTTGAATCCTTCAACACTGGGCTTCGCTACTGTCACTGCTGGGTGATCACTACGATCCTAGTGGTGAAAGACTCAAGCTGCCAAAAGGAGCGCAACCATTTTAACGTGGAGGTTGAGTGTCTGTGTATATTATTTGTCTGTGACTTAGGCCGAGTGGTTAAAGTGAGGTCCAGATGCACTCATTTTAATTCCGGGGGACTCTCATGAGAATATACTACTCTATTGAGGTTTGTCACCAGGAATGTGGAGACAAGAGTGCTGTTATAAATCCAGAATTTTTTTTTACCTGCAACTACGTTGAGTGTGTAGTTTTGGGTAAAAATTGAAAATTTATAACATATACATTAGGCATTCATAATAACAAAGTGTTTGATAAAAAATGCAGTATATACAACATTATTTGTTACGATTTTATCCAATAGCCCCAGAGATGTGTCTGGGGAGGATGGAGTGGCGGAAGGGGTGACCTTTTTGACTTGCGGTAAACATTGTTGTAATGTTAATAGAGGTTGCACATTTTCAGGTCAAAATATTTCTATTAAAGTCCTCACTTGTCTATTTAGACCCATAAAATAGGTCAATATGAGGATCGACAAGAATACACACTTTCGTATAAAGAAATATATAATATATTATGTTTTATTAAATATTATTATTATTAGCACCACGTCTTACTACCCATTCGGAATTTTACTAAATAATAATGATGTATAATATATAATATTTTTACTATATAATAATATAAGTAAAGTACTACATTTTCATATCTGTTGTTTAGAGGTAGGTCACTTTAATATTTATGACAATAATAAAATTAGAACCCAAGAAAAAACCAAATATTATTAAAAAGTGACGACACTATTTAAATTAACTTGATTCTATGTCTCAATATACACAATTCGACTAACATTTTTCTAGAGAACGCTTTAAATAGGTATTGTTAAAGACCCTACTTAATAGAAAATATGTTAGAATAACTTCTAAAAACGTAAATCGATACAAATCAATATTTAATAATTAAGTTTTATTATGACTGCTTGTACTTTCATTGTGAACTGTGCACTATAAGCTATGCACTATGCACTATTCACTGTTCATAATTAATGATGCGTAAAAACCCAACCTTAATATTAAACTACCAATCCTGAAGAGTATTTTAAAGTATAAACTTTTTAAATAACATGAAATTTAGGATAGTGAATAATTCAAGTCAAACTGAGATGTTTTAATAATGCCTAAATTTTAAATAATGAAACTTTATTAAATTACCATAGTGGTTGTCTTAGAATATATGCATTAATGTCGATAGCCTAGAGTAAAAACAGAATATTCAGTGAAAAAAAGATAATAAATTATGTTCAAAAGTTTATTGAGACATGACATTGAATGATATGGATGTCAAAATATTGACTTAAGAAAATTATACCATGTTAGGAAAGGTTTTATTTGAGGTTTTTTTTATTTTCGTGTCAGCATGCCACCCAAATCTCTTCACGTGTCAAAGATTTGCCATACCTAGCCACTAAAGTGACTTTTTTTTCTTGTCTTTATTTGAGGACAGCCATTCTAAAATAACTGGTGGTAGCTAGAGAAGGGTTTTTATTTTCATTTAAATGGTACAGTACTTAATACACCTAATAATGTTTTTTATATTAATATTTTTACACCTTAACTCAGTCGGTAGCGTGTCTGCCTATTGAGATAAGGGTCCCAGGTTCAATTCCCGGCATGGCCGAAAAATTTATCATTAGTGAAACTAAATGTTGTGCCTGTCCTAGTCTTAAGTTATATTGTAAGGCATACTAGTAGGCCTAGTGGGCCGGTAGTAGAAAATATATTAGCATGCATTAAAAACTGACCCACGCCATAGGCTGGAAACAGTAATGGATGTAACATGTTTTTAGACAGTGTCAATAAATTGAGTTAATGAAATTTAGCTATGTGTATAATGAAAGTGATAGGATACAATGCACAAAAGTAGGGAACGAGTCTACTCACTGAACTACGAGTATGTAAATGCACTATACAGCCAATATTGTTCAGGACGTAGCCGGTAATTAAACTAAGACAAAGTCTAACCAATATTGTACAAGACAATTTGTAACACAAGAGTAAAATGACCGATTTCCCGATATCATCCGAGGTGGTTGTAAATTCATAAAATTATGCTAATAATAATACCTGGGATAAAAGAACCAATAGTTAAAGATTAAATAAGTGATCAATGCATGCGATATTAACAAATTTTACATATACAATTATTATTATTTAGCACCGCGTCTTACTACCAATTCTTGTTATACGCACTTAGGCCTACGTTAATGTGTAATGGTAGGGTGATTGTGAAATGAAATGGAATACATAAGTTTAACGTGGAATTCGAACCACGGTGGAGGCCTACACATTCCCCACATTCACAAGTTGTGATTAATACACGTCTTGTCAGAGGTGTAGGAAGGGTTAGGTAATCAGTTAAATCTGTGCCGGGACCGAGGATTGAGCCCCGGCCGCCAGCACAGAAGTCTGACACCTTACCCCTAGACCACCAGGTCACCTACAATACACACTTTTTAACAACCAACTTTACTAAAATATTTCTATTCAATACATATAAATTTAAATTTCCATTAATTTATTTAACAAATTGAAGAACTGAATCCTTATCTTATTTTGAGGAAAGTCCCCGAAGATCAGGGTCACCTTACCATACGGCACACCATCAAATATTTGGGTTAGAGGATGCTACTAGGGATTTTTATCAGAAGTGGCATTAACACGCAACTTAAAACTGTCTCAAGATAGTTTTAACTTTGGTGTGGTTGATGAACTACTGCTATTGTGGAGTTGGGTTTTTTTTACCCTTTTCTTTTCTTTCTAGAATAGTGATGTCACCACCAGTTTCAGGGAGAACAACACTAACTTACTCCCAGAGTGGCAAAGTTTCTTGCCGGAAACGAAGTCTGCTTGTATTTGGCAACTCACCTGTAAGAACTTTTTTCTTCCATTAGGTGAAGTGCAATTTTGAAGATGCAGAAGTTCCGTGCCCCTTGAAACTATTCCACTCCCAACTCATGCCAAGAGAAGACATGCAACGAATATGCAATAAGAATATTGCTCTTAAATTGTAAAGTGGTATAAATATTATAACATGACATTTTTTAATTCCAAAAGTAAATGTTAATTTTTCTAAAAGAGGGGGAGGTGAAGAGGTTACACTATAAAGCTGAGCTTATATGTATATGTAATTTTTATACAACTATTTAATTGTGTGTGGGTGTAGGTGAAATTTAAAAATTATATTGTTTTCTGGGTGACCTGGTGCTCTAGAGGTAAGGTATCAGACTTCTGTGCTGGGCATCCGGGGTTCAATACTCGGTCCCGGCACAGATTTATCTGATTACCAAACCCTTCCTTCACCTCTGACAAGACGTGTATTAATCACAACTTGTGCCAGACCTCCACCGTGGTTCGGATCCCATGTTAAACTGTAGGTCCTCCATTTCATCTCACAATCACCCTAACATTACACATTAGCGTAAGTGCGTATAACCCGAACGGGTAGTAAGACGCGGTGCTAATAATAATATAAAATTTACTAACGTTTGACGCTTTCAATATGCTATATGTGAAGGGTTCAATCATTTTAAAAGGGGGTTCAGACCCCCAAACCTTTTGCAACCATACTAGAAGTACAATAAGAAATATGCAAAATTAATGTTGGGGATTTCAACCTTAAAGATCTGGCTTCGTTAACCGGCCGTGTCGAATGGTGATTATTTCGCTCACATTGTTTTTCAATTGTCTATTCAGGTGAAATCTAGTGCGTTTCTTTAAAGTCAACCATCCTCACACCGTTATCTTTGCCCAAATCACGGATAACTGATAGGGGCAATCAAACCTAATATTTACGTACACATCATCTTATTACCCATCCGGTCCACGCACGTATTTATACTAAAGTTTAGGGATGATGATAATGGTCTAATTTATAGGAAGTGTACCCGAATTTGCTTGCAGGAAGAGTAGAAAACCAATAAAGATAGATCATCTCACTCCACCCGACTTAGATAAGAACACCGACCCCGTCACCGGTGAGCCAGACAAGACGATATTGACGTCACCATTTGACAGCATTCCCATTGGTGCGGGTCTCTCACGAATCTAATCTTGTTGAAATAGGACTAAATGTTTATTGAATAGACTAAACAATATACGAATTTTACGACTTTATTTTTTTTCTATCTCTCTCTCTTTCTTTTTTTGAATCCCTGTACGTAGACAGGGTGAAGTGAAAGGGGAGATCCTATTGTGAAGAGATGTATCGTCACACCCAGTGGAACAGTTACGTTTGGACCCCGGAGAGCCTAGCAGGGGACGTATACTTGTATGAAGGTTTTGGGGCTTGCATCAAGCTTTTCATTGCAGCTGACGGCCCGTGTAGAACCCCTTGATTTATATTGCATTGTGAATTCTATGGCCGCGGCTAGTGCTCCACTTATCGTGGCCTCCATTTTATCTCTCTACCCTCCTCCTCTTCCCCCCCCTCCAACCACCGTCTACGTTCTCTCTTTCCCTTCTCTCTTTGTTCACATATTTCGTTTGTCTCATCACAACCTATCTTGCTTTATCATTCTATTTCTCATTCCTTCCTTTACCACCCAACTTTTTTTTTTTGCCGCGTTACTCTTTTAAATAACGCTTTTCTCTTCACTTTTATTTTAGTATCGTTTTCTTTCTTATTTTACCTCCTATCCCTTTGTCCCGCTTTACTCTTGTTTTAATATAGAGCTGTCTGAAGCCATCTTTAACTACGACTACTCATCCATATATTTATTTCCGTCGTTCGCTTTTCCTCTCTATTTTGTTCCGTTTTTTTTACCCTTTATTTTTAGTTCCCCTCCCCAACTTCATCTTTGTCTATTTCTGCGTGTCTGTCGTTCTTCACTCTCGACTGTGACAGAACACAACAGGGCGTTACGTGGAAGATAGAGGGTAGTTGAAGGGTACGTTGTAATAAAGGGATGAACTGAAGGATAGACAAACGATAGAGGGGAGGGAAAGAGAAAGGAAAGTAGAAGAACACGATTCATTGATTCAACAGCCCATTACGTCATCTCGAGAGCTAATGTATTTATTTTTCATGAATTGTGGACTGTGGCGTTTATCGGAGACTTCATCGCAATCCGTGGGCGTCTGTTCTCAACCCTATATAAAGTTATCACCATGCGCGTTTATCACAAAGTATGTTATTATAAATAATATGAAGCACTCCTCTAAATACTGAGTACGATTTTTTTTTAATTGAAGTAGGGTCATTAAAAAAAAGAGCTCAATAAAAAATAACGACTGTTTTTTATATTAATGGGCTCTGTTTGTCGAGACAATAATTTATCTGCAAGAACCTAACTTGTCTTTTTAGTGTTTTTTAGCTAATTTACAATCGAAAGTAGAAGTTTTGTAATAAAATAAAATAATATTCTTTAGTATCAGCGTGCTGTCGACCAAGGAGTCAAAACTATACAGTTTAAGGGATCAGGGTACGTAAGTTGATTTTAAAGTGAAACCCTGTATTTGGATATTGAGAGGGTGGAAAAATCCACTTTCAAAAGGAAGGTGTCAGTTTAAATACACCTTATCGAGAGTCAATCACCAGACTATTCGATGAGAGTATAGCATGCTAACGCACACCTGGGGCTTGCCGCCCCCTGTCTTTGACTGGATCGGATCATTTTAATAACAATAGTAATAATAGAAAAGAAAGTAATACACTGAGTAGGATTGGATCAGTTGTTTATGCCAATTGTCGGCTACGCGTGTCTCGAAGAGGGTATACCTGGCGGACATATAGCAAGCTTAGTTTGCACGTTTTCACAATGGCGTAGTTTATTAGATAAGGTTCATAATGAATCTGTCAAGGAAATGTACTACCTTTCAGGGTAAACGAGGAATATATTACCTTCTTCGGTGGCCGTATGGTCTAGGGCGCTACTCTCACAATAGACTAGACTGAAGATGATGGGAAGCCCGAGGTTCGAATTTTGGTCGGGTTTACTGAGGGTTGTTTTTCTCTAATTGTTTTCTACTCTACCTTCATGTGGGTGCACTTTTCCTCAATATAACCTTCCTAATCCCTAAAACCATTAACGTAATTAGTACATTGCGAATAACCCAAACAGTAGTAGACGCGGTATTAAAAAATATAGACATTCCAGAGCCGGGGTCTGAGAATCATTGTGGACGTACCCAGGTATGTCTCCAATGGGACTCCGCACCGAGATCTGGATATGCCGTGTATCAAGGACCACTTGTGGAAACTTGCACAATCCTTCTACGACGACAAGCTGCCGGATCCCACCAATCCTCTTTAACCAGGGGCTTGGGAACTATGTGAAACACCCAGGAGAATTCTGAGGACGTCCCAAAGTCCTGCTCGGACAAGCGAGAGTTGATCATCAGTGGTTAACTGAAGGCTCCCAGCCACCCCCGGAGAGTAATGTGATCGCACATATCTATTGAAACCATTGAAGGTTTAACATTGTTTTATTATTATTATTTCGCAACGCGTCTTACTACCCGTTCGACGGGTTGTACGCACTTACGCTAATGTGTAATGGTAGGGTGATTGTGAGATGAAATGGAGGACCTACAGTTTAACATGGAATCCTAACCACGGTGGAGGCCTGGCATTCCACATATTCACAAATTATGATTAATACACGTCTTGTCAGAGGTGAAGGAAGGGTTTGGTAACTAGATAATTCTGTGCCAGGACCAAGGATTGAACCCCGGACCCTCAGCTCAGAAGTCCGACACCCAACCCCTAGACCATCAGGTCACCTGATTGTTTTATGAATTTATGTTTACTAATATATTTCATTTCTTTCGGGTACATTTCTCGAAATGTAACAATCTGTCACTTGGTGCCTAATTTATACTATTCTCCTGCCTATCTTCTGAAAGCCTCTGAACACGCATCCATGCGTCGACATTAACCGTAAGATTGAATAAGTTCGGATTCTTGTCCTCTTAGATAAGTGGTTAGAGTGGTCTGGTGCACGTCTTACCCTTTGTTCTGGCTCACCCTATATTTAAACTAATGAGGTGGGAAGGTGGATGGTATAATTTAGAGGAATGGTACTCGAATTTTCTTGAAATAAGAGTGGGAAAGAATTTTTTTAAATACATCAGTACATTTGGCCAAAATTCGAACACCGACCTTCCAGTCATCGGCAAACCAGACAAGACGAGACTAATCCCTTTGTCTCAGCTCCCACCGGTGTAGGTGTGTTATTTATACATTCATTGATGTTGTACATAATACAAACACACTTAAAATAAGTGCAGCCACTTAGTACTAAAATATACTCAGCCCCTAAAGCAGGGTCGACAACTAACGGCACGCGGAACGGTTTTCAATGGCATGCTGAGTGATTTGAATGAAAATCATATAAAACCTTTATTTTTAATTAAAGCCATTTGTGTGAGTAATAATTTTAATAACAACATATTTTATCTTTAAATAAATCAGTTGTTTTGTTTCAAAATTTCAAAATAATGTTTTCAGAACTTACGTTTTGCTGAACACATAGCTTGTGTATTTTTTCTGATTTCTATTAAAATATGAAATATTCAAGAAATATTAGTTATTTAATGTTAGTCTATTCGATTTAGAAATATATTGTTACATTTACATTTTACAAGATAAACTTACATTTGTTTCAAGAGTTATAGCCTACTACTTAACTATTTGGGTGGACTTAGGTTGTTTGGCACGCTAAGTGACTTTATAATATTACTTAGGCCCAACACTATTTAAAGGTTGCCGACCCCTGCCTTAAAATGTAAATTTGCCGGTTTAGTACCACGAGTTCTTTTGTCAGTCCGGGCTGTTCTCTTAATTACCCGAGCAAACGGGATGAGGGTTGATTTTTTTAATAAATCCACCATTATCTGCCTAGAGATTTTGTGTTATCATCGAAGGGGAAAAACACTCCCAGTGGACCTGATTGGAAGGGAATACCGACCCGCATCGGGGGGGGGGGGGGGGGGGGGGCACGCAGACTAAAGTGACAATCAAGCTCGCCTTGTTTGATTTTAGAAAATATTGGGGCTTTTATTTCTGATAATAATTTTACGTATAAGTGAAAGGAATAAATAATTCACAACTTCGTCTAAGTATGTGGAAATCAGGATATTTTGTTCCGAGTCACTCACACAGATACATTGATAATGATAAATCACTGTTAAAAACGTTATAACAATGGCAGAATTAATAATCATAGGTAAAATAAACCATAATAAAATAAATGTATTGCGGACGTGGTATTGTTTATCTTCACTGTTGCGTTGTGTGTCAATTGTGTCATATAGAGGAGAAGGTAGGAATATGAGATAGGGTAGAAATTTGAGATACCATGGTTTTGATCTCTTTTCACTACTTGCATCTAGCAGATATCTTGGAAACTATACACCTCAGACACGCCACCGTTATGTTGCAGACAGCGAGCGTTTTGTTTGTAGTACTGAAGCATGGTGAACGTTTGATGTTTTGGCGCCAGCTTAAAGTTTTCGCTAGTAATTATTGATTAGCCAACTACGACTGTTTCTATCAAGATTTTTCAACAAATTAATGTGGTAAGTTACATTATATGAATTGTAGTTTTAGAATATAAATATAGTTCACACAAATATTGCGTCTTTCCATGTGAGTTATTAGAAAAACCCAAAACGATGAGTTGGTTGAAATATGAGACACTTGGTGGGTAGTAATATGAGACTATCTCATATTTCTACCACAGTTTTTAACACAAGTGTTTTTCAATACTCTATTAGATCATATTACATATTCTTTATGTTCAAACATCAGTCAAAAATACCCAAAGTTGTGGGGTTAAAAGGCAAAAGACAAGTTGCTAGCCTAACTTCAGCCGAACGAGGGGGGCTGATTACTTTAGTGTGTTGCATGAATGCAGCAGGGAGTTTGGTGCCTCCGATGATAATTTTTCCAAGGAAAAATGAAAACAAGCAGTTGATGAAAGGAGCCCCACATGGATGGATTGCTACATACCACCCGTCTGGCTGGATTCAAGCACACCTTTTCACAAAATGGTTCCAGCATTTCTTAAATGTTGCCAAACCGACAAAATATTCTCCAGTATTGTTGATTCTGGATGGCCATTATAGCCACACCAGAAATATAGAGGTCATCGATTTTGCCAGAAATAATTTTGTGTCAATTGTGTCGCTTCCCCCGCACTCGACACACAAATTACAGCCTCTAGATAAAACCTTCATGGGTCCACTGAAGGCGTACTACAGCGAGGAAGTGCGGCTATGTTTGCGGCAACAACAAAGAGCACTGAGTCCATTCGACATTGCAGACTTATTCGGGAAGGCATATTTGAAAGTGCAAACAGCTGAAATAGCTGTTAAGGGATTTCTTGTAACCGGAATCTACCCGCTAAATAAGAATATTTTCTCCGACACGGATTATATGGCAGCAGCCCAAAAAGTAAGGCCCCTATCTTTGACCACATCACCACAAATAGCACAAACTTTGCCTGCAACTGATGTTTCCCCGCAGACTCCGAATAGCTCCTGTCCACCCACATCTGCAACTCACATCTCTCCACAGACTCCGACTAGGTCCTGTCCATCCACATCTGCAACTCACGTCTCTCCACCGAGTCCAACTAGCGCCGGTACATCCAAGTCTGCAATGATTGCACCGCATACTCCATCTAGCTCCGGTCCATCTACAAGTGGCTTAGGAAAAACATTCAAACCTCACGACATCTCACCTGTTCCAACAGTTAAAGCTAAAGCTACAAATCGTGGACGTAAATCATGTGGTTCCGCAGTTATTACCTCATCACCATATAAGAATGACTTACTTTGCACTACACCAAAGCGAGCTGTCACCTTATCCTCTAAAAGAAAAAATTCAAAAAATCAAAAGAAGAGGCAAGTTAGGCTTATTGAATCCGAAACAGAAGAATCTTGAAGTGATGATAGTGCTTCATTAATTGATTCTGATGATTCTGATATGGATGAACCTGGCCAGCTTCATCCAGATTCACAGGATGCCAGTTGCCTATTTTGTGATGGCAAATTTTCTAACGACTCTATGGGAGAATTGTGGGTAGAGTGTCTCCTATGCAAGATGTGGGCCCATAGTGATTGTGCTGGTGCAGAAAAAGACACCTATGTATGTGATTATTGTAAATAGAATAGAAGTGTATCATTTGACAACAGTAGACTATATTTATAGTCCTTGTTTGAAGTTTTATACATATTATTATTGTTTTTTTTTATCTGGAAATACTATCTCATATTACTACCCTATTTTTGAAAAATCAGTTTGTGCCAATTTTTATTAAATAAGATATTTTTTTATAGTGGTTTGGTCTATTTAATTTCTGTTTATGTCACTTATCGCACATAGAATTACCTTTCTTTAGACGTTTTATTCTTTAGTCTAAGTCTATTTTGAGGTTTGATATGGGGAAAAATAAAATGGGTATCTCATATTCCTACCTTCTCCTCTAATATCATTTAAATGGAAATAGAGGGAATGTTGAAAGTTTGAAATGGAAATGGAAATTTTGTTGGAGTTGAAATGTAAATATTTAAAATAACAAGTTGTCACGTAGTGTCACCTTGTCTTCATGATAAGTTATTTATACATGAGTATTTAAGCCGGGACGTTTTGTTGCGCATCACTGATACAATTAATGCATTAATAAAATGATAAAACACTGTTAAAAATATTAAAACATTGGTGGGATTAATGATAATTGATAAAATAAACAAAATCAAAACACATACAATTCAGAAACAATAATTTTGTTATTTTGTAAGAATTAGTTTTATATTTACTTGAAATACGTAATATTTAAATGGTAATAAAGAGTTTGTAAGCTTAAGAGGGAACCCCCATACCTTCTATTTTGTTTCAAATCCGCTACGCTTCGTGCTTGTAGAGAACTTCAATTCCATTTCCCCCGCTTGTGTACAGCTAGACATTTCGTCACCTGTAAGGTTGATTGACTAGCAGATATACATTCTTTCCAAAAATAGATTCCGAGACAAAGAAAGTAGAGGGTCAGTTTCTTCTTTTTATCTCGGCTAATGTTTGGAAGGCCGGATTTGGGTTCTATCTCAAAATTATACATAGCTGTAGTAGTTTTCATTCAACATTATTTCAGTGTGTACACATGTATAATATAGTATATTATTATTTATCAATAATAGTATATTAGATTTGTATTTCTAATTAAGGTGTAGGCCTAAAACCTTAATATTATGCATTAATTAATACAATAAATAATTCTAATTAAAAGTTGATAGTTAAAATAAAAGGTCCAATAAATTAAAATGTGGGTAAATCTTTTAAATTGTTTTAATAATAATTCATAATAGACCAAATTAAAACTACTTTGGATAAAAACAATTTATTTTTACATTAACATTATATACAAGGATTTTAGTTATAATAATTTAAAATTAAGAAGGATTGTTTATTGGAAATGCACCAACATTCTTCTGACAAGAATGTAAAAAAAAAAGAAATGTGATAACTATAAAGGTGAAAACCACCCCCCAATGCGTTTGGCCATGTATACTCTAATTCTTGTAGGAAGAACAGGTTTAGAAAATACAAATAAATACATAACAAAAAATGGTGGTCAAAGTTGATGGCATTTAACTTAATTATTATTTTAAAGGTAGGCCTATTTAAAATATATATCGAAAGTTAAAGATGTAAATTACATTACTTGAGATATGAATAAATCAATGTAGTTTTACTAACGTTTGTGACAGTCATTTACTCTTCTTACGATAAAAATTATAGTATACTCAACCTAAAGACAATAAAAATATAAATTATATTAAGTAAAATTTTACAATACTTACAAAACAATTGTGAAAAAGTTAATACATTTCTATGTGTGTTTAATTCCCATTGATTTACAAAGTCCAGTCATTTAGCGTTAGGGAAAGAACTATAAATAAAACCAATGACAAACTAAACATTTCTTTATATATTAATAAACAAAAATCTTTGTAAAGTGTCTAATCTTTAAAATGACTTAAATTAAGTATTATAAGTTAGTGATTAACTAATGTTGAAATGAAATATAACAATATAAGATTTCCTTAAATGATTGAGTAGTGTTGTTTTGGGGGTTTCCTATTGTTTCCAAGTATCAAACAACGGTATGTAAAAGTGTAATTGAAAAAGTGTCGTTATAATAAAATTAAATAAATTTCATATAGAGTCACGTCAACAATGTTAACAATAAAGATAAAAATGTAAAGGTAAATAATATGGATGCAATAGCTCTTTGTTACAATTGCATATAATTAAAGCAAGTAGAGTTAGCTAAGACAGAGTTGTTACAATCCTATCCAGCCCAAAAAAAAACCACATGGGTTTTTATTAAAAATACCCACTTAAAAAACAAAAAACTTATTATATTTTGAATACAAAGCAATTGTCTACTTTTTTAAAAGTAGTTAGTCTATTTTCCTTTTAATATTTAAAATATGATTAATTACTTTAAATAAAAATGTAGATAGATTGGAAATGGAATTAAACATACTAACATAGGACTAGATCAAACTAATGTTATTGAATATTTTAATGAATACACATACAATTTAAATTTAAAACATTCTTTTGTAAGAACCAAATTTTACTAACATGATTGCATGAAGTCTTATTTTGAATTTTGCTAATGTATATAGTTTTAATTCCTTAAAAAAAATTATTTATAAAATATAATATTATTGCTAGGCGTGGACGTTATTTTGTTTTTGTAAAGTAACAGTCTAGGCACTAATTAATATGTTAGAATGATTGGTTTAATCAGATAACATACATAAGATCTTTAATCACACCACAACAAACCCAATAAAACATAATATAGCTCAACTTCTTTTTTAAATAGCCCGGAGTTTTTCAAGCCTGAGCTAAGAACTATTCATTGAGAATAAATGGTTTGAATTTCTAAAAAGTTAAACAATTAAAAATAACAATTCTAGAATGTACTTGTGCGTGTATGATATTTGAACAGACACGCACACATATACAAGTACACAAACGTGTTTGGTTCGTGATCTTCCTCCTGCCCACAATTTATAAGTGAAGGGTGTCCAATTAATCTATATACTCAATCGAGTTCGGTCATTTTCGGCTTTATACAATTAATATAAAGATTTAAACAAAACTCATCAAAGTAGGCATGTCTTTACTCGCAACACCATACTTTAAAATTAGCAGGATCAATCTTGCTTAAAGTGTTTAGAGGTTTGAAAAAATAAATAAATGGTACAGTGCACCGCACAGACATTCCCTTATTGGTTACTGGTGACAAATTATGAAAATTTGTTTCCTAATTGTAATATACAAGGGAAGTAAACCAACTCATGGTTAGTTACTGAATGAGAAAGTATGTAAGAGTGTGTAGTACTATACATTTTAATTTACGTGAAAATGTTTATAAAGTGATAGTTTTCCATTAATTTATCAAAAAATAAAATACTGTCAAAAATGTTTTAAAGAAAAAAAAAATCAGTTATTTTAATAGATATAATGTCGTTCTGATCATTTATAAATGGCAGCCTATTAACGTAGAAAATTTGAGTGTTTCCTCAAATTGAAGCTATACCACAAAAAAAAGACTAATGCAGAATTTATCTGTTTGTTCTTCCTTGGGTATTATATACTCGTGTGTGTGTGTATTATATATATATATATAATATATATATATATATAATATATATAATTATATATATATAATACCCAATATATGTATATATAGGTCAGTGGCACATCCAATAGAGGGTAAAACTGGGAATTGGTCTCCCCCCAAGACTCAATACTAGTTTAATAAATACATTAATTATGTGATTGTTAAAATAAGGAGCATTAAAGATGTGTCGAGTGCATAAGATACCTTTTAAAACAGGTTTACGATTTATATTTCAAAAGGGATAAATGCTCTACACATTAAAATAACCCCTGAATTTCCTATTGAAAAAAAGCAAATTCATACTAGACTATATATTGTATGCAAGGCCAAAGCCAGATAAATATTGAATTAAAACTACCTTATTTACTGTTTAAAAATAACAAAAATAAATACAAGGAATAATCTATATCTACTAGTATTGTAATTGTCAAAAAAATCTAACTAGAAATTTCAATAAATGTCAACGTTTCATGACCCCCTGAAACCAAAAACATGATTTTCGCAATGCCATCTGTCTGTCCGTCTGTCTGTCCATCACTTTCCCCTTAGTACCCCTTTTCTATACTTAAACCTTATTTTTAACTTATTACATAACCCTTAAAAATTAATTTGAGTTAATTTTTACCTTTTTAATTTTTTTAGCTACCCTAAACTATTCTTCCGGGCAAAGCTGTACTTCATGCTAGTAATATATAAAAAACAAAAGTAAGTGTAGGTGTGTGTTCAGAAAAATCTAAGCCCCTTCGAGATAGGATGAAAAATTGAAATTTTGAGATCTTTAGAAGGACCCACCTCATTTAACAAGGAAAATTTACAAAATGAGGAATTTCAAAATTCGGCTCCAGGACTTGGAGGAGGGAGTCAAAATAAGAAAGACGTTTTAACTTTGGTAGAAAATTGAAATTTGGGGAAAAGGTAGAAGGACTACTCCAGAAAATAAGAAATGTTAAAATTTAAATTTAAAATTTATGAGTGAACGCTGGGCGTGAAATTTAAATTATGATTGCCATAGTTAGCTTGGTATTGTGCAAGGAGTAATTATATAAATGCTAGCAGCCGGATGTTGAACGTCCTAATTTGAATAGTTTGAGATAGTACAAAGAATGGATCAGCCTGCTAGTAAGTTATACATGTGAGATGATTCCACCATAAACCATTATTTGAAATAAGTCTCTTCTCTAGCCCCCTCCCCAGTACACACAATATAATATTTAGTCACAAAAGAATGTCTAGCTATCTGGACAGTTATTATGTTATGGTCAGATAAATAAATCGAGCGTTGAACAATGACGTTCATGTAGTGGCAAAAAAAAATAATTTGCTTAAATAATATTTGTTTAAAATAAATTAATAAAAATGCACAGCATTTGTCATACCAAAAACAGTATGTAACATAAAATTGATATTTCAAATACATAAAATGCACACAAGTTTGTAAAACAATACATTAAAAAGGGGAATTAGTCATAAATGTTAACACCAAGTCAATATACTATTTAAAAAAATTCCGTAGCTTATGGAAACAGCCGTTATTTAAAAAAATTTCTTCACTAATTTAACACCCTTTAACATTTGCCCTAATATTTAGTTTACTTTTTTAAATAACCATAAATATTTTTATTTACCTAATGAGTGTATAGGAATAAAATATTTAAAATTCTCTTAGAAATAAACAAACACAATATATCTATTGACATTATATATTTGACATCTTTTCTAATCAAAAGAGGAGTGGTGATTTTACGCTCAAAGCTCCTCAATTTGTTGATTCGTGTAAAGTTTTTTTTAATGAGAAAAACAATATGCAGATTTTAAAAATGCATAAAAGTTAGCACAAATAGCTATTTGGCATTTTAGTAAGGTTTTCCCCGGCTCCTATAATGAGCACAGAACCCTAGATAAGGTCGTTCTTTGACTTTAGTTTTTAGCTCATTGCCTTACTAACCGTTCGGACTATACAAATGTACTCCCGTTAATAGTGTAGGGGTGATGAAGGTAGAATGTAGGTGAAATGTACCTGTATTTACATATAGATATAAAATAATAACATTTAGAAAAAATATTTCGAGAATGACCGGCTGCGACTTGAACCCCGATCTCCCCGTTGACAGTAGGCTAGACTAAATGAGACTTGCATTTAGTTTACGTGTTCACTAGTGCCGCCATGAATGATTTTAGTTGAGATTTTTATTCCTATTCTCGAACAATATTTGGTTTTGTGATTGTAGCGCTATCTTCATACTTTAGCATTCAATCATATAATAATGCTAGCAGTTTGGTCGACTTCACTGGTCTTGGAGTAAAGTGCTCGCCTCAAGACCCTGTGTTCGTGAGTTAAAACCCCGCCGGGGTCAAAGGAATTCTTTCGAGTGATAACAATTCATAGCATAACTTCTTTTGGAGGGAAAGTAAAGCCATTGGTCCCATGTTGATTGTTGTATGTAAGATAACCCTGTAAGGTTTGTGAAAATACCTTTCCCGGCAAAATTGTTAGGCCCTTTCTACCTCACTCATAGAAATTCTCATGTGCTAATATAATCATTTGGTTGAGAAAGCGCACGTTAAATACAACAAATAATTAAAACTAGTTGTTGGACCAGTTCCTTACCCACGCAATAAAAATTCAAATAATCAAACTAATACGTTTAATACCAAACAAATTATTATCATTAATTCGGCCCTGCTACTATCCATCTGTGATATTCACATTTTAATTATGATAACGGAATAGAGCTAAGGAAAATATATATTAAAGTAAGCGTATCCGCATTTGCGTGAAGGAAGCGTGGATAAACACTTAGGGAAGAGATATGAATTATATTATTATTATTATTATTATTAGCACCGCGTCTTACTACCCGTTCGGGAGAGATATGAACCCAGAACTCCCAGCTACGAGCAAACTAAATATGATCCTGAAACTTACCTCGCGCACCCAACGATTCAGACATATTGAATAAGTGTTCGATAAAATATCTCTTTAAAATATTTATTAGTGTTGTTATTTATGAAAACATTTTCTTACGAACTTAATAGTTTTAGTTCCTACGTTGCATTAAATAAACTATTAATATTTTTAATGAAAAGATATAAATGAGAAAATATGTGTTTATTATTACTATTATTAAACTATTAGGAGTGAAGATGTATACATTGTTAGCTAATCTAAATACCTGTTTCATATTCGATTTAGATACAATTTAAATTCTAACACTTACCGAGGAATAGCTATTTCATTTATTTGTTTGGAGTTTTGTACTTTATAGGGTGGTGGCTTTTTGTTCCCGTGGGCACGGTTTTAATTATATTATTATTATTATTATTATTATTATTAATACTATTATTATTAGCACCCGTTCGGTTATACCTACTTACGCTAAGGTAAATGGTAGGGTGATTGTGAAATCAAATGGAGGACCTACAGTTTAACGTGGGATCCGAACCACTGTGGAGGCCTGGCACTCCACACATTCACAAGTTGTGATTAATACACGTCTTGTCAGAGGTGAAGGATTGAACCCCGGACCCATAGCAGAGAAGTCTCAAACTAGTTTACTTATTGAAACTTGATAAATTTGTTTGAAACTATCACAAATATATCAACACACAAAAAATTTCACACATGGACTAAATAAATAAAATAATATTACTTAAAACGTATTGCATTTTTATAGTAAAAAAACAAACAAAAACATTAAAACTATTCTCACTGAAGAATGTCTATTTTAAAACCAGTTTGGGACGTCAGTTGCAACACACCCTCATGGAACTGTGAGGAAAGCTAGCGGGTCGTTGAGCAGTGGAGGAAATGGCTTCACGAGACACACACAGCAACCGGCCGGTAGACTCAAATTTAAAAACAATGATATTCTCTTTTAAAAAATACAACACTTGTTGTGCAGGTTCAGAAAACTGTTCAGGTGAAAAGGTATTCAATTATGCAGGGGGTGAAATAATAATTGTTTACATAATTTCTTAAGTTTATTTTTAATTAATAAATATAGTTTTTTTAAATACGACCCTTGTTCAAATTATTAATTAAAATACATCTTTAATAGTTTTTAAAAAAATCTAAATTATTCAGGAAATAGCCAAAGAACAATCTTTTTGAAAACAGAGACATAAAATTTTTGAAAAGCTATTTTGGGCATAATCATGGAAGAAAAATCATAAAAATTATTTTAAAACGTTGAGGTCAATATTTTATATCTTTTTAATGGTTGGATTTACAGAAACCAAATAACTTTTGTTGTAACAAACAACCTTTATTTTAATAGGAGAAAAATTTACAAATCTATTAAATAATAACTACCATCAGATTTAAGGAGGTTAGTAGTACAAGTATTTTAGATATTTGGTGGGAGTTCCCCCTTAAGGGTTTTTCCTACCTGTGACTTTGCGGAAAGTTGAGATAGGATTTACCATATTAGAGTGTTTAAGTGTAATTCGGCGAGTTTCAAAGATATTGAAACAAAAACCATACATTACTGAATAATTCTAGAAATAGTCTTATATTGTCATATAAAAAGATCTTAATTTTTTGTGTACGAGCATTTTTTAATCTTTTACAACTTAGGCCGTTTTGTTTATTCACGGAAATGGCCGGTAGAAATCTTCCTGCCAGGATGTAGATTAAAAAATCCCACCGAAACATATTTATATCTGGAATCGGGAAGAAGAAAAAGATAATTTTGAAATGCAAGTAATAGTGTCCAGGCGCAAATAATAGAGTGTGTATACTCGTTAGTGGAATCGGGGAAGTGTTAGTAATAGGTCTCACTGAATTAACTGCTCATTTTATTCTCACTCGTTCTATTTCTTACATTGGCATCCAAGCACAAACACATTTCAACGGTACGGCACCGCTCGGCACCCATCAATTTGTTCTATTTTTTCAATGGAACCTAATCCACTATGGGCGCTCGGCACGTTTAGGCTCCACACCGGGCAGAATATTCTTGGGGGTATATTTGTAGGTCGAGGCAACCGTCGAGTACGGCCCTGACCACATGCCAATTAACCCCACGTGTTCAATTTTTTTGTTTTACTGTGTTTGATGTTTGTGATTTGTGTTTTAATTGTACTATTTGTGTAAATATGAGTACGGATGAACTTCTTTTCTTAAATATATCGTGCACCCAGAATTTGTGTTTCCACGGAACAAGTTTTTCCCGCTCTTCTTCTTCTGCACAAATCGCTGTAATTATCATAAACTCCTCTTCCGATGAACTGCCCATTGCAACTGAAGTATTTTGACCGGTACCGTGACGTTCTGGCCGACCATAATGGTTCACTACAGAGCTGTACGTTGGCGGGCGGAATGGAGCCGGGGGGTGTCGCCGGTTGCAAAGGGTTTCCTGGGTCGGTACCGCAAGGATGGAACGGAAAGTACAACTAATTCGTTGCTTTAATTATTACCAAGATGCGCCCACTACGTCGATAGGCTACCACCGGCAACGGACTCTCCGCCGTTCCTCCATTTGACAGAAAGTCCGGGCGGGGGAATTAAAATCAAGTGTAGTCCGGAATTTTTGGCGTCATCTTCAATCAGATCAGGAAATAATGCGTGATGTTTGCCAAACATGAGTATTTTCCTGTTGATGTTGTGAGCCCAGAATCGTCGTTTCCTACATTTTCTTCTCCCCTCTTCAATTAAAAGGCAACTAATAGCTACACATTCTTCCTCGCTTTCCATATTTAAATAATACGGTGAGATATCATTCACAAAAGCACAATTATAAACATGAAACAAATCTAACAATAACAGAAATGCAAACATTACTTCCTTTAGCACGCAAACGAGAAGCTCGCGTTCTGGCTCGAGAGCAGTTGCGCGAACCAAGTCTCCGTTCGTGCCGTCAGAGCGGATAGTGGGGGCACACCCCCTCTACCCCCCCCCCTCCACAAAAAAAAGGTGTGGTCCTTGCGGTACCGACCCGGTAGGCCCTTACCTTTAGTGTGATAATGCTTAGCGTAGGCTACATAGGTGCGTCAAGTTGAAATGTAACCAGCTTCGCAAAATAGCTTCTAATTCATCAAGTAGGTAACGCCGTTGAAAAATTGTCAACACTTACAATTTGAAATAATTAAAATGAAAAGTTGCAGTGTATTGTCTTGCCGTCTTTATTTAGACATAAGCTCACGAGATCGCTTTTGACAACCAGATTGCCATTATCAGTATTGCTAGGGGGTGATGATTTATGCAATTGGGTGTGGTGAAATTAGATGCAGGAACTAGGGGAACATGGGTTCATTCCCCTCCCTCCTTTCCCCACTCCTCCCAATATATTGTTGAAAGAGGCACTAGAGGAAGTGAGGGGGCAGGTTTTGATTTTAAAAAATCAACTAATTTGTTATGATTCTCACGAACAGTTAATATTTAAAATGCTTGATTAGTTTGATCCGTTATTTACATGACCTAATATCGCTTAATGTTCACACATTAATCCAACGAGCCCCTTATATAATATTGTTTTATAGCCTACTTATATAAGAGAAAGAAAAATAAGTGTAGCCTATTTATTTTCAAACATTTAATTCAAACCAATTTCCAATGTTTAATCAATAAAATTATGACTAATTTATATTAAAGCGATGAATTAAAAATCAATAAGAATCAGAATGAAATAGTTATGACTGTATAATAAAATCAGTCTTTCAGGGCACAGTGAAGATTGAAGGACACAAGAAGTTTAGCATTATTTTATAGATAGTTAATAAAAATAATTAGACATTGCTTGGGATTAAATAAATTGTCTCTTATGAAGCTTTATTCGCTATTCAGCTCTCTTATTGGGTTTTAAAAATGTGTATTTAAA
This sequence comes from Timema cristinae, assembly GCA_039000515.1. Taxonomy (NCBI): domain Eukaryota; kingdom Metazoa; phylum Arthropoda; class Insecta; order Phasmatodea; family Timematidae; genus Timema; species Timema cristinae. Next base: position 128,076,350 of record JBCFYV010011172.1, read on the forward strand.
TAATATGCACAGTGAAAAATACATTACTATCAAATTATCAAATAATTTAGAAAAAATCCCCAAATGAATCAAGAAGTTAAACCAGGGGCTTATAATGTATTTAATTACAACCGTAGCGTATAACTCGAATGGGTAGTAAGACATTGTGTTTAAAAAAATTACAACTATATTATACATGGTATTTTTTATTAAAACTAGATTTATACATATGCGTAAGTTTGCCAGAAAATAGCTTTTTAAAAACTAATACTTTCCCAAATATTATTGATATCACAACATAAACTAATTGCAGAAATTCATACACCCCGTTAGTTGGGCATATGCCGTTCTTCCACGATGTCCTTGGCTATTAAAATTTTCACTGTGGGACAGTAAAATAACAGGAATATGATTTATCAATGCTTTATGACGACTCTTAACTTTTATTTTTGTCTATACCAGAAGTTTAAGAGAAAAGAAAAAAGAAAAAACTTTCAAATTTTCCTGTTTCTCTTTGTCTGTGTTCCATTCTCATCATCCAATTCGTCACATCTTACTTTATCCCTATTTTCCCAACTACTTTTGTTTACAACTCTTCGTTGATTATGACGTCTACCAAATCTCCCCCACACCCTGTTACCCACCCTTAACTGCCTCTTCTCTCTTCTTTTTTTTCTAGACGAATTTTCCGGCTACCTTTTATATTCACTTCCCCCACATTTTATATATTCACGTATTTATTTACCTCCGTTCATCCATTCTTCCTGCTCCAGTTCAAATATTCCAAGAAAGCATTTCCAGTTCCGAATGGAGAGTCAAGAAAATTCAAATGAAAAGTAAAACTTTCATTACCTTATAGTAGAATCCGTCTCCTTACTATTTGAAATTAAAATTGGGGCACCATAGGACCACGACGTGCCAGCTATCAGGCTTGAATAAGAAGATTTGACTTCTTATCGAGATCATCTTCATCGGAGTTCCCACTCGTACTATTGTTCCCTCCCTACCCCTTTTTAAAGCCCATCCCCCCAAACCCTAGTCACTTCTTTTTCTCCTAACCGGGGTGGGGGAAACTACGGACCACGGGCCACGTGCAGATCGTAAGAAATTATGACCGAACCGGGCCGAGGAATTATTTGAGAGAAAAAAACCTTTGCCATTGTGCATTCTCTTCAAATTTTGAAAGATAAGACTCTTAAATAACTTTTTAAATTAGATATTTAATTAATGGCTTTATAATAGTAGGTAGTAGGAATGAGAAAAGTAATCAAGAGGAAATCCATTCTAGTTAGCGTGGAGAATAGAAAAACAAACGTTTAAATTATTTTTTTGCTATATAATTTAAATGTAAGGATTATTTAACGGTGTTATCTATGAAGTTGGGATCGTTAAGGTACAGTTAAATAAATGCGCCCGCATCAGCGTTGAAAGGAGATGGTAAAATCTTAGTGATAAATCACATGTGGAAAACCACCCCCAAAGTGCACCCAGCCAAGATTTGAATCTTGACCTCTCTGTCAATGGTAATCCCGCCTACTGCGAGAATGAAGCCTTAGACCCCGTGTCCACCTGTGTGGGTGGGGAAATTAAGGTGGTAAATCACATGTAAAAAAAACATCCCCCAGTGCATTCAGCTGGGATTTGAATCTTGATTTATACGTCAACGGCGATCAAGTATATTGTGGGCCTAATGCCTTAAACTTCTCCGATACCAATGTGACTCTTGAATGAGCACATCCTTCCAAACAACATAGATCTTAGGTGTTATTTATAGGGGAACGTGTTACAGAATGGGACACTGGGGTGCAACTGGATGGACCCTTTATTGTTGCTGTATGGTGATGGAACCTGTCGAAAATATTTGTAGCTACAAGCATATGCTGTGTGGCATCTAGAGAGGACATTACGTACCAGACCGGAGATTGTGTTGTGCAGTAGTGAATTGTAAGTTTTTGAACATCTACTTATAATATTCCATGTTTATTATTTCAAAGTAAGTCGTATTGTACCCTTGTATTACGATGGTACATGGGAAGTACTGAAACCACGTTATCCCAGCTATAGTTTAATGTAATTAGTAAGTATAATTCTTAAGGTTTTGTAGCTGTAATGTTTACCTAACCACAAAAACGTTCCTGGGGCGGAATGGGATGGGACAGAATGGGGTAATTGGCAGGACTAGTCGACAGATTCGATGAATAAAAAAGTATTAGCCTTTGTTGGTGGAGATATGGCTACTTAAAAGCTAAAAAACAGTTTGGTTTACCCCAAAACAATTCTCAAGAGATACGTAAGAAAACAGAGTTTGTTATTAACAACAACAAAAATTAAATGTGTGTTTTCTGATGAACAATAAATAGAATTAGTAGACTATTTTAAGAATATGGAAAGTAGATTATTGGGTTTCACTATGGAAGACACACTCCTTAGTTGATCATAGCTGAACGCAATGGTTTAAGTAATTGATAAAACACCTTCCGGGTCCGACACGTTAGTTATTAGTGTGTCTGTCCACTGATCTAAGGGTCCCAGATTCAATTCCCAGCATGGCCGAAAAATATATCATTGGTGAAATGTGGGCTTCCCCTTTCCCAGCGATGAAATGGTGGTAGGGTGTTGGGTGAAGTGTCTGTCTAGATATAATTTAGATTATAAGTCGTGTGCTTATATAGTCAGTCAGCTCAGAAAGTGCACGTTAAATACCTCAAATAAATAAATCAAAAGTGAAAACCCTTCCGATGTGGCGAGCCAGGATTGGATGAAAACCTTTCTCTCAAGACATCCCAGTTTACGTAATAAAGGACCCGAAGCTACATCTAGTGCAAGACTAGTGGTATTTAATAAGGTCGCTGTTTACAAGTTTATTTTACTTTTTTATAATCACAGTACAAACAAATCATATGTTATCCAGCCTGTTTCTTGAACTTCAGACATGCCCCAGGTGATAACCCAAGCTCGAACTCTCTTAGTTTTGTTTTTCTTGGAAAGATGAGCATAGGGGGCATATAAGACCCAGATGCTGATACACAGATAACAACAGTCACTGTCTCTCCCCCGCTCTGCATATGTCAGCACCCCAACCTACTGCTTTCCCTTGGTGGCTATAACTTTTTAAAGTTTTTGAGTTTCCAAAGGTAAGCAAGGAGTCACCTGTTCTCATATTTGATGGCCACTTGAGCCATACTAAAAATCTACAAGTCATAGGCATGGCAAGAGAAAATGGAGTAGTTTTACTTTGTTTACCACCACATACCTCCCACATATGTTGGAGTGATTAATCCTTTAAGTCTCTATTATTGAGAAGAGCTATCAAGGTTGCTGCGCTGTAACCCAGGGAAAGTTGTATGGCAGATCTATCAAGCTTTGTAACTGCTTTCATATAGTCTGCTACAGTTAAAAGTACTATCAATGCCTTTAAAACTACTGGGATATGGCCTCCAAATATAAAAGTTTTCTCTTAATCTATTTTTTTTTACCAACAGTAACGACTGATATAGGCGTAAACGAAACTCACATGCTTACAGAAAGAAAAACCAATGGGTCTACAGATAAAACTACGGAAAAAGCTGGTGATGCTGTAAAAAAAAAAGCTTGTAATACTGTAGAAAAAACCAATAAGGTTGCAGGAAACCTCGTTGGTGGTGTAGTAAAATAGAGAATAACAAGAGAAACCTACCTACTAGGCCTATCAAGAGACCCTGAGTCGACGATGTTTTAGTTTGGTCTCTGTACTTCTGGATGCAAGACACCCTCCCCCTACCCCCCCTGCAATCGGCAATCTTTCTGCGATTGATAATTGCTTTGCCACTTCCCAAAGTGACAGAAAATGTAAAGAGAACCAGTAAAAAATAAGTATGCCAAAGAAGAAAGAGAGAATAAAACTATTTAAAGAACAAGAGAAGAACGACAAGGAAAAAAAAGCCAAAAAGAAAAGGGCAAAAGTGAGCCTAAGGAAAAATGTCTAGGCAAAATAAAATTATCCAAATTATTGACTGATAAGAGCAAGAGTGAGGAAGAATATAGCAAACGTCTTAACTGTGCCTAATTTTATTCGACCTCCGATTAAGGCTTGATTTCCTGCATCAAGTGCAGAAAAATGGGCCCACCATTCTTGTGCTGGAGAGGATGACGAAGCAACCCTCATCTGCGAGCTGTGTATTCCATAACCGGGGCAGAATGGGGCATGTTACTTTAAATATTTTTGACTTTGTTGTTTTTTGTAATAGGTGGTATTTTATAATACAAAGTGGTTATTAAATAGCAATGAGTTAATTGTTGGTGAAATTGTATCTTTAATTACTCTATTTTTCATTCCAATAATAATTATATATAATTTTATTTGTCATTTTTGGTGAGGGGAGAGGGAGTTGAACCCAATACATCCTCCCTCTTTGGCTACAGACAACTTTCAATATATTCGTTGTAAAGGCTACAAGCTGGAAAGCCAGTTGCCCTGTCACTCATGGTGAACATAGTTTACGTATTTGAAGATTGCTCACAACTAGGCCCTAAACAATTTGCGAAAAAAATAAAAGGACCATTGTATTCTAAATTGTCTATGCAATGTGCAGTCTGAGTAAGCTCGTTTGGAATGTTTGGTTTATGAGAAGGGGTAGTTCCGCTACCTGAACCTAGCTTTGTTAAATTCTAAGGTAATTTGTATCTGCTTTCTAGTAAAGCCATGTTTAAACATAATTGTTAAAAAAAAACGCTTAATATTAATGTTGACACTTGAGCTGCACGTGGCGATCCCTGTGTGGAAGGAGTCAATTGTCCCCCTTGTCACTGTTGTCACTGTTGTCACTTGGGACGACTGAGAGTAGTGATCCCCGTGTGGAAGGACTCAACTGTCCCCCTTGTCACTGTTGTCACTTGGGCCTGAGAGTAGTGATCCCCGTGTGGAAGGACTCAACTGTCCCCTTGTCACTGTTGTCACTGTTGTCACTTGGGACTGAGAGTAGTGATCCCCGTGTTGAAGGAGTCAATTGTCCCCCTTGTCACTGTTGTCACTGTTGTCACTTGGGACTGAGAGTATGATCCCCGTGTGGAAGGACTCAACTGTCCCCCTTGTCACTGTTGTCACTGTTGTCACTTGGGACTGAGAGTAGTGATCCCCGTGTTGAAGGAGTCAATTGTCCCCTTGTCACTGTTGTCACTGTTGTCACTTGGACGACTGAGAGTAGTGATCCCGTGTGGAAGGACTCAACTGTCCCCCTTGTCACTGTTGTCACTGTTGTCACTTGGGACTGAGAGTAGTGATCCCCGTGTTGAAGGACTCAACTGTCCCCCTTGTCACTGTTGTCACTGTTGTCACTTGGGACTGAGAGTAGTGATCCCCGTGTTGAAGGACTCAAGCTGTTCATAAAAGTGCAACAATTTTAACCTGAAGGCTGTGGGCCTGATATATTTTTTTCTGTGGCCTTGGTGGATTATCTTATCTCTTTTATTAAATCCCTTAAAAACCCAAGAGAAAAAGTAATTTGAGATTGAAATTCGACGAAGTTGATGATTACAATATTGCTTGGTCATAGGGACCCATAGACGGATCATTAGTAAATAAAATAGAATATGATATAATAGCAATGGATGGTCGGTTCAGAGTAATTTCGGCAACTAAACGTTTACTAAACCATTCCGTATTCATCTGCCTCGCAAATAGATTTTGTTACTTTGATACGTGTTGCTAAATGTCTCAAGTTGCTAAGTGACTTATCTGACAGCTATAAAAGTTACTAGATTTATTTTCACGTACCTATTCAGACATGTCAGGTGACCTGTATCTGTCACACTTGATAGATATTATAGAGACCTGCAAAACAACACTAGTATTATAGTAAAACATTAATATTGTTAGCCTTATAAGAAAAGTTTGTATTTTCTAAAAGTCACTTCCTATGAGAATTGGACTATATCTGATTTAGAATTTAGAAGAGGTCAAATTACCAAGAACACACAATATCCTAAAATACTATATCAATCTCAAAGTGTGAGATGTTTTAAAAACCACCTTGTTCATACAACCTACAGTATTATTGACCTTCGGGTGAAGATTTTTTTCCCACCCCTGTGTAGAACATGGAATCTTCCATCTCCCTTCCTTCCAAACAGTTTCGGATAGCGTGGGACCCACTTTCACTGGGTTTCATTGCATTAAAGAAGTTCACCAGGTAAATGCGATGAAAAAAAAAGCTTCGGTTTAAGTTAAAGGAAACAAAAATTTAAAAGATAAGAAAATTGTCTTTGTACTTTAGATAAATAAAGTGCTATCTTAAAGGGGATTACCAATTTTAACATTAAAGAACGGAGAAAATGTCAACACTCTTTCAATGATAATGATAATAGTTAAAATTTAGAATTTAACGTGTATATTCTAAATACAGTTATGTCAACACACAACTTACGCGGAATAACTTTTGTAAGATTGGATATCCAAAAAGCTTATTTTCCTACAGTCAAAATCCTACTACATATAAGATAGAAATAAATAGCAGAATTTGGGTGAATAAAAAGGAATTTCAGTTGTCCATTTATTACCAAATTATATTATACTAATTGAGTTAGGGTGAATTTATTGTTTATAGTGAGTATTTTGAATTTTGCTGATCAATACATCAAATAAACAAAAATAGATATTGACAACAAAAATTGGTTAATTTGAAATTTGGTCTTCACCTATTTTAAGGTAAGTTATAGAAATGTATTCAAGTAAAATGTTCATCGACTCAATGTTAGTCTAACTCCTAGATCCAATTATAGAACCTGACCTCAAACTTCTTTCCGGTTCATTCTCAAAATTTGCACCAGCCACAAGACAGTCAACTTTCTCCAAAAAAACATTACTTACATCTCCTATCCTATAAAACAACAGCACCCCTGCAGATCTGGAAAAATAATTTAATAGTTATAGTGTATTATTATTATTATTAATATTATTATTATATTAGCATCGCGTCTTACTACCCATTCGGGTTATACGCACTTACGCTAATGTGTAATGGTAGGGTGATTGCCAGATGAAATGAAGGACCTACAGTTTAACGTGGAATCCGAACCACGGTGGAGGCCTGGCATTCCCCACATTCACAAGATGTCGTGTCAGAGGTGAAGGAAGGGTTTGGTAATCAGATAAATCTGTGCCGGGACCGAGAATTGAACCCCGGCCGCCAGCACACAAGTCTGACACCTTACCCCTAGACCACCAGGTCACCACAGTTATAGTGTAAACTATATGAAACTACCCGCTTCGGTGGTTGTTGTATAAGGCGTCACTCGAGCAATAGACTAAACTTTTAATGACTAGAAAATCTGGGTTTGAATCCCAGTTGGTTGGACGCGAATGCAGGTAAACTTACTCTGAATTAAAACACATTCTAAAACAATACTTTACTTACCTTACTTTACCTTACTTTACTTTACTTCACCCACTCTCCCACCCACCCATCTACTCTAACTCACTCACTTACTCTAGACTTGTAGCATTAAGAACGCGAAAGTTCATTGCAGTACTTACAAAACTACGCATACAAACCGAACGGGTAGTAAGAAGTGGCGCTAAAAAAAACAGGTTGTTTAGTATTTAAGTTGGGTTTTTTATAATAAAATGTTAATGTCATAACACAAAAATTAATAAGTAGAACATAACAGTAGCACACGATGAAAAATTAGGTTTGAGCTTTAATCAACACTACATTCTCAAATGCGTGTAAACCTAACGGGTAGTAAGACGCGGTGCTACTACTACTACTACTACTACTACTACTACTACTACTACCACTACTACTACTACTACTACTACTACTACTACTACTATAATAATAATAATAATAATAATAATAATAATAATAATAGATAATAAAAACATTCTCAAAGTACTTGTGACATTAATATTAAATAAACACTGTACTAGCTTATATATATATGTTTAATGTAAGATAATTACTAACTTACCTTCTTTTTTTTTTTTGCTATATTTATGCTATATTTCACACTGTAATGTTAATTTTATATTAATTTGAGTTGAACAAAAATAGTATTAATGAAGAATACTTTGTCAAACAGAATGATCTAACCGTTAGAGCTTTTGAGTTCCAACGTAGCGTGGTCCGAGAAAGGGCCTTGGTTAGTATTATTATTATTATTATTATTATTAATGTGGGGAATGCCAGGCCTCCACCGTGGTTCGGATTCACTTAAACTGTAGTCCTTCATTTCATCTCACAATCACCCTACCATTACACATTAGCGTAATTGCGTATAACCCGAACGGGTAGTAAGACGCGGTGCTAATAATAATAATAATAATAATAATAATAAATTATTATTATTATTATTATTATTATTACTATTATTACCGAGTCTTACTAACCGTTCGGGTTATACGCTTAAGTAATAATTACGCTAATGGGTTAGGAATTTGAGAAGGTTGAATTCATAGGAAGTGAATCCACATTTGCGTGGAGGTAGAGTTGAAAACCATTTAGGAAAACCACCCCCAGTTCACCCGATTAAGATTCGAACCTCGATTTCCCTGTCCTCGGGAGTCTAGCTCAACACTAAACTAGCGCGTTAGCTAACTACGCCACCGAGGCGGGTAAAGGGTCCTGTTCTCGTTGCTCATCTAAGGACAGTCGCTCCACAAGTAATATCTAACAATATAGAGCCGTGAGTTTTCTTAGACTTTTCAATTTTTTTACATATACTTGCAACCTCCTTCCTGATCTGGCAACTAGGTAGAAAGTTGACTTAACAATAAAATAAATAAATGGTACATCATCTTACAAATTTTCTCTTATAGTGTACAACTTGGAACAAAATTTTCAAAAATATGCTTTCAGTAAACTAATTTTTAGGTGCCCCCGGCCCCTCTCTTAACATGTTTTCCTAAGCAAAAACAAACGCAGTACATAATAATCATAATAAATACCATTCATATGAAAATTTTAAACACAATTGTTCAAACTTTATTTTCATTTCATATTTTTAAAATCAATTATTTTTAAAATACCCTAAAATTATTTATATTTGCAATATATATATTGTTATATGTAATATATATTGTATATATGCATAGTCTCTGATAGCTGAATATATATAAATATATTTCAGTTATCAGAGACTATGCTGAGTGAAAATATCATATTATTACTTTCTCTTAATTTCTGAGGCGTGAAATCTCTGGTTTCCCGATTTGTTGTTTACTTTCTTAGCGCCTTTCTCTTCACCCCCCTGTCACCACACAAAAAAAATTGAAATATTTCCATCGTGAGACATTTACTCTATCACTCCTTCCCTGCTGACATTACTGAAAAGTAACGTTCCTTTTTGTCTTCTTAAATTATAGCACGTTTAAATGTTTAAGCACAATTTGAACTAGCAATAAATATTAGAGCGGAAATTAGGAAAATAATACAGCCGGGAAATGCATGCTATCAATAGATCAGCCGTTCCATCTAATGTATTTCAATAATGCTCGGTTTTCTCGGCTGCCGCACTGAAATAATTCAGTTTGGAAAGAAAAAATATATATACGACATATTTTGTAGCAAATGTAATGCCTTTTTAATTTCATAAAACTCAATTTTTACCGTATGACGCAACTTAAGCGAGATATTTCGAAAAAAACATTTTGGGTGCCATTTTTCAAGATGGTGGCGCCGGCTGTTGCGATCGGATTTTGCATTTTTTTGCATTTTGTACAGGCATCGAAATATACACATTCCCAAAGTTTCAAAACTTCCGCGCTTTTGGGATTAAACCACCTCTTTCACGCCCTGGCTTCTGTACCATTACGTCTTATTTCAATATATTCTAACACAAATTCTAGGTGAGAATATACTAAACTAGTTCACAGGAAATAACTTAAAATAATACAAACTTCATCATAAGTTTAATTAATGTATCATGCTTAAATGTACTAAGAAGGAACACCATAATCATCCATCACAATTAAAAGCATGTAACTTTTGCAAAACACTTCATCAAACCGACAAGCCCCAAACCTCGACTTAAAATAATATTTTTGGCCAGTAGTGAAACAATTAAATCAATGGCCATCCATGCACTAAACAAGAATATTGAAACGAGAATTTACTCTCAGGCACGTATATAGGATTCAACTTATGGGATATTGACGACTGAAGATAAAGGGAAGGAGAAGATATAGCGCTCATAATAACCTTATCTTGGGGTTTATAAGCTAATGCCATATGTTTCGTGACGTCACGAGCCCCGAAAATATCCGGTTGGGGCCAACACACGGTATTTTAGATGCTTGTACTAATCATATGGCTGCTTAAGCCTAGTATGCACTTGTAAACTTTGTTTTCAGAAACATTGTTTGCAAACATGTTGCTCTGGTTTTCTAAAACTGTTTGTAAACATTTGTTTCTTGTTTCCATTCTGTTTGCAAACATTTTTTCGTGTTTCCCAAAGAGGAAAACATGGTTTTTTGTGATTCATTTCAAGTGGGTTTCAAGAAACATTGTTTGCATATTTTACAACATTGTAGAGAACAAACAACGTGAGTCAGGGCAGTTGTTCACAATCCAGATACAAGCCATTTGTAAAAGAACTTCTAAATTTGTAGCTGATATGCGAGTGAAGTTTCTAAAACCACTGCCATCATTAAGCTTCAGTTCAATCAGAAGCTTTTTTGCATAGTATGAACCAATTGAAGAATTGTACAAACCCACCACCATTTTCTTCGTCTGTCTTCTTGAACAGTTCATAGCTACGTACAAAGCACAATCCATAATATCATCCTCCTTAGCCGACATCTTTTACTCCAGTGGTATTCAACCCGGGATACGCGAAGACGTCTTAAGGGGTACGTAAAATTTAATAAATACACATACTTTTTTTCTATATATATTAAATACCATTTATCTTTTTTTTTTCTAGATGAGGATTACAGAAAATTTATAGCTTGCATTATGCACCAACAACTTCAGGGGTACAAATTTGAAGGGAAATGTTATCTAGGGGTAAAAATAAAAGATTGAATACCATTGTTTTACTCAATTTAACTCTGAACGAGAAACAATATAATATTATCAGTGGAGTCGCTATGATGAGAAATATTTGACAGGTATGATTTTCTTTGACACCGCGTCTTGGGCCTTCTAGCATACCTGCACTTGCGTGGAGGGAGAGTGAAAAATATTGCTTTACCCATCATCGGTAGTCTAGTATGCTTCAAGAGTAGCCCCTTAGACAATGCGGCCACCGAACCGGGTCTTACTTAAGTTGCTAAAAAAAAACTACACTCAAATCATATGATATTCAGATGTCAATTTCGATAACTAATATCAATAGCTATAAATAATATTAATAATAATAACAATAATAACATAATAAAACGTGTTTGGTGTTGACCGCAAAAAATAGTTTGTATTTTTTGGACTTTCTTTCTACCAAAATTCTTCTGTACGTATCTGTTTACTCTCTACTTATTATTATTATTATTATTATTATTATTATTATTATTATTATTATTATTATTATTATTATTATTATTATTATTATTAGCACCGCGTCTTACTACCCGTTCGGGTTATACGCACTTACGCTAATGTGTAATGGTAGGGTGATTGTGAGATGAAATGAAAGACCTACAGTTTAACGTGGAATCCGAACCACGGTGGAGGCCTGGCATTCCCCTACCCTCTACTTGATAAAGCTGTTTGTTTCAGTGAAAGCTTGAATAATAATAATAATAATAATAAAGTGTTTTACTAAATATTATGATCTAGTTATACTATACTCTTATTTTCAAAACAAGTTAACCCCTCAAAGGTAAGCTGAGAACCTATCTTTATAATCTCCAATAATTAAGCCTTAGGATCTTCTTTATTGTTCAAGTGTATACAATATCACTTAGTTATGATAAAGAAAAGAAGTTATCAACTGGCGGCTCGCGGCACTTCTTCCTGTGACCCCTTCAAGCGAGTTTTTAATAGTTAAAGTGTTCGGAAACCATTTGGTAGTTTCTTGATATAACAAAGTCGGTGTATGAATTTTGTTTGAAGCGAAGGGAGTATGCAAGTATAGGGAAGTGTGGAGAAATTTAGTGAGAATGGATTACGTACGTAGTTGTTGTTTTTTGAGCTATATGCTCAGTTTCTTGCCTACCCCTCAAGGGAATGGCGTTATTAGGTATGTAGGTACGTATGCAATAAAACAAAATTTAGCTCTAAATTAAACTTTGTTCAAAAATTACCTTAATATTTTCACTGTCATAAAAACAAGTTCTATGAGCTTATTGAACTTTAGGCAGGTTTTACAATAAATAAAACTTCATTATGTGAAAAAATTATTTTTATGTAGCAATGAAAATATTAGCGAAGGTTCCTAACAGTGTTTATTTTATAATTAAAATATTATTAGTCTGAGAGTACAAATGGTTCACCATCAAAATATTTAAATGTTAAAATTTCCTTCAAACTAGATTGAACACCTTTAAGGGGAATCTAGGTTACGTGAGAAAATGTAAAAAAAAAATTTAGTTTTAATATCAAAATAATTGTTGGTCAAAAGAAATCAATATTGAGTCAATAGTGTGAAAAAAATTAAATAAAAAAAAATATTAGTTATTTTAATTAAATATATATTTCTCCTAATGTTGTATGTAAAAAAAAATAGTTCAATTTTATCTAGCTCAGTTGCACGAGGAAACTTAATCTCGGGACCTCTGGGTTTAGATAGGCACTTATACTTAACCTGCCTGTGGAGCTCCGGTAAATCACATATCTAGGTTAACATATTTATATAACATTTGTTTTGTTGTCAAAGCTATAATTATTATATCACAATCTTAATTCAATTTAAATCATTCGATAACAAAATAAAAAAAAAACCTTTTTCCTTACATTTTCAAAGGCAAAATAAAACCAACATATATACCTTAGTCCAACCACGTACAAAATTATGGCACAGAAAGTTTATTATTTACCCTTAACACAATTAGACTTCTTTGAGTCAAACAAAATAGCCACACTGCTCACAGCCACCTATTATTTACCTTTTTTTTATTAAAACCATCCTCAGTCCCGCAATAATATAAGAAAATTGAAACTTCTCACCCTAGACCATCTGTAGTCGAGAACTCGATCATATGTACATATCTCTTTATGTTTACTGAAGGATATGCATGTCCTCACAAACTCTTCAAGTAGTAATCAAGATCCTGGTGTACATCCTTTCATAATCTTAAACTGGTAATAAGTAGTGGAACAAGTCCCTTTTTTCTTCTTTTCTAATGATTGTAAAGTGTTTACATCCCGGCATTAATATCACTTCTTTTCAACCCCACGCCAATAACAAAACAAAAAAACCTTTCCAATACACGCCAAAGAGGTGATACCATTTAGAAGTAGTAATATTGTTGGAATAGTGACGTATGGATGATTGTAAATAGGGATTATAATTAAAAGGGGATGGTTTTCTTTGTCACAATAGAAACAGTTTATTTTCTACACACGGTGACCTCAACAGTTCTTGAATACTTGTCAAGGATGTCCTGGAATTTAATGACAACTATTTATCTTCACTTGAATGTTTGTCTTCTAGTGCCTCTATGCTCATGATAGATATATAACAACTTTTGATATTACTTTGGGAAGAAAATTAAATTCTAAGTTATGGTTTCCTACTTTCCCTCCATGAAAATACAGGTGGATTTTTTCAAAAATTTTCCTTTTCTCATTCTTACCCTGTAGTGTAATTAAATAATAAAGGTCACGGACATGGTAAGACATGATGCAAAAAATGAAATTAAGATGGTTTTTAGCTGTGGCCTCGACTAAGATGCTTTAACTGGCTTTAAGGCTATTTTATCAGAATCTTGATTTTCTGAGTTACATAGGTCAACATAAAATTTATAACGTATAAGTATTTAGGATAACATATTCATGTGCACAATCTTTTAATAAATGGAACAAAATAAATCGACGTTTTTTTTTTTAAACCAATGCACACTATTATGTTATTTGATATTTCATAAATTTCAAAGCAACGGAAAGTTTGAGTTACATTTTTTTTTCTACTACCACGTCTTACTACCTGTTCAGGTTATACCCATATTTGATAATTACTTTAATGGGGTAGGGATGACCAAGGAAGTATTTTGGAGGTTATATACCTGCATTTGTTTTGAAGGAGAGTGGGAAACCCTTTAGATGGTTATGGTAGAGATAATTGAATTATGTGGCCTTCGTAACCTATTAAATGTCACTGTGACACGATATTCTAAAGAAATATGTTCCAACCTTCCATGACTGTATCCGAATATTCTCGAGTATCCTTGATATACTTCTAACCAAAGACTGCATCAGATTATTCAAACGGCCATCGTGTATTTCAGTATGCTTGATACATCTGTGCTACTACCTAGCGTCGATCTTTGAAACTATGTTAAACGCCATCTACCAACTCTAACGAAAATTAATAAGGATACAACCAATACAAACATTATTTTGCAGTCAACATTGATAACATTTTACTTTAATGATATTTTATCGTTATTTATATCTCTATTATATATTAATAGTGACAGATACAAATTTCATTACTTACGCATGAATATATGAATGTAGCATATTTTAACAACTTGCATACCCGATTCAGAGGCCTTGTGGTCTAAGGCCTGCTGATGACGAGAATATTGGGATTCAAATCCCGGTTGTGTCTACTGGTAGTTGGGATTACTAAAAAGTTTCCCACTCTCCTTATACCCAAATACGATCAGATTACCTATAAAATCCTTCCTTCCACATACCTACTCCATTAGTTAATTATTGCCTGAACAGGTAGTGAGACACGGTGACGCGTTGATTAAAATGAATGTTGTGTCATTGTAGTGTCCTTATAATGTTTTACTGTTATGTTTAGTAAAACTGTACGGTATACATTTTGCTGATGATTTAATTTGATCACTTTTAGTTTTAGAAAAGTTTTAAATTATACTTCTTATAGTCTATTTTAAATTAGGCCCACTAGACATTATGAAAATACAATAAACAATGCATCAAAATATATATTTTTAGTGCAAATTTTTTATTAATTTTTTATTAAATTAACAAACATGACACAATGTGTAGGGATCCTAAATCCAAATTAACTGGCAGCTTGACATTTTCTATTATACCACCTTAAATTTAATTTTGTACAAAATGGCCGTTGTTGTTGTTATAATATATTTATTTTGGGACGCACATTCCTAAAAAAAACAAAAAGAGTCAAGAAAATTAATCATTTCTATAAATAATTATTATTGTAAACCTACAATAAAATATATAATTATTTTTGTAGATTTTGAAATCCATTATCATTTGTGTTTCACCAACTATTTTATCGTGGGTTTCATTCTATAGCTATAATATTGTAATGACACTTATAAAAGGTGATATTATGAGGTAATAAAAATTATATTAACTCTATACAAAATTGTTACGAGTCACTGATCATAAAAAAGTAACTATTTAAAAGGCGTATAACCACAGCAGTTAGTAAGACGCGGTGCTTAAAAAAACTATTGAAATAATCTACTTACCCCAGCTAGCTGTTAGCTCACTCCTTGTAGAGAAAATGTAATTACACTCTTCTCTCTTTAGTATGCACAAACTTGTTTAACTCGTTCGAAATTAGTGAGTCTTTATTCTATGCCATGCCCCCCTTTACCCCCACCATGTGATAATTATATTTTATAAATTTGGCTTCATTGTCTCTGTAAACTCCAATAATACAATGTAACAATTTATTTTCCACTCTTTTGAGCATGGCTTAAAATGTAATTGTTGCGTTTTCTGCCGTTTCAATAAAACCAACAAAAACTATTAGACACACTATACTTTCAAATTTTCAAAATTGTATTTTTAAAATAGTTAAGAAAGTTCACACGCTTTACAAAACTTCGTGCAATAAATCAACATCAATAACATTGTTTGCTTTTTCCACTTGCTCATTTTGTTTTTCTAATGGACAGTAAATATGTCCATCTCCAAAGATTAGTTTCCCATATAAGGCACAACAATGAAAGTTCAAAGGTAGCGTTTTTATTTGCATGTATTAACGTGCTTTTAAATTTGTTAATTTAAACATACGAGAATTAAGTGTTGTATCCATGATTTGTCCATATACTTGGCTCTTAACCAGAAGGCAAGTAAAACAAAGAATTGCCTGAATTATATTTAAATAGACCATTTGTCAGTGTTGCAATGTTAAATATATTTTGTTTTTTGTTTATGAAGTAATTGTACTAAACATGAACAAACTTGCCTGTGAAAAAACAGCTGTTCCAGTTCACAGACATATACATATATCAGCTCAAGCTGAGCGGTAGGGCACGAGATCTAAATTTTAATAAAAATAGAGAGAAATTGAAATTAAAAAAAAGGAAAAAAGTTATTTATTTACTGTGTTCACTTCTTCAGTGTTTAGAACAAACAAACAAAAACCAAGTTCCCTGCCTATCGGGTCGACCAGAATCAAACACAATCAGGACATACAATACTATTCACACTCGTAAATATTGATAAGAGACACATGGTAGAGTTATGGTACAATTTAAGTGACCTACAAAAAAAAATGTTTATACACAAAATAAAGATATAATATAAAAAAATGACAACACAAATGCCCCTCACAATGATCCGATATGGGAAACTGCGAGGAAAGAGGTCCCAAGTCTTTGGCACGCTTATAGGGCCGTAAACAGTAAAAAAAAAAACTTTAGTTTTTTTATATATAGGTGGGGTTCCCGAAATTCACCCGCAAAATATGACTGGACTGGCCTGAGTTGAATTGAGTCTTGGAGAAAGATATATATTGCCTGTTTCTAACCCCAGAGAAAGGAATGGGCTCACCGTACAAAATGTAGCTGAGGCTGCTCACGTTGCAAAGAACGGCCTAGCCTCACCGGACTATGTCGGATGGAATTTCTCCTTCTCGTAGAGCTTAGGCACACGCATACGGTGTCTGCTTCATATTCTTATGAGTAAAATCCCTGCTAGATAGTTATATTCCAAATTTTTTTTTTTAAACTCGGAGATCCGCCACGGAACCTCCGCTCACCACCACCATTTTTTTTCCTTTCGCCCCTCCTTGCAGGAATATTCCCGCCTAGGCTGCTTTATGCACGCATCTTCCCAGAATTACTCCAAAATTGCCCGAAATAGGCGGGAAGATTCTCGCAAAATATCCAATTTCCAGTATAGCCTTCCTATAAAACGAATACAAACTTGAGAAAACCTCTAAAAATCGATATTAACAAAATTCTGATTTCCTAAAAATCCACAAAAACATTTAAACCTTCCTCCTGATAAAAAAAAACTGCCCACAACATAAAAAACAAAAATAATCATAAAAAATATATATATATTCTTTCTTCCTCTGCCATCTCGCAGCAGAAATGCTCTCCTAGCAACACGCTCGTGTGGCGGTTTCGTGAACTACTCAAATAATCAAGATGGATCCCATAAAGAAATTTATAATTAATGAAAATAAGCCGAAAAAGAAACCACGATAGAAAAATTACTGCAAAAGGTACGTAATAAAATAATGTAAAGATTAATATAACATTAAATTTCAGATATATTTTGTGTTGTTTTTCCAAAGACGTAAACTACCAGGGAACCACCTTACATAGTTAATATCCCCGGATAACAGCAACAAAAACGAACGTACTGCCAAAGCGGCCATTAATCACACCACACAAATATTATATATATATATATATATATATATATATATATAAAATATATATAAAGAAAACTTCAAAAAAATCAGAATTATTATAGTTAAATTACAAGATGGTAGGAATAAATAATTAAAAAACTCGGGGATTATTGAAAATTCTTACATAGCTGTAAATGAAAAAAGTTCAACAAACGTTCCAGACACTTCGAAAAGCCAAGACGTAAATGAAATACAAAAATTGAAGAAAATTATTGGGTATTTTAAAAAAATCTTGTAAAAAGAAAAGTGCAGACATTTCTAGATTACGGAAAAAAGTAAGGAACTTAAGGTATGTTCTTGCCATATTAATATTATGGGCAAAAGTATTAATGAAAATAAATAGTGCTGTTACTGACAGAAATCGCATTAAGTGTGTATTATAGAAATACTTGACAAAGGAATCCCTCGATATTCTATTTAGTCAAATTAAGATACCTTCTAACAAAAAATGCTGTAATAGATGGAATGATAAAATTAAGCTATTTGCTTTGAACATGTTATTTTGCAGTCCACAAGACTATCAATTTTTGTCTAGATATTTTAACTTAACTCGGTGCGAACACTGCGAAAGTTTGTTGAAGACATAAGACTCCAGTGTTGTGTAAATGAAAACATATTCACATTGTTAAAGGTAAAAGTGCAGCATATGTCTGAAAATTAAAAAATTGTGAATGTGTCCATGGATGAAATGTTGTTAATGTGCAATTTGTCATATGACAGCTCCATTGATTAAATTCTAGGATTTTAGGATTCTGGTGACAAACGAACACGAAAGATTGCGAACAATGCACTTATTATAGTGATTAATGGAATCTTTTCAAGGTGAGACAACCATTGTTATATTTTTTTAATAACGAAAATATGAAAGCTGTGGATTTAAGACATTTATTTATTGATGTTGTTGGCAAATTAAAAGAAGTAGAATTAGCGGTAAAAACGTGTGTTACAGATCTAGGATCTAATTTCGTGGAATGAAGGAAGGATATTGGAATTACAAAGGAAAGACTTATTTAATTCATGATGTTGACAATCTTTTTTTAATACACTCCTCACGTGCTAAAAAGTGTTAGTAATAACTTAGCTAAGTACAATATTGAACATAAGTTGGAAAATGTGAGGACCGTAATAGCTTCTTGGAAACACATTTTAACTATGTATTTAAATGACATCAATAGAAAGTAGAAATTGGCTCCAAAACTGACACAAAAGTCTGAACATAAGTTGGACAATGTAAGGACTGGGATAGCTTCTTGGAAACACATTTTAACTTTGTATGTAAGTGACATCAATAGAAAGTACAAATTAGCTCCAAAACTGACCAAAAAAAATTTGTTTTCCTACTACAATTTTTAAAAATGAAAGTTTTGTATTGCTGCCTGGGTTTAAGTCACACTGTAGCTACCACCATTGAAACACTTGTCGCTTGTGGCACTATAGAGTCTGTGGCTTTTGCTATCAGCTAAGTTTTGCCAAAAAATTAATGATTGGTTTGACATATGTACTGGTTATTGTGTTAATGGCCTGTACCCTTAATAAATTGCATAGCTAAAACTTTTAAGCACATTGACACTATTTTAGGAATTGAAGAGTGAGCAAATACATGGAAGATTTATGATTCACAAAATAAGTACATCACCAATTAGAATAAAATGACTGCTTCAGTCCAAGCAAAGAAAATACAAAAAATACCAAACATTTAACCATTTGGGGTGTTGACTTTAAGAAAAGTGTGATCATGACTGTGGACATAAATAAAATTTGATTTTTTATTAAATTTTATTGCTGTTAAAGTGTGCTACTTTTGTTTAAGTTTGTTTATGTATCTAAGTTAGCTTACTTTACAGTATATTTTTTGTAAAGTAAATAAATTAATCAAATTAAAATTAAATCTTAATATCAGTGTGTATTTTCCTTGTCGCCCTTATGCACCATTTTTTACTATTTTGCTACTTCACTTAATAGTTTTTATGTAGCATTTCAACATAACAAAATTACTATCTCTATTAGTTAATAGCCCTATATTATATTTTGTAAAGCTACGCACTATAGTTAATTTATGATTTTGAATTAAATTGGAAGATTTAATAGTGATGTTCTCTAAAGGCTCAACGTGAGTATTGTAATTGATTTAACGCTTATCCAAAATTAAATGCAAATTTTTTAATTAACGTTTTCTTATCAAAGAAATATATCATATCTCAAAAAATAACGTTTTAAACTGATATTCTAAGTGCAGAGCTATACAACTTAATGGACAGGTTCGTGCATCTGTTTGGAGGCCACTTGAAGTGCTAGCGTCGTGCCGGGTTGCACTTTTTATCCCTAGTAAGCTTTGCGACTGTATATACTAGAATGTGGTAATATCCTAACTCTCTGCTACTAATAAACAATATAATGTATTGATTTGTATTTTATTATAAAAATAAGTAGATTAATCAATATTGCGAACTTAAAAGCTAGTATCAGCACTTGTTTATTAAGCGCCCGTTATTTTTTTAAACATATAATTCTAGTAACAAAATGGATTATCCTGCCGTACAAAATAATACCCATTTCGGGTCCGTGTACTATCGTTTGAGGCTAAAGGGTTGGCTATTCTTGTTGGAATAATGGTCTCGACTTGGCGGTTGGTATGTTGTCATAACAACACGTACCAAACAGCATCAGATATTTTGGAATGCCGGAACAGTTAGTTAAAATACAACTTAACTAAATAATATTTGTAGCTGTTTTTCTTAATATAAATATTGAAACAACAAACATCACTTAAAGTCCATGGAGTGGGGGCATAGTTTTGATTTTTCCCCGAGTCGTAAGGTAAGCTTTTTGTTATTAGTTAATTTAATCTGTGTCTTGGTCCATTGAATTCAAACTAAAATAAACAAAATGTAATATAAATTTTGGGTTGAGGCACAGTTACTTCTACGTTTGTTACTCTAAGAAAGTATTCATATACCATTAATCAAGTTATAGACCAACTAATTAATTTTAGACTCAATTAACTTTAACCAAAACAAAATCTTAAAGTCTTCAAAGGTGCAATAGAAACAAATACGTAGAGCATAAACAAATATCACAAGTTTACTTATTAAATTGCATCAATTGGCTCACACTCCCAAAATTACCACACTTTGATATAAGATTTCCATAGGCCTGTAGACCTACTATTAACATAATATGTTTTTTAAAAATGTTTCATGTATACTTATAAACAGTCTGAAGTAATAAAAAAAACAATCTTTTTATTTTGTATTCTTCCTTTTAAACTTATTTTTGCTTAATTTAAGTAAATATTACATCTGGTACACAGATAATGCACCCTAATGCAGGTATCACAAACTTAACATTCATGTAATGTTCACTTAATATTCACATAGGTAACGTTAAGGTTCTCCTCCTAGTGTAGGCCTACACTTAACTGTAGCTAACTTAATGTACATTTAACTTAGGAGTTGTCCAAAAGAGAACTTTCATGTTAAGTGAATAATATTACATGCTATAGCCAGCCAATTATTTTGTGATTCAAATCATCAGAACTATTTAGTATTTCATTTGTTTGTTTATGAAATGCAAACAACTTATTAGATCTATATTCTGAAAATTGAAAAATAACACCCAGATACGGGAATTGAACCCTGGACCTTTGGCTTAGTACACCAATACTCAAACCTAGAGCTATCCAGGAATCGACCTGTGCCCAGGGTCATTCTTCACTCATATTTTAAGGCAGAGTCTATGATGGACATTCGGAAATTGTTGGCTACAAATGTGTGATTTACTACTGAATCAAAGTTGGCTGCATTACCTGATGATAGCTCATGATCTTAATAAATCACCTATGTCTGGGTGTCATTTTTCTATTTTTAGAATATGATATCTAGATGCGAGTAAATTCCTCACTATAACAAATATAATAGCTTTGGCTATTTCTTTCTTTTTGAGTTTAGTTGTCCACATCTTGCTAACTCTAAAACATTGTAGTTTCATCTTACACCTTATTTTATAGCTCCAGTAGGATTCTGTTGCAAGTATTTGTAGCCTAATCAGCCTTAAATGATTGGGTTTCAGTTTACTGAACTTTTTTTTTTTCAAACACGCCAAATTCATTGTTTGTGTTTTACTCGTGTTGTTAAGTTATGTTACATGAAACCTAATCACACACTAGTTTCTTTACATTAAGTAAACTATAGTTGAAAGATGTTTTTATCGTCTCGTATTACTACCTGTTCAGGTTACAACCCCATATGATAATTACTCTAATAGGGTAGGGATGAAGAAAGGAGCATTGTAGAGGTAATCTAGCGAAAGGATAGTGGAAAACTGTTTTGGAAAGACCACCCTCAGTAATGTTTTACTTTATTATTAGTATAATTTCATAGGTGTTGATATTACTTATCTATGAAATGTTGCATTTGCAGATCATATGACTTTACATACAAATACATACTGGTAAGAATTGTTTAGTAACTTTTATAGCTGTCACAAAAGTTCCTTCACATCTAGGCATAAATTAGACTCTATGTCACAGATGGCTTAGCTTTCTACATAATATTGAGTATATCCTGAAGCTGTGCCAAACAGACTGTTAACTAAATTTCGTTTATCTCAGGGACCACCATACAAGACTTTTTACAACTTTAAAGTTGTATTTGAAACATACTAAGCCTGAATTTGATCATGAAACACAAAGACAAATTAAAGAGAGAAAAAAAGGTATCCAACCTCAAATAGTGATGTGATCAAATCTAGGGTCATTCAAAAAAAAAAAATAGGCCTATATAAAAGAAATTTAAAAAGTGTAAATTATCATGTAGGCTAAATAACTGTTTGTGAGCTATTTTCCTTTTAGCCTACCTACTTTGTAAGGAATGAAATGAAAAAAAAACATGAAATAAATGTATGGATAGTGGGAATCTTAAAAATTTGTTTAGTGTGGCAATTTCAAACCCAAACATCCAATAAAATAAAATAAATCATTGTTTTGGCTCACTGCTGTGACTGTATAAACCTATATTTAAATTATTTGTTATTTTAATAGGCTGTGGCTCGTAAAGGTCGCAGGGCCACAAACTCTCAAAGCCCACTCAAAGGTGATCTAATGGGCTCTGCAGATGACATTTTGGAGAGCCCTGCTTCTGGCTCTGCTACCACTCGCTCTGTGAGTAAAATAGGCAAATCTGTTTTTTCTATACTTGGGAGTTCTTGGGATTAAAGCACTCACCTCAAGACCTGATGTTCATGGGTTCAAATCCAGCTTGAGTCAATGGATTTTTCTAGGGCAGTAAAAACTTTAGCACAACTTACTTCGGAGGGGAAGTAAGGCCGTCATTCTCATGCCGATTGTGGCATGTAAAAGATCTATGGAATGTATTATAAAATAGCTTTCCCAGCAAAATTTGTAGGCGCTTTCACTCTAGCTCATAGAAATTCTCATGTGCTAATATAATCAGTCAGTTCAGAAAGTTCACGTTAAATGCCTCAAATAAATAAATAATAATTTTCTCAGAGATTTCACTGTCAGAGATTATCTACAGTGAAATACATAGAGTCAAATAAATAATGGATTTGTTTAATGCTCTAGGGTTCTAAATCACCAACACCGGTAGCACCTCCAAGAACGCGTCGGACAGGCGGATGGGCAGATGAGACCACCAAGTCCGGAAAGTTAGTTTCACTTATTAACTAAGAGATAAACATTTCAATTTAATCTCTTAGTATATTTAATTTAAGACATTTTTTTGTTTGTTTTTGCTTTCAGGAGACGCAGTGCAATAAATGCCATGGATCAGTAAGTTATCAAGCTCACGAGCCATTTTGAATATATTTCTGGTAGTTTTGATTACAGTCCATTTGTAAGAGGAAGAGCCTTTAGAAAATACAAACTTTTCTTTGTTGTCAACATTGATAACATTTTACTGTGTGATTAGTGTTATTTTGTAGATATTGATAATAGCAATCAAAAAGTGACAGATGCAGATCACATTACCTGACATATGGACATGTGAAAGTAGATATAATATAATATTATATAATATAGATGTATGAGGAGTACAGGAAAAAAGCCCAGGGAAAGTCCTATTTTAACCCAAATTCAATTAATGCTTCCATCTGTTAGACAATCATAAAATATTTCTAATGCACTTTATATCATGATTTAAAGAGGTCTCTGTCATATTTTAATTCATTTTAAAAAAGATATTTTCTGGAATTTGAGAAATCAAAGCCGTCCTGGAAAATGTGGATAGACCCTAATGTGACTTAACCCCTTTTTACCAACCCACCCCTGTAATCTTCATATATATATATTTTTTTTTCCATACAAATGTTGAAAGGATTTCATTCATATGTATCCACCTCTTATTCATTATTTTATTCTGCTAGGGAGAGATTTCAAACTCAAGATGATAAACGAGATGACTCAGAAGATGGTGAGTTTATATATTTGAAGTTTATCCTGTTGTTGAAAAATAAAATTGAACTACTATTGTTAAAGAACGATTAATTTAGTTTTACTGCAAGAAGTAGGGCTAGTAAAATGTTTAAAATATTTGTTGAATCATTAAGGATAGTTTTAATATCATCTAGCTTATCTATTCTGGTTTGTCGTGGCAGGTAGGTCAAGGAACTGTACTGAGGGTGATTTTTCTACTCTTCTTCCACCAAAATGTAGGTACTCTTTGCCTAAATTTTACCTGCCCTATCCCTACATCATTAGATATATATTGTCTGAACAAATGTCAAACTTTGTGCAAAAAAGTCTTCAAAATGAATAAAAAGCATTTGTATGAGTAATCTTTTTAGTATGATTTTCATAGTCACTTAAAATATTTAATTTTCTTTGCTTAACCTTAGCCCATAACTTGCCGTCTCTTTAACACTCATCTATACTAATTTTATGAATTGAAAACTATTGTGATAGTTACATTTCTTGAGGGTCTTATATTTATTTTCCCCTGTAGACATCCCAGTGATCCCAGACCTCGATGACCTTCAAGATGACCAGCTGGATTCACAAGTGGCTGTTGCTCCCTCGTAAGTATACAATATAATATGTAACTTAAACATCCAGATTTCATTAACGTGTTTTTGTAATAATGTGTAAGGATTAAGACCCGCCTCGGTGGCGTAGTTGGCTAACGCGCTTGTCGTGTTTGAGTTCGACTGCTGAGGACGGGGAGATTGAGGTTTGAATCTCGGTCGGGTGAACTGGGGGTGGTTTTTCCTAAATGGTTTTCCACTCTCCCACGCAAATGCGGGTTCACTTCCTCTAATTCAACCTTCCCAATTCCTAATTCATTTGCGTAATTAGTACTTAAAGCATATAACCCGAATGGTTAGTAAGACGCGGTGCTAATAATTATTATTATGTAAGGATTAAGTTTGAAGCACCAAGTTAACTGTTTGGTTTCCAACCTGACTCGTTTGGTTTATATGAAGAGTGGCCGTGAACCGTGTTGCAACTTACAAGGAGCTTGACTCTGACCTATTGAAGCACTCGGCCTTTGCAACATTAGATGACATCAACCTGCAGTTGCTAACCAAGAGGCTCAACCTTGAAACAGATGTTAAAGAGGTATGTGTGATAAGTATATACTTTAAGTCCTTAACATACACAAATTCATAGATATATGGTTGTGGTACTTTGAATTATGAGTAGCAATGTCATTTATCAAACATCACTCTAAACATATATTATGTTTATTGTAAATTGACACACAGCTAAAATTTTCGTCGACATTTTGCTTGTTTCTATCTTGAACGCAAGTTGTGTCTAGTTAGTTAACCTATTAGGACTTATTGTAAACAAAGCTTTAATTATCCTCAAAACAATTAAGTTGTTTTCCAACACCATTCAACATAGGTGGTTTTTCACCTTGCATGGAAACCTTTATAACAACTAACTACACAAGCCGAGAACAAACTGTAATAGATTATATCATAAATTATAAGTGACTTGTTGAGTTTTATTGTATAATACTACAATTTGTATTGAAGTTATAAAATTCAAGGTGCCCAACAATCAGGAAAATAAAATAAAGATCTCCGCCATCATTATATAATCAAATTTAGACTCTGTTTTAATATAAACTAGTATTTCTGTTCCATTATTAGCTAAGTTTATTAGATTATTAACCATTGCAACAAAAAGATTACTCATGTCGGGGAGATTGAGGTTCGAATCACGACCGGGTGTATCGAAGTTTAAAAAAAATAGTTTTCCTTTCTTCCTCCACGTAGATGTGTGTACACTTCCTATAAATGTAACCTTCCTCATCTCTAAAAACATTAGCATAATTAGTACATAATAATTGTATAACTCGAACGAGTAGTAATACTTGGTACTAAGAAAATACACATATTTTAATACTAGCTAAGCTAATTAAGAATCAAATAGCCAAAGCTATTATTTATGCTTTTAGTGAGGATTACTCCATCTAGATATCATATTCTAAAAATTGAAAAATGACACCTGTACACGGGTATCGAACCCAGGAGCTTTGGCTTTAGTACGCCAATGCTCTAACCGTTGAGCTATTCGGGAATTGTCCCGTGCCCAGGGTCATTCTTCACTCATATTGTAAGGCAGAGTCTATGATGGGCATTTACAATTATAATAATTGTACAAATGGCAGCATTAAGCCAACTACAGAGTCGAAGGTGTTTGTGTTATCTGATAGCTCGTGATCTTAATAAAAAATCACACATTTGTATCCAACGATTTCCGCACGTCCATCATAGACTCTGCCTTAAAATATGAGTGAAGAATGACCCTGGGCCAAGGACGATTTCTGGATAGCTCCGTGATTAGAGCATTGGCATACTAAGCCAAAGATCCTGGGTTCAATTCCTGTGTCCAGGTTTCAATTTTCGGAATTAGCTAATTAAGTCTGAAAAACAGGCTTGTGATTCTCACTAATTATTTTTATCACTAAAGTATTGGGTGATTCAAATTGTTACCCACTTTGCTGGTCATATGTTCTTCTCACTGGTATATCCTCATTTGCGTGGAGGGAGAGTGGTAAACCATTTATGAAAAACCACCCTCATTACACTAAACCAAGATTCAATCCCCAACCTCGCCATCGACAATCTTGTCTTGCAAAAGTGACACCTTAGCGGGTGTGTGTCATGTGGATAAATGATGACCATTCATTCTTCTTCTTCCTTGTATTGTTAAAAATGGTTTATAACAGCATGAGGCAACAAAATCCGGGCTAAACCTAACAATTATTTGTAACATTAGCCGCTAGATAATGACAAAATACTGGAAACTGCAAACTTACCCAATTCTACGAAGATGTCCGCGGCCATGCTCATGTAAACACCGCGAGCCACTTGTCACACACCTGGTCATCATGACCTTCCTTGTAAGACTGAGGCGCGCCCACTGGGATACGTCACGCCGATTCTGCTTGCCCAAAGACCATAAGAAGAAAAGAAGTAACACTCCACCAAGTTTACGAGCGGGCTTCTACTAGCTTCGTGAGGCTCCTAGAACCTTCTCCACCTGTCTACGTTCTTTGGTCCCCCCCCCTCCACCATGTTCTGCAAGCTGTGTTTTAGTGCGTATAAAAGATCGACCATGTGAATTGTGAGCCACTCTTGGGCTGGCTGTGAAGGTCGCTTGAATAGGCGATAGCGACGAAAATTACAATGTAAGCTAAATTCCTTTTGGGTTAAATGTCTGACTTTTCTAAATTCTTTTTAGGCGCTTCAATTATTTTTACTTAGTAAATATCCAAAAGGTTTTAAACTTGCTTTTATTGACATTTCAAGCTATGTCTACGTATAAACTAAAACTTTACTCTTATCTGAACGCATAACATATCTGGACTTGAGACTTTTGCTCTAACTATTGGAATATTTTTGTGAAAGGTTTACGATTTTTACCGTCGTAATAATATTAAAGATAAATGGGTTGAGATGCCTAACTCTTTGGACTTTATATTTTGGGCGTAACAGATTTAAATTGTGTATAAGTTATAGTTACTGGTTTCCTATTTTTATCTCTATTTATCATGTTAGGTTTAGCGCTTTAATTTTAAATGGACTCGTTCCTAAAAAAACCTTGCTCTGATTAATTGTTCGTCAGAGATAGGTGAATTTGGCATTAGACTATGTTGTCTTATAATATATGTAGATCTCAATTTATTTTTCTCTGGGCTGAATCACTTAAACTATTTTTCTTAGATTAATAGATATTGACTGTAAAAGATTTTTTTATATATATATAAAAGGGGGAAAGGGAAAACTACTTATAAATTATGTCATTCATATACATCACCTGTAGATTTTAACTTATTAAACCTTTGCTAGGTTTATATGTAAATTTCACTGTGTTAGGGTAAGTTTAGTAAAGTTATTATATGGATGTTCGCTTCCGAACATGAATTGCTGGGCGCCTTCAGCGCGTGATATGTATAGATGGGAAGTTGCCATAGCAACCGAGTCATGATGACTAATGAGAGTTGTTGGTCGATTAAATGCAAAGTTGTTGTCTAATATCAACCTCAGCTCACACAAAAAGCTAGGTTTAATTGTAATTTTTCCCATTCTTACGGTGCTGTAAAATAATGTGAATAATAAATATTGACTAGGTGTTAGTAATTGTTGAAGTTAACGTTTAATTCCTAGGTTGAGATTATAATAGGGTATTAGTTTTCATGCCTAATTGTTATTTCTTGTAGTGAGCGATGAGGGTTGCTCTTAAAGCTGGCGCTAGTGGTATGAAGACGCCAAAAGAAAATATTGTAAAGAAGTTGCATATAGTATGATTGTTAATATACTTGTATCCATTGTTGCTGACTCTTTTTTTTGGGAAATTATAATAAATTACTGTTGATGGTGATATTCGTTCCTTCTTTCTATATAAGTATCATCCTTCGGTAATTTTAAGTTGAGTTAGTTCATGTGAGGTAATCACAAATATGGTATAATGTCTGGGCTGTGTTTATCGGCCGTTAAGGACGGCCGTGAGAACTTGCCCTCATCTATCCCAAATTGCGTGTGCTGGGTGTTATTTAGCTTACCCAGCGGGTATAACAAGTTCACTCACCCAGCCCACTCTATCGATTGTTGTTTTTTTTCTCATTTTCCTTTTGAAGTGTTTGAACCCTCTCTTTTGGATGGTAGATCCTAATTATGGTTCAATTTAGATGGAAGCTTAAAGAATTAAGTGCTCATATCAGGTCACTTTTTCAATTTAAAGTAACTTTTTTAGCAAGTCACTAAGTCACTTTTTCCCTTATTTTTATTCTGATAGTTGTATATATATATTTTTTACTATTGAGTGAACTATATCTGCAGTTCTAAAATATTCTACTGCCTCTTGAAAACCTAGGCTGTTGCAGGATTATCTCTTACATGTCGGTGGATATATGAAACACATTTACTAGTCATAAAAGCCTTTTACGATTGGTAACTGTTCCATACACTAAAAGTTTTCGATAGATGAATTAATATTTTCTAGCACTCTAAATGTGTTCTCTTTTACAGTGTAGCTTGGAGTGGTTTGCTCAGGAGGATAATTGCAATATTCCTCCATCTTTGTATATTAGATGCAGTATTTATTCTCTTAAATATGAAGTAAAGTAGATTATAGTTGACTTCTGAAATAGTTTTAGTACTGCACGTTGACTTTTTTGCTTAGATTTTAAAAATGGAAAAGTGCAATTTCTAAAAACAGATGATAATGGTATTCTTTATTCCAAATATTTGAACAAGTTTAGTGACAATGATTTTGCATCGTTTGTGATACAGAGGTTAGTGTAAGCAAAGGAATCCAAAGTTTGTCTCAGCATGCTGCAACTAGTAGGCATAAGGCAAACACTCGAATTAAGCTAGAACCTCTTCAATTTCACCTTAGTGCTATCAGTCCCGCAGATGAAACTCCTGCTTCCAGCACATCTAATACAGACCCAGACTGGAATTCTAGTGAGACTTCATCTATTTCTTGTGTGGCACCAGCTTCGTCTTATCCTGGGGCTAGTACTATAGAATTGTACAGTGTAAGAAACTGCAACAAGAGCAGAGATAATTTTGACTTTGAAGGCACCTTCTTCAGCCAATAGGGATATGTTTCAAGCTATGTTTCCTGGAGCAATTCCTGATCATTTTTATTCTTATTGTAACTCTGTGTATGTGTATGTGTTTACGTATACATAATTTAAATTGTGTAAAAAAACTTTATGAATTCCTATAAATGTTGGAGATAAACGTCACTTTTTTTCCCTATTGAAAAGTCACTATTGGTAACTTTTTTTTGAGTTTTTGGTTACTATTTCAACTATTTTTAAGATCATGACCCGATACATAATCTTGTCTTTCAGCCTGATGAAGTGTGGACTTGGGACCTCCTATTTACAGAGGTGTCGTCAGAACTGCGTAAAGAGTGGGAAGCTAAAAGTGAAATCTCTCCAGACAAAGACAACAACGCTGCAAAGCAAAGTGAGAGTCACAATTGACTTGTAACAGATTAAAAAGGGTAGAGATTGATGATGGAGGACAGATGCTGCTGGGAGTGGATAAAGAATACTGAATGACTGATGCCTTTATGGTCACACTAGGTCTTCGTGGGGAGGGGGGTATTTTACAGATTCATAGGGGAAAATAATTTTGGAGGGGGGTGGGGGTGAGCAGCCCGGATATTTCTTAGGCGTTGGGTGAGAGGATCGGAGATGAGCAGCCCGATGTTTCTAAGGTGCTGAAGGGGGTGTGAGATGAGTAGTTTGGATGATTCACAGATGCTTAGGGGAAGGCGAGCGTAGATCAGTAAAGTTGTAAATGATAAACCCTGAGTAGATTGTGTTTCAATGAATCCACAAATTTGTCGATCACCAGATAAAGAATCTCTATCAGTGGAAAGGTTTCTTCCACCTCCCCGCTAGCGCTTAATATATATAACTCTGAACATAATAATTATAAGTTGGAAAATTAATATATTCACTTTCTTAATTCTAGTGGTCTTTACAATTTATATTTTAATTTTATGATACATATTTAGTTTTTTTTGTTTAGCGTCCCTAAGTTAAGTCTTGTACGCTTAGTACTAGGGTGAGTAGTTCACCAAAGTAATTTTTTTACTCGGAGGAATGGTCACTAGATGGCATTCTAGTTCTCTGTAACAATGTCTACATGAAAAAGTGCCCAGATAGATTCGTGGCCTCGTTGCTGCCAGTCCAAAAGAAATATTAAGTTATAGTATTTTAAAAGCACGTATAGAAACAACTATTCTTCTTGCCAAGAATTGTATTTTTAAGTAATTAACGTCAAGGTTTACTTTGGTTTATTCGTAAGTGTGTCGCACCAATCATGTACACCTCAATTAAATAAATGTTTGTGACATGTATATCTATTTATTTTTATCATGTGTAAAATGAAATTAGTTAAAACATTTAATCAATTCATTGATCTGATTAAAAGCTTGTTACAACTAGTTTACATTTACCTCATACAAAAATTTTACCAAAATGTGCACATAGAAATTGTTTGTGAAATAAAGTGTATAACCTAGATTTTACCCAAATTATACCTCATTTTGAAGAAAAAAATGTGGGTTTTTCCACAATTCCTGTACCGTGTCGGTTCCTCATACAGTACAAATAATAACGTTGAACCATTAATAATAGTCACATCAGTGGTAGCATAATCTCATGTTGTACAACAAGACCACAGAGTTCGAATCTCGGTCAGGTGTAACGAGTTATTTTTCACCAAATGATTTACCACTTTCTCATTGCAAATGCGGGTTTATTACCTTTAAAATGTTACCTTCCTAATTCCGACTATTAGTGTAAGTACTGTATGTGTATAACCCAAAGATGCAGTGAGACTAAGTTAGGAAACCACTGAACTATAATATACTGTGTAATCAATAAAGCTAGTTTGTTTTGTTTAAAAATGAGGTGGCCCAATGGCTAGATAATTTTATAGTAAAGGAAATTGATAAAACTAAAGAAAAAGGAAAAAAACTACTAAAAGTAAATTTGATGAAGAAAGCCCACCTAAATTGTCCTCCCTTCCCCCTCCCCTTCGATTTCAAGCCAATTATTTATTTTATACTATTTTACTATCTATAACCCTGCTAAAGTTGGTCACTGAAACAGCTGCTATATATAACCCAATTTTAGTGTAAAATATAAAGTTTTTTTTTAACTTTGTTATTTACTCAGTTTTTATGTCCTTTTCAGTGATTTATTCTATTTAAAGTTATTTAAATTTTCAAAGCTTGAAAATCAATGTTAAATAAACATTTTTTTTTAATATCTTGGCTAGTGATTTCTTTATTATATTTAAAAATTTAAAGAGAATATGTATAGTTTTATAATCAGATTGGCAAGCATGTTAGCTAGCTTATGTAAAAATTTGAGTGTAAGAAGTTCAAAGACTAATAAGTTATTAAAATTTAAACAAAATCCTGTAGGTCTATTTCTCAGCAAAATAGCTTGACACTTATAGCACTTTTTTTTTATAATTTCTCTTGACACTCAAAGGGTTAAGTGTAATTTTGTGAAATTTGCTAGTTTTCCTCATGTGGATAAAGTATTGAAGTTCTAAAAAAATGTCTGCTCCTAGTAGGGATGTGCGAAGGTCACTTTTTAAATGTGAAGTTGGAAGTCAAAGATAGAAATTTTGTTGAAAAACTTCTGTATCAAAAATTCACTTGTAAATTTGTCATAGTTCAAAAAGAGAGAGAACAATGACTATAGCACAACTACAAGGTTTGTATATGATATACCATATTTTTATTTTTACAAAACAATGTTGACGATACTGACTAAAATATATTTTCATTCTTAAAAGTGTTTTATCTATGCATCGTTATGACTGTTATTATTCAATTACTAGTGAGTATTAAAATACTGTTCAGTAGTATACAGCGAGAAAAAACCACTTATCAGAGCACATTTTAATAATTATAATTTTTTTTTTTTTTTATTGCAAAAATTGACTAAAGCTTGTATAAGATTTTCTTAGGATTATAATTTGGAACATGTTTAAAGTTAAAAATTTTTTGCTATTATCTATCAATATGATATTGGCTATATCTCAAATCAATTCTTTGTTTTTGGTATCAGTATATTTATGTTATGGTTTAAATTAAAAGAAATGGCCAGCATACCTTTGTAATACTGAACAGTTCAATAGAGTAGACTGATGGTATAACTAGTAACCAACATTCCAGGAGAAGATTAAAATATTAAAATTTTTAATAATTTATGAAGGTGCAACATAAATTAACTAATATTAAATTGATCTCATAAAACAAAAGTACAATGTGTTTAAAAAAAGGGGCTTTATTTTCATTCTAAAAGAATGAATCCAAAGCCATTGAATATAATTAGTAGTACCATATATTTTGTCTATTTTAGTTAGAAAAAAATGTAACTTGGTATAATGTTGATATTTGTATAAATGTAGAGCCTTAAAGTATAACTATGTGCAATATTTTTTTTTATAAAAGGTCTGTTTAATACCATTAGGGAATATAGAAAGATAAAAGTGGCTAGTTTAAAAACAACTTACAACTTCTTAAAATACAAAACAAATACAATTTTTAACACTTGGAGATATGTCAAAAACATCAAATCACAGCAAATAGATCATAGGACTCAATAAAACACATTTCTATGGAAACTCACTTAAAAATCTATATAGCCTATTAAGTGTATAAAAAATAAAGTACAATCCTGAAAAAAAACTTTCCGTTAAGTTCCACTGTATGCATGTTGTTACCACCACTCGTGTCGCTCTGATAGTAGCAAGATAGAAACGACCCAGTATGTTTGGTCACAATACAAACATAATATTGTATTATATTTGGAAGAAACAGAGGTGGATGGAAACAAAAGGAATGAATACAAATAAGGCTTTTACAATGAAAAGAACAAAGTTTACACTTTACATGGCTGCCTCTTGAAGAAAATCGATCGTTATCGCACACTTGATAGGAACATGTAAAAAGGACAAACAGAGGAAATGTAAATAGGATGTGAATATTTATTTCATATCTTTAAGAATAACCTCTTAGCTTTTTGAAATAATTATATTGACGATAGATAGGTTAAGTTCATTTTTCTCATCATGATTACTCCCATTCAAAAACGCTTCAAGCATGTGCAACATCAATCATTGATGTGTTTCCAAATTATTGCAGAATTTCCACAGAAATTACAGAGACAGACTACTTTATATAGCATGCACCCGACATAGTGGTCACATAGTCTGTTTAGCTTTGATTCGGTAGATCTACAGTACCACATATTTGTGTTCTTCCTTGTCAAGTAGGGCTTTACTTATAGTGAATTCTGGAATATATGGTATAATTGTTCATAACAAAATTATGAAAATCATTTGCATCAGTTTGTTGTACTTTTATGAACAAATGAACGTGTGAATATAGTTCTTGTTTCTTAAACCATTACTTTATGTAGAGTTCCCATTAGACTGGATTGCTGATGAAGATACTGTGGTTACAATCCTGATCATGGATAAGATTACTAAGGATGTTGTTTCTAAATGATTTTTTACCCTCCCTCTGTGCAAATTAGGGTATACTTCCATTTCCATTAAATTCTACCTTTCTAATATAAGCCACATTTGTGTAAATATACAATTAGCCTGAATAGATAGTAAGGGGCTATATATACATATCATGAGCAGATAATTATCATGACTTACAATATAAATGGTGCAGCCCAAACAAAAACAGGATAGTTAGGTATTACCCAAAAAAAACTTCGTGGCGGACAAATTTGTACTGTCTTAACTATTTCTATTCCAACTCGGGTAAAAGTGCGAGTTTTCCCTCCTACTTCTAGCCAGGAATTATATTGTTGGTAAATATGAATGTGATGCTGATATCTTCAACTGTGATACATTTCATTTCTTTAAAGTATTTAACAAAGAGGAAGATGGAGGCTTTTTACTAAACTGACCCGTCCACAGGCTGGAAACAGTTGTTGTTGATGAACTTGCACTTTCTCAACCTAGTGATTATATCAGTACATGACTTATAAACTAACTTAAATCTAGAATAAACACAACATCCAGCCACCAGCTGTTAATTCATCACTGTGAATGGGAAAACCTACATTTCGTCAATGATAAATTTTTCGGCCATGCCATGAATCAAACCCTGGATCCTTAGCTCAGTAGACAAACACACTACCAACTGAGCTAAGGTGTCGGACAAATGTGGGTCTAACTAAAGAAGATTATGCAAGTTTTGGTGTTATCTGAATTATATATGTAATAATAATAGTAACCGTGTCTTACTACCCATTCAAGTACGCTTAAGTACTAGTTATTATAATGGGAAGGTTGAATATAGAGGAAGTGAACCCACAATTATGTGGGAGGAGAATGGAAAACCATTTAGGAAAGACCCCCCCCAATTCACCCAAACGAGATTCAAACCTCTATCTCCCCGTCCTTGGCAGTCTAGCTCAGCACGAATCTAGCGCAATATCTAACTAAGCCACTGAGGAGGGTGAATTATATATGTAATTGATACACTTTTAACCACCAATAATTTATATCCCTATTCTTGTGATTTATCCAAAAATGTATTACTAAATTGTTATACTAAACAAACCAATCACAAATTCTATCACAGACACGGAAACTATAAATGAAGAATTACCCTTAGCATGAGTTATGAGTTGAGTGGTTTGGGATTTCGCCCCTTAGTTCTCAAATCTTTTCAGGTGTAGTCCCTTTTCCTATGCATATTTTTATCAATCAACTAAATTCATGGATGGAGCAGGAAAGAAGCAGATTTTGCACCTGTGTAGTGAAATTTCTGAAAGTACTTTAGGAGTGACAAGAAGTGATAGGATGATAAATGAGAGGAAAAGTTAAGGAGCCTGTGCAGACAGGAAAGAGTCAGGACTGAGGTGGTAGAGTCATGAGAGGAGAGTGGAGGAAAAGATAGCAAAGATGTTGGATTGTTAAGTGGGGGGAAAGAGGCCAAGAGGAAGACTAAGAGAAAGGTGGCTGAAGGGAATGCAGAGAAGTGTTGAGGGGAGAGGAGGTGGTGGAGACACAGGAGAGGCTTATGTTCCAAACAAGCCCTGGCCGGAAACTATCTATGATCATGATAATGAACTAAATTAATTTGTTTGTTACACTGGCAAGTGCTATAATTTATCTCCTCATAAGACATTTGGGCAGTTATTTGTGTTTCATTTGTATAAACACTTAACCCCAGTTTATTATATATTTTCAATGTACTAACTAAGCAGTATCTTAATTTAAGTTGTATTTTACTATAACCCTAATGTACTAGGCCTATTTATTAATCTAGACCTATAATTTTATTTAACAGTTCTTTGTCATTATGTTTAAAAGTTAAGGATCTAATTGTATTATATTTGTAAGGTATAGGAAAGGTGGATAGAAACATAAAAAGGGACGAACACAATATTACTAAGAGCTATGGCTATGGCTTTTAGCCATATTGAATTTGTCCCCTTTTATATGTTTCTATCCACCTTCCCTATACCTTCTTACAAATATAATAAATTACCTCATAAAGCGAAAAGAGGTTTTCCTTAAAGGGACCTAATCATAAATGATGTCTGGGGTTTTATTATATTTTTAAGAAGCCAAAGTTGTAAGCATCACATATATCAAGTTTCAGTTTAATAACTTAACTTTTTGAATTAGTATTTTCCATATTTTTTTAAGCCATTAATGTCAAAAACCACATTCTTCTAAAATTTACTTTTATTTTGATCGTTAGTGTGGATCTATTTTTTAGCTTATCTGCAATAGAAAAACCAATTAAGGGGAATTTCATGCGCAATTAGCAACCAACCAGCATTGAGGATCTTTTCTTTATTGGAGAAGGAAATTAGGGGTTGAGGGACTGACAGACTCTCCCCCCCCCCTCAACCTTTTTGGTGGGGTGACAGTGCCGGAGAGATGAGAATTGGGTTGCCTCCATTTTTTTTACGAAGTGTGTATACAAGATGGGGAGGTTTAGAATGAAAAGGAGACCTTAATTTCAAATATTTAATATCAACAATATTAAGAGTTTAAGTATTAAAGAGCATATATGACTCAGTGTATGGTAGGTGTTGAAACAAAGGGAATACATAAAAATAAGGAAGTGTGGATAAAGTTAGTGAGGCTGGATTAAGAACAAAGTTGTGGTTTTTTGAACTATATGCACAATTTCGTATATAATATCAACCTTTTAATGTATTATTTATTTTTGGCATAAAATATAAAGCGACCGTTTAAAATCATGCAGGGTGGGAGATTAGAGATTAGCAATAGATTTGGCATTACGACGACTCGCTTCTATGAACGCTGTACAAGTGATGACATCAACACAATTGATCAAAAGCTGTAATAAGTGAAACAATGGAACTACGAATTAAACTATGAGTGGCATGCTATACATAAATAGTTATAAAAATAAAATAGGGTTTAGGGACAAATAAAAAATCATATATTCAGTCTTTTTTTATAACCTACTACTTGTATCAAATATATTTTATAGTTTTAAAACATCAAGAAGATAAAGCATACATATAAATAAAATTATGTTAAATGTTATTTTGTTCAACCTTAAAATTCAACCAAATAATTTGGTTGTATTTGCCATAGCTATAACATATTTAGTTTAAATCAGCCCTTTTACCATTTCTAACCTGTTTGTCACTTTCCTCCGTCTTACAAGCCAACATTAAAGCCAGAAATAGTTTGCTGGTAAATAAAGGCCATTACATGTTTGAATGTAATGTTTCGCCTTGTGATTATAATTTGAAAATATACATACTATAAAAGATTAAAAATGATAGCTTTTTCAGTTTGTAACAGACCGCTCAATATTAAAGCCATGAAATTACAAAACCATGAAAGTTTTATTTGCAAATCATTCAGAAATCCTACTTTCATTCAGGGAAGCCAGACAAGATATAGAGCCTAAATGTTATAGGCCTATTCTGCCATTTCAAAGAAGTGAAAAATTAAAACTAAAAGGTTGTAGAAGCCTAATTTAGGCTTGTATAAATAAATGAATGCAATTGAGACCTATAAATGCATCAAACACACTGAATATTACCAATAATCTACTATTATTATTAGCACCGCGTCTTACTACCCATTTGGGTTATACGCATGTATGCTAATGTGTAATGGTAGGGTGATTGTGAGGTGAAATGGAGGACCTACAGTTTAACGTGGAATCCAAACCACGGTGGAGGCCTGGCATTCCCCACATTCACAAGTTGTGATTAATACATGTCTTGTTAGAAGTGAAGGAAGGGTTTGGTAATCAGATAAATATGTGCCGGTATCAAAGATTGAACCCAGGACCCTTGGCACAGAAGTCTAACATCTTAATAATCTACTAATTCCATCAAGAATCAATATGGTTTATGTAGTCTGATATACATGTACATAAAACGTACCTCAAAAAATTGTTTTTCATAAATAGATAGTTGTATCAAAGTGTCTACTTGGTGTCTTGATTTCTGATAGGTACTTCATATTTGAAGGGTACAGGTGAAAAAGAGTCAAATTTTAACTCTAATTGAGTGTTTATATCTGTTAGACAATCATGCTGATGTACTTCATAATGTGATTATAATGTTTGTTGAGGCCCTTATGTGGTTTTAGATATAAAAGTAATTGTCCTCGTAAATGTGTAGTTGTGACTCTCCGGTTTACCTTTCATTTGTACATTCCATAACATCAAACGTTGGTGATAGTGGAATAAAAAAAATTACTGTAAACAAAGTTAACAACAATCTGGTAAGCATCAATTTCTTCTTTACCAGTGTGGTTACGGATGTGCAGCGAGCGTACAGAAACAATATAAAATCTAGTGTGTATGCAATGTTATATAACTAGAGGTGCCTTTAGCTTGTTTATAATATATAACTGAGAACAAAATTATGATGTAATGTAGGGGTGTGCTAAGCTTCAAAACAAGTATCAGCTTCAACTTGACTTCGAAAAAGAATTGCAGTTTAAAACAATTATTAGGCTTTGGCAATAATAAAATATTCAGAGCTAAAATACTCAATTTATGTCCAATTATT
Source organism: Timema cristinae (assembly GCA_039000515.1). Classification (NCBI taxonomy): domain Eukaryota; kingdom Metazoa; phylum Arthropoda; class Insecta; order Phasmatodea; family Timematidae; genus Timema; species Timema cristinae. The sequence goes on from JBCFYV010011172.1 coordinate 128,115,115, forward strand.
GCCATTATGAGCTGTTATGTACAGTATAAATCTATATTAATAAGAAAAGGATCTTAATTGAATTGTATGTTGTGAAAATAACTTGATTTAGAGGTTAGAAGGTACAGAGGAAAGGTGGATAGAAACATATATACGGGACGAACACAATATGGCTTTAACAGTGAAAAGTAGACGCCATGTAGAGTTTGTCCCTTCCACCTTTCCTTTACCTTCTTCCAAATATAATACAATTACCTCATAAAGCGAAAAGACGTTTTCCTTAAAGAGGTTGATTTAGAGGTTATGAGATTAGAATGAAATATTACAAATAATATTGTATAATACAACATTTTCCAAGTGATTTTAGTAAATAAAGTATTTTATAAATATTTAAAATATATTTTTTTTAATCATAAAATAACTAACAAAAAGTATTTGAACTTCGATTTGGTTTTAAGAATATTTCATATATTTGATTTGAGCTAGATTCAATTTGAAAAGTGTGGATTTAGCACACCCCTAGTGTAATGTAAATGGGTGATATATGAAGGAAGGTAAAGTATTATAATACATTTATAACCATATAAGGTATAATTAAAAATCATGGCTTTGATTTTAAGCTATTTATATATGGTTGATTAAATTGAATTATACTTACATATTTCGGTCAATAAAATCCAAAATGATGTGTTTGAAATACCTATCAAGAGCTTTTAGAGCTCTTGCTGAATACTTTCAATTGAGATTTTGAACTGCCTTTTAGTTTTAATTCCAACTTCAACTGCTAGCCTCATTGCTTTAGTGACATAAGTACTATAAAACAGTCTATTTCAGACATAAGGGCCGCTCTTAAATTATGTGTTTTGTCAGAAGGGAGCATTCTGTATTTTTTTACGTTTTCTTACAAGGGGAAAGGGAGGGTCAGAATTTATCTTACATTAGGTTTTTTTTATCATTGTTTATGGTAAAACGAAATATTAAAAAAAAATCCAGAAAATTTCGAAATATTTCATTTTCATCAATTGATTAAATCCAATTTAATTACCAATTTTCACTGTTTTACAGAAATAATTAAAATACAGACTTCATATTTTGCGAAAAGATAGTTAATTATTATATTCATGAACTAACTTTCATTTCATTAGTAGTAAATTTATAAATAATCAAACTATTAAAATAATCTACTTTATAGAATTGTAAAAAATTGTATAAGAGAGAGGGGGGAGGGAGTGGGCAGTGATAGAAAATTTGACAATCCCTTACGTAGGAGGGAGTTTTCAAAAATTATTAGAAAAACCTTACATAATTTAAGGACAGTCCCTTAAGACAAGATAAGTTTTTCACCCCTAAACATATATCAATAATTTTAGCAAGATGTACCATGTACACTACATTGCCACTCAGGCTGACCGCATTCACAGAGCTTGCCTGCAGACTTGACTTGGAACACCGCCACCGTGTGATCACAATCGTTGAACTTGCAACTCACATGCAGGTTACAGATCAAAAAGGTGTAAAATTGATTGCCCCATCTCTCCCGAAGGTACACTGAGCGTGGATCTTCTTGGAGGACATTCTTGATTGATACCAGCGGACTTTCTACTGTCCCGGAAATACAACCGATCTCTTCAAGTTGTGCCTTGGCGCGATCAGTGAATGTTACAGAGAGTTTGGAGACTGGTGGTTGTGTAATCCATGAAGGAACTCGAACCTGCGACCAAGTAAATTATTAAACAAACTAGAGGGTGGTAACTCTTTAATAATTGGCTATTTGGTCGCAAAACAAAACTTGAATTGGACATACAAAATATATTAAAACTAGATAGAGATGGGCCACTCGAATCTTTGAATCCTCAAATCCATTGAATATTTACAAGTATTCGAGATTCGAGGATTCAGTGTTTTACTGGATTCAATGGTCGAATCTTTCACCTCATAAACAAAGCATAATGATTTTGAATTCAAAAATTAGGCCTACTTGAAAAGCACAACTTAATCCATAATCATTATTTTGTCGACAAATGAGATAAGCATGAATTAAATTCCTCTTTATTAATTATAATTGTTAGGTGTAGAAAATCTAACGTGCCTAGTACCCTAACCTCCCACCTCTATGGGAAACTTGGACTCAACTGTTGTAGCGCATGCTCCCTTCTGAAACTTTCACCTCACGAACAATCTTGTAAATATTTTAATGAAAACATTAAAACTCTTCAAAAACTGAAAATCAAAACTAGAATTAGAAGTAAACATGAAATAAATAAAACAAATTACAGATTTATTTTTAACAGAAATAAGAAAACATTACACACAATACAAAGTCAGCAGCCATGACGTACATGCTTACTCGCCAGAGTGATGATTAAATAAACATAACTCAATTCTTACTATCCAACTGGTTTTAATTATCTACAACTATGCAAAGAATCTCAATTTATTTTATATGATCCTTAAGTTAGATATTTTGTTGAGTTTCATGGAAAATAAATACTGTCAACAGTTATACACCAATAAAACTGTTTATTTATGCCTACTGGCCTATATATTGTATATCAATTGTTTGTTTATAATAGATTCGGGTACTCTGATCACTTAGTATGTGCTATCACGTTTTAAGAATCAAATAACAACTTGCTTATTCATAAATTGATATTAACTAAGAGTTTATTATTTAAAAAAATGTTATTGAAGTAATTGTAAAGATATTCAAACATAGTCCTGCCTAATAAAATGGAAATGAACATATTGCAAAAGTCGAAAATATGTTCGTGTTTTAAATAGAATGTATTCTCAGAAATCGATACATCGCAAGAATCAAATATATTTCTTGTTTTCTATGCAAAGATAGATAATAGATATAAAAGAAAATAATAATATATACTTAGACATTATTAAGTTCACTATTTCCAATCCATGTTGTTTTAGTCTTTTTTTTTAACCTGTTTGCATTTTTATTTTTGCTTTCAAATTAAAATAAATTATAATCCTTCAATGATGATTAACGTTGATCAAAAGGTAGCTAGAACTAATCTGTTTGTGTATTTCACATGTTTATTTAGAAACTTAACTCATTCAATCAACAATTTTAAAAATAACTAAAAGACACTCAAATTTTGATTAATTTGATTTTTTAAACAATAATATGAGTCTAGAATGTTTAATTTGGCTGGATTTTAACCATTATTTTGCGAGGGGTGGTTTGGGTTGTTTAAATTTGAAAGCATGATTGAAATAAATCTTAATTTACAGTTCAGGCCTATATTGTAAAGTAGATCTATTTGTAAATCATTAAAATTTCTAACAATTTGCTAGGATTCGATTAGAGATTTGAAAATAAAATGTAGATTCGGATTCGAGAAATAGTGGATTTAACCCAAGGTTACTATATAGAGGTTGTCTCGTTCCCGTAAGCACTGTGTAGACACCACATCTCGCTGCTGTGACGTCACGTGTAGCCCGGCGCTTAGACAAGCCACTAACAGCATCTACTATTCTTACTTATTTACTGCCTATTATTAATTTGTAATTATATAATAATATACGTACTTCTACACACAGCTTTCCTAGTGCGCTTTTCTGTTTTCGTAAATTTTGTATTTTGTTCACATTATTATTAAATACGATGAAATATAAAATGTTCATTTTTACTTACAGATCAAAGTTTTACGCAAATTTATATTGCTTTCAGAGTAACGGTAGTATCTATCGCATAGCGAGTTTGAAAAAATTAAGATAATTTAAAACTGAATTAATTTTATTTATAAATATTCCAAACAAAATGGTTTCTCTAAATATTTCGATAAACTGACTCTAAGGGCTCCGGTCTGATGCGTAAATTTTTTTTATCATATCTCCGGAACTATTTGAGATTTTAAATTATTTATCATTACAAATATGTAGATTTATTTATATTAAAATATTTTATTCAAAGTATAATTTTATAATACCAATAATTTTCAAGCTTTACGTAAATATTTATATTTTTTAACTTTTCAAACACAAAAGGTAAAGTATTGCGACCTTTAAAAAAACTAACCTGAAATGTTGATGGATGTTTAAACTTAAAATTAAGAGTAATTTAATAAAGGACAAAAAAAGAGAAAAAAACTATTTTGATTAAAGTTCGTATCTAGGCTTTGATTAAGATTATAAATAAACGGGATATTTTCATTTTCCCATGAAAAGGACTTTTAGGATACTTTACAGAAGCTGAAATTTCTGTATCCCCGCAAGTATTTGAGATACTAAATAACTTTTCATTACAAAATTGTAGTACTATTAAAAATTAAAAAACTTTTATATGAAATATATTTTTATAAATCTGACAGTTTCTGAGATATTGGCAAATATATTAATACAATTTTGTGAGCTTTAGTTGTAAAGAGATACTACTTGAGTTATATCGCAATAATGCTCCAATACCATAGAGTAATTAAATATAAGTAACTTTCTCAAAATGTTTGTTATTTTTTCTTTAACCTCTTAGGAGAAATGTTTGTCAACAATGATCTTTCTCTATTTTGGACTTAATAGTCAATATTTACATTTTTTATTGGTCAAAATTTATAAATGAGGAATTAAATAGCAATGCGATGGGATGAAGATTTGCAACACCTAATAAAATATCGAAAATTTTAACCGGAAGTCGAAATTTTAATACAAACTGTTGACCCTTGTGGACCCAATATTGATCTTTTTTATTGGTCCAAATATAAAAATGAGGACATTAGTTCTTTAAAAATAAAACTATAAAATTTAAAACCGGGACTCAAAAAATGTTTTAAATGGGTATAGGGCAATATATTCTTGGGTTTGCTAGTGTATATTATTTAGTTTCCTATATATTACGAGTTTTGAGTTCCGTACCATTTATTTAAACAATGTCTTGGAGGTGTTTATAGTTTTTTTTAATATATTGTTGTAGTTGTTGAACAATGATGTTCATTACTTTTTGTAACATTTCTGGTATAAAACCTCCCATTTCCTCTCTATTTATAACCTCAGATTTTACAGTCATTGTGATGCGCCATGAGTACTCTCTTTCTTTAAGTTATCCCCACAAGATAAAGTCAGAATATGACAGATCCAGGAATATCGCAGGCCATTGCACACTACCAATCCAGGAGATCAAGCGACCCACAAACATTTCACACAGAACTGCTATGCTTTGTCTTGCAATATATACCATGGCACCATCTTGGTGAAGCCTTATATTGTTCAAGTTGAGGCTGAAAGTAAGTTTTGTTTCACACCAGCAATTTAAAAAATAGTAATGAACATTTTTGTTCAACGACTTCAACAGTGTATAGAAAAAAAAGTAGATACCTTGAAGAGATTATTTTTAAAACAAATTGAATTTCCATTTTCATAATCCAAGACTGAGCTATATTTAATATGGTTAGTAAATAAATGGTTTGAGTTTTCAAAAGAAAGTTATTTTATTTCCAAACTAGATACCTTCCCGTGCCCTACCATGTATATCTCGTAATATTTATAAATTTCATTAAAACCATTCGAAAATAATAAAACTCATGTCATAGAAAAATACACACTCGCTGGTGCAAAACACGTACACAACTCAAATACGAATTAATAACCAAACATTAACTATATAATATTTGTGAAAATTACTGATAATTAGAGACTATTTCATGAAAACACCGAACATCACGCATATAAACTGGCAGTACAATACACAATAAATAGCCTACCTACTATGCAAACTGTAGCGGTAAACGGGTTACGAGTGACGTAGTACGCAGATCGATGCGCGAGCGAACGAGGCAACCTCTATATAGTAACCTTGGATTTAACCCATCTCTAATTAAAACTCATTTTTTTAAATATAATAGTTGCTAATGCAAAACATTATCGCAAGACATTTGTTTAGCCTAGGCAGCCATGATATTACCAGTTTAGTTGTTAAAGATCACTTGTATTCAAGAATCGAACACTGAACCATTGGCTGTAGATATGCCAATGTTATGATTAAATAATTTTTGACAATTGATTTTAAATGATAACCCTCTAGAATCACTCCAGATGACTGCGGATGGGGTTTTCTGCCATTGTCAAATGCTATTATGCAGGCTACATGTTTATATTAGAGATGTGTGAGACTCGAAAATATATTGATTGAGACGAGAGAAAAAAATCTCCATCTCGCCTTGAAAGTTAAAAAAGAATCTCAAAAATTTTAGATTTTTTTAAAAAAATGACTGCCCTAGGAAATTTATAAACCAAACCAAGAATTTATTATTTCTAACAGTACCCATCAAGACCTTAAAATACTATCAAACTTTGACATTATAAACTGTTACACAGCCAAATTAAATTATAAATGGCATACATTGCAACTATCACTAATTTATTTCATTGCAATTAAAATGTGTATGAGATGTATACATCTTAAGTGTTCGAATGAATCTAAAGCAAGCCACAGCCCAAATGTCAAAAGGAACTTTAGCACTCTATAGACTATATATTTATTTTAAGAGCGTGCATCATATGCCAATCAACTGTATGATTCAATCAGCTAGAGATCATAAATTTACACAAACACTATTGCAGGTGGATAATCTCCGATTGAACATTAATAAAGATAGAGTTAGGAGAAGTTCCTAATACTGAACATTGTTGAAAATATTAAATGATATTTGGATAAAAACTGCATTGAAAAAGCTGTTTTAGATCATTTTATAATGGCTTCACAGATCAAGCACTGTGCCTAAATCTTCATTCTGCCATAATAGGACATACTGCGGTTATTAACAAGAAGCTATGTCGCTTTGTCCCCCATTGTCAACACGGAAAAGTTTGAGTAATAGTTCAAATATAAATGCACGCACATATTTCTGGCATATTGTAGTTTTCTTTTACTCCCATACCTCATGCACATACATACAAACACAGATGCGATCAAGTAGCCAAGTTGGGCCTGCTATAATGAATGCGCTTAATAAACATAATTGACATTTTTGTACTTTCAAAAGAAGATTTCTCACTCTGGCGTCTTGATAATTTTTCATATTTTTGTCTCGAGACCATCTTGAAATGAAAAAGTGTTGCTTGCATATATCTAGTTTATATTGGAATAACATTTTTCTTAATTTACTTCTTTGATCTACACCCTAATTAGTGAACATCAACTTTTATAAGTTATAAGCATTAAAAATTGAATTGAAATAACTTTCTCAATAATATATGGGAATGAAGTTTGTGAGGAGCCTGTAGCTGTCACGAGGAAAATCAAGATTAGGAAGTAGTTGTCTAGACAAGAGTGGGGGTAGAGGGAGTACATGAGATATTAGAGGAAGTAAGACTGAGATGGTATGGACATGTAATGAGGATGGAAAAAGGAGAGGATGACAAAGAGAATGTTGGAAACGAAGTATGTAGGAAAAAGACAGAAAGGGAGGCCAAGAGAGAGATCAAAGGAGCAGGTAACAGAAAGTGTTCAAGTGAGAGGAGAGAAATGGACTGACTAAAGGAGGAAGAAGTGTGGAAGGATAGAGGAAGATGGAGTCATTTTACTTAACTGAACCGGCCACAGGCTGAAAACAGTTATGATGATGACTCGGTAAATATATTGACGCTGCCTTCAAAATAAAAACTTATGATATTATAAAAATGTATGACGAATATCATTTTGATTATTTTTTATGTTTTAGAACCAATATTTGTAGTTATGATTGACAAATGTATTCAAATATAAATTCAAAATGCCAAAGAAAATTCCAATAAAGTCATGGGACTTGTGTGTTGGAGCAGTTTTTTGAAGTAAGTTTGTTATTACTAATTAATATAAATTAGCCATTTCCGAAGGAGTTGTAGTCAAACAGTAGAAAAATATAGGAATAAAAGTCGGAAGGCCTAGTGTACGACTCTACAGCCCCAGTTTCCTCAAAGTTTGGTATTTTGACAACCCATACTAATTTGATCATTGCCTTATTTCCCACCCTCTTCGCCTGAAACAAATTAAAAATTGATAAAGTTCTAGACCTACATATAAAATGGAAAAAAAGACTATAAAATGTCACCTGAGTTGAAGGTGAGACTGAAGTTCTTTCACTTTGTACAGAAATACTGGCTGTGGCAGTTGAAGGGGAACTGATCTCCTCCTCGCCGTCGGGTGCCTCTCTCTCCCCAATCCGACTTTCCACCCGCAAAGATGACCTATCCATTGAATTACCAAGTGATGGAAGTGTACCGACACTGTCTGTATGACCAGCACTCACGCTGGTTGGAGTTTCATTCTCTGCCTCTCGACCATCCATCAGGCGTGACGAAGGAACAGTTGTTGAATTGGGTGACTCGTAATGTACAGGGTTGTCATACTGGGGGATGAATGGTTTTATGTCTATTACTGGTGTACCATCAACCATATCCACACCCGAGAAATACACTGTAGCTCCTTTTCACAAAAATAAAAGAAAATCGTTAGATAGTAGCTTAAATAAAAAAAAATCATATATATATTGTGCATTTAATACTAGTAGATAGGCCTAATATTGGTTAAAATTCTTACATCTAAACACCAAGGTTATTAGTCAAAAGAGGATCCTCAAATCCTCAAACCCTCTAATCTCTTAAATACTTAAGGATATTCTGGATTTGAGGATTCTAAGATTTGAAAAAGATAAAAATATGTCTGTTTATCAAAATTTGGAATTGGAATTTGTTTTAGAGCTCTAATTCTGCTGATTGGTGGTTCAGTCCCAACATCATAATTATAGGATAAACTTAACTACCATACCCCAGACCATGCTTGGGTGGCCAAATTGTCTAAGGCATCACTCTCATGTTAGACTAGAATGCCGATGACAGTGATATCATGGTTCAAATCTCGGTCAGGTGGGTACTGAGGGTGGTTTTTCCTAAATGTTTTCCCAATCTGCCTATGCACAAATGCAAGTACACTTCCACTAAATTCAACTTTCCTCATCCCTTACACACTAACAAAATTAGTGAGCCTACATATGTGTATAACTTGAACAAGTAGTAAGACACAAAGCTAAAAAATAAACTTAATCCATTCTAGCAATAAGATGAAACGTTTAGTTAATATTTCTATTACCTATTAGAAAATCAGTTATAATCCTACTGCTCATACCAGTAATTTTTTCCAAGATTCGAATTTGAGATTTCAATTTGTAAAATAGTAGGTTCAACCCATCTCTATTTATTAGTGGTTTAATTTAAGCGGTAGGAAGAGAAGGTGGTTTTAGAGAAAATGCACCTTCATTAGTGTGAAGGGGGAAATCCTATGTGTAAAGTCAATTGGTACAGATTCAAACCTCAAGCTTCCCATCACTGGCAATCCAGTCATATTCCTGATATTGAATATTATTTATTTAATTGCTCAGTATAAAGCGTGCACTTTCGGAATCGACTGATTATGTCAGCCCACAAGAATTTCTACTAGCTATAAGCAAAAGGGCCTACCAATTTTGCCAGAAAAGGTACTTTCACATACTTTCCGGAGTTTTTTTACATGCCGCAGTCAACTTGTGGCCGAAAGCTTTATTTCCCCTCCAAAGCAAGTTGTGTTACAGATTTTTATGGCTTAAGAAAAATCTGTCGACCTCGGCTGCGTTTAAACCCACAAACATCGGCTCCTGAGGTGATATTGGATATTAAGTAATATGATTTGATACACAGAACAAGTACAACAAGAACCAGATCCCAGACCATTAATTAAACAAAAAATTAAAGGGAACAAACCCAAATACACAGTAAAAATAAAAAGTCTAGCTATGAGATAAATCAGGAGCCCTTTGTTCAGCAGGAAAAATCCCTACTTACTGCATACTTTGCCATAGTATAAATAATTCTCATTCAAATTAAATTTTGGTCAAAAAATGTTTCCACAGTGTTGATTAATAATCTCATTAGTGAATAGCTTTGTACAAATAATACATAAGCCTCTATTCAAATACTATATTATAATTAAACAAAGCAAAAGGTTAAAAATCTTTGATACTGAAATTAAAATCAATATTTTTCATAAGTTATCTTTAAACTTATAGTTTAATATTTCTAGTGGTCAAAGACACTTTGAAAAAAAAAACATAATATATTTTTTCTCCGCAAGTTTTATTAATAATTTTCGAAAAGACACCCAAAATCAATGACAAAGCAATAATAACAATTATTGAAGAGAAAGATTTAGTAAGCTGAAAATAAGTGGGCCCAATGAAAAAGATTATGTGTTAGACCCGAATATATCAAGAAAAAACATAGTAAGACAAAGTTAAAAAATAAACTCTAAGAATCTGAATTTGTGAAGAGTGAAGCCAACATTAAAAAGGCTACACAAACACAAAATAAATATTCTAATGAGTTGTATATAGTGGAATATTCAACTTACCATCTATTTTATCAATGCTGACCAATGAAAGCCCTATGGGTGATGGACGATGTGGTGAGCGAGTACCAAACACACCCGTGCGAACACCATTTAGACGTGGAGGAGACACTTTGGCACGCACATGAGTTGAATCATTCTTGTGAAAGTAGAAAAGTATCCTAAACAATGGTCTAAAACTTTTAACATAAAATTAAAGTAGAATGTTTTAAATGTGCCTACAATCCAAATATAATAATTTACCAAATAAAGTTGGCTAGTTTATTTAAAAAAATGTATTACCTGCACTTGTGGTCACATAGTTTAAGGGAAAGATGGGGAATCTCGCAGCAATTTATTTTTTATATAAGCCTAATTATTATCTTTTAAATTTTTTTAGCACCACATCTTTTTCTAACTACCCTAATGTGTTAGGAATGAGGAAGGTTGAATTTAGAGGAGGTGTACTTGCATTTACATAGAGGCAGAGTGGAATACCATTTAGGAAAAAACACCCTCAGTACACTCGAGTGGTATTTGAACAACCCCCCCCCCCCCCCCCCCCCCGTTACCTACAGTCTAGTCTATTGAAAAAGTTATGCTTTAATTAGAAAAGCATAACCAAATTTAATAAAGAGTTTTACTCTTAATGGTTTCTCTCTCCTTCCCCATCCAAACAAAACACTCAAAAAACTAAAGAGCTGGTAGTTTTTGATTTGACTATCAATGTTATCAATAATTGTATTCGTATATACACTTCGAGTGAATACGAGGAAGTACTGTATATGATACACTATTTTCACAGTTCTGAGTTTTACAAACACACAGCATTAAAATATTATTGATTATAACATATGTTACAATAATTTGAATAAACTATTTAGTGTTAAAAAAATCAATATCAAAGTTAAAAACATATAAAAGTGAAAGTCAACATAAACACATGCCAAATATTTGAAACAATCATGATAAAAGGATTTTATGTAACTGTTCCTATCTATGCGTCGTATCATTCTTAACAATTTTCTCCCTTATGTTTTTTTTTTGTTTCCTCTTTTAGGAAGTTGTGTTGCGCGTTTCACACTCCTTCCTGATGAGTTCCGATAGAATGAAACCTAGGTCGGGGGATCGGGTGGTGCCGATCGATTTTCTTTAAGGGGCAAGCATTACCTCTTTGTCCAATGGCAGCAATGGAAAGAGTGAATGTTCTTCTTTTAATTGTGAAAACCATATTGTGTTTGTTCCTTTTATATGTTTCTATCCACCTTTCCTGTACCTTCTTCCAAATATAATAAAAGGATTTGATAATCAATTTGTTTTCAAAATAAAACGATTCAATATGCTTAGTAAGGAATGAATATGAATATAATAAATTGTAATGATACTGATTTGGACCCCTTTCATATATTAAAAAAGTCATGGATGAGGGTATTTTTCTTTAAAGTATGGTATGTAAAATATCCTTTCTATACTTCATACATGGAGAATCACGCGCTTTTCAGAACTGATGTCTATATATTGCACCATTAAAACTTATTTTTTCTTTCAAAATCAACTCCGTTGTAATACTAAAACAGCATGTGACGCTAGCTCCCTCTACCCAAAGGAAGCTAGCTAGCCTTCACAACATTTGTTGCCAAGATTCTTTCTATTAGTTGGTTTTGACACTGGTGACAAGATGTCCAAGAGGCAAGGGGTAGGTTATATATAAGCTGCTTTCGTGCATGAATCCATTACAGTGAACACCATCACACAATAACTTTGTAATCAAAAACAGTAATATTTAGTGCCGGTAAAATATATATTTGTAATATTACAGAAAAATAATCTGTAGTTCAACTAAACTGTATCATATAAAATAATATCTTCAGTGCCGAAGATAAAATCACTGTAATAAACCGTGTGTAACATTAAAGGTCTTATTTATTCAATTAAAATATCAGATTGTAAAACCGTATCATAATAATTGGCGCTCGATCGTGGGGCTATAAATACCATTATCTCACAACACAAATCCAGTATGCAATTATATAAAGAAAATACCAGAGCGCTTTAATTAGTGTTCGATCACGGGAAATTATCAGCTAATTAAACGGTATCACTTCAATCGGCGCCCATCGCAGATGCATATCATTTTAATTGCCGTCCAACGCGGACCGATTAAATCAATAACATTTCAATTGGCGCCGCATCGCATGTAAAATATCAATATATAATCAGTAGCATATAAAATTAACAGTGTCGTTGTTGCTTTCCAATTTTTGTTCATTACTCCCACAAGTAAATGTAATGAAATACTTGTGGTGATATTATCTAGTGAATGTCATTGTGACTCCCTTTTCCAGATAAACCTAAAAAGTTTTCACACAAGTGCAATATTTGATCTTGGTTAAAGTGAATAAAATCATCAAAGTGACACAATGTGTCCAAGGTTGATTATTAGTTTACTTGACCCAATTGCCCTTTACAATAATGAAGAGGAGTTAACAAAATATAATATATTGAAGTTTCTCTTTTTTGGTTAAATGTAGATAATGCATTATTTTCCCTGTTTTATGGTCAAATTTCCTGACTTTTCCCTCATTTATTTTTCTCAGTTTTCAAATTCCCTGACTATTCTAAGTTTTTCCTGTCTGTGGGTACCTTTGGCCCTTAGACCGTATTGTCACTGGTGTAGAGAAATTTAAATAAAACACAGGACTCGAAGGTAAAGAGTTAAATTACCAGCATTTGGAGGGAAAAAAAACTATTTGTTCCTCTGGAAATTATAACTTACCACATATGTGAAAAGCATTCTAAGCCTTCCAATGCATGCTCTGGGTTGGTGAACACCGAATTGTACAAGGTCAGCTTGCCCTGACTACTTGCACATATACCAGGCTGGCGTGGAGTTGCTCTTTTCTCGGGAAACCAAGTGGACACTAGACCGATGGGTCTGAGCAAGAGTGTCTCTTCAGGAACATTGGAAAGAGTGGTATCACCAATGGGCAAGGCAGGGGAGCATCTACAACTCTGACACTGCCATGATTCCAATATAGTGTGGATTCTTTCAACCTCCTTCTGTTGACTGTGATTCAGACTTTTGATTTGTTGTCTGCAAGAGCATATTATGATCCTGTCTTTATTAAGGGTGAAGATGAGGCAAAGCTTAGGGCCTATGCCTTTTTCTTTACATTTAACTACAACTAGTTTATATAGGTCCAATATATAATATACAAACAATCCAACCCCTTAGCTCAGTAGATAGCGTGTTGGACAAAAAATTAATCATTGTTGGAATTTGGTTTTATCCTTTCACATTGATAAATTAACAGCCTGGGACTGGATGTTGTTTCTGTCCTAGTCTTTAAGTTAGATTATAAGACATATGAAGCTACAACAGGCCTAGCAAGCAGGTAGGGGAAAAAATATTATTTACATATACAAAAGTCAAGAAATAACCTGAGTAAACAATTTAAATCAGATAAAATTTGTGCACAAGTACTGTAGCTTTAAGTATCTTTATATCCTGTCTTAGTACTTGTTTTGGTTATCCACATATTATATTATGCTAATAAGATATGGATGAATAAGATACGATTTTAAAGGAAATGTATTTCCTATTTGTGTAGAGGAATAGTGGGAAATCATTTAGGAAACAACACCATTCCTACATTTGACCAGGATTTAAACCCTTTCTCCCCCATCATTGACAGTCCAGTTTAACACTTAAAAGTAGTGTATTAAATCCTATGACCACTGATGTAGGTAAATGGTTATTGATTGGTAAGTAATTCTAGTTTTCAAAATATTTACACAATATATTAAATTTAGAATGTAAGCACCCGCATCAGTGGGCACATAAACAAATGTTAGGTTTATCTACCGTAGTCTGGTTTGATGTGAGCGGAAAGTCAAGGTTTGAACCCCTACTGGGTTCTCGCTAAATGGTTTGCCACTGTCACTAAATGCATATAGGCTGTGCAAGAACACTAATTTTAAAAATTATATACACATGTCTTCATCATTCCTGTGTAGTTAAATTTGGATGGCCAGAAAAGATAAGCCTAGTAGGAAATAGTAGGCCTAGTTTTCTAATTTTAATTTATTTGAGGTATTTTACGTATACTTTTTGAACTGATGATAAAAGCACATGACTTAACTAACTTAAATCTAGAACAGACACAAGATCCTGCCCCCAGCTGTTAATTCATCATTGTGAAAGGGTAACCCACATTTAACCAATGATGATAAATATTTCAGCCATGCCATGAATCAAACCCGAACCCTTAGCTCTCAGACAGACTGCTATTGACCGAGTTAAGGTGTTGGTTTTAAGTAAATATTAGGCCAAACATAAAATATGTAAGTTACTTACATAATTGCTATCACCAATTGATTTTCTTAAGTCCTCACTCAACATATTAATTTTGCTCTATGCAATCATATTAATTAAGTATGGTACCAAATCAAAATGATCAAGTAATATATTTTAGTTGCATATGTCTTAAATTTGAAGGTTTTAGGTATCAAAATAACTATTTCAAACTTAACGGATTAGAAAGCAACTGCATCTCTACATTAGAAACTTTAAGGCCTTTAATTTTAAGATTAATATTTGAAATGTTTTAGAAACTAAAATAATGTCAACAAAATAAACTAAATAGGCTAGTATATATCTGGCCTTCAAAACTATGTCTGAAGTAATGTATATAAGAATAACTATTGAAATTGAAAAAAATCATAGGGTTCAGAGCTTATATTAAATATATATATATCAGGGCCTAATTCTAAATTTACAAAATAAAGATACTTAATATATCATGATTTTATAGGCCTATTCAAATAAAGACTGCCAATAATATGAGCTAAAATGGCAGTCTGGTGATGATGCTCAATATGTATAACTATTGTAAATTTTAAGGTATCATATCTCATATAGGTCTAGAGCAAAACATGTTAATGTTTCATATAAGTTAAGTTAATATTACATATAATCAATGGCTTAAGTCCAACATGAAGAAGTGCCTAATCGGCATTGACAACTGGGAGGCCACAGCGGCCAATCACCCGGCATGGAGTCGGCTTGTCCTCGAAGGCCAACAACACTTTGAACTACAACGACGAAGACAAATCTGACAATCGTAATTCCGGAAAGAGCGAATACATCATAGGAGAGTCAAACGTCAACAGCCAGTGGTTAACGGAGACAACGTATGCCAACACTGTGGGAGAGTTTGTAACTCCAGTATTGGTCTTTACAGTCAACTAAGAACCACAATCTCAACTAATGATATCTTTGAAGACAGTCATACTCGTTACTGAGTGATAGCCCATCATCATCACATAGAATCAATACTGGTCAGCTTTAAAATTGTGTTTAATTCTGGGTATGAAAAACTTCTCAGGAGAATTTTATTAACTTCGGGTATGGAATACTATTAAAGTTAAACACAAGCATGGGAAGATTTTAAACCATTTATTGAGTACATAACTTTAAATGTAAACATGGGCCTATCTGACATTAAAATATTATAAATATTTTCTTTTCTTTCTGGAGTGGTGCATTCATCAAACATAAACTTAGATACAGAGTACTTGCTCCCCACACTCATGTGGGTCAATTTCCTATAACTACCCTCCCCACACTTCTCTTTAAGCTTATGGAATTATAAACTTTAATGTTAAAAATTATAACATATACATTGACATCTTTGATCTATTTTGCTACTGTTTTAATATCCAAGCGTTATATAATTTTAATTTTAGGATTAAGCATATTTGAAATACAAAAAATAAGGATTTTCACGAAAACATTTTCCAAACACCGGTACCATAACCTAATTAAATATAATATCCCATTTAACTTTTATTGTATTCTGTTGTTGAAATTAAAATTATTTTACTAAATTTGTAACAGCTTGCCTTAAATTATGTATCTCATTTCTTGCTACGTTGAGTTGTTGTTTTAGGTATGAAATGTCATTTTCATCTTCTTGTACATTATTGTTCGCCATATTGATATCAAACAAAATAAATCTGTGTTCAGTTGAATTTAAAACAAACTTACCTTAAGAATTAAAATTATAATGATAATGTATAAAACAATACGCTGAACTTTATAGATAGACAGATTTAAATTTAAGGATTTTGGCGTTTATTTTTACAAACTTCAAATTAATAGAAAATTATAAATATATATAATCCCACGTGGTTCTCCAAAGTGGGGGGTTGAGGGGGCTTGCAAAAAAAAAAAAAAAGTAAAAAAGAATCTTTACTTTCAGAAGACGAAGCTGACATTTTTCTGACAGGTAGCGCCTAATCAAAAAAGAGTTCAAGACTATTTGGTGACCAAAAATTCCAATGATGGCGGGACCCTCAAATTAGTAGTTTACTGAAAAACAAATTTAAAAAAGTCTCAAAGTACAAAATATCAAGGAAGTCGAACTTTCATTTCCAGGTTGGTATTAACTAATTCAAAAGGGTCCAGGAATATTTGGTGATCGAAAATTTCTGTGGGGGCTCACAAAATGAGGGTATTACTAATTATTTGCTGATATAAAATATCTATGTGGGCCCCCAGACTGGGGGATTTCCAAAAAACAAAAACTTGATCAAATCTAAAAGCTAAAATACCGAGGAGTATGAAATCTAGCAGGCAGTAATCCCATAACCCAAAAGGATGCAGGAATACTTGGTGACTGAAAGTTTCCATTGCCCGGGGAATCCCAAACTGAAGTGAGGGTCAAAAAAAGGCGGGGGGAGGGGGGGGTTGAAAAAATCTTGAAGCCCAGATTATCTAGGAAACCTAAGTTTTTTCAGGAAGATATCCCTAATTCTATATAAATATAATTTCCTAATGTGTATGTTTTTCCATAGCCTCCAGAAGCTCCCAAATGGTCTAGAAAGGTGAACTTTTTAACACTTAAATATAGATAAGGGGCAGAACATAAGGAAGCAAATTTTTCCTCCAATTTTTTTAAATTTACTTTTCTGATTGATATTATTTTGTGGCTTTTCATGAATTATTAAAAGAGCTAAGTGGGGTGGTTTTGCGTTTTCAGCTTTATACTAAAAAGATATTTAGCGTCCTAACAATTCAAGCTTAGTTCGTATTTGTCGACAGGTTTATATACTAATATATTTATATTTGGTATGTATATATAGGCTATTTATATATGCATTATAATAGAGTATGCCTACACACTCCCAGACAACTTTGTATAGGAAATGCTCATATAGAATTAATTATTGTTTTAATCTAGTTGATGAACAAATGTAGTTTTGAAAATATTGTAATGAGATCAGTGTCAGACTGTGGGCCAGCGCACTTGTCATTATTTTATATGATCTCTCTATTCTCTCTATCACCATCCTGGTTTAGCAGGTAGCCAGCCAGCCTCATTGCCAGGGTGCTCATAGCTAGGGGACAGGGCAGAGCAAACTTGAAAGGAAAGCGACTCATTTAGAAGCGCCTGCGTTCAATTTCTTCAAACACAATATTCTGGAAATGAAGACTTCCTGATTCTGACTGAAATCCTTGTATAAACACAGTCTACTACTCTTAATAATAAATTCCCTGAATATTATAATTGCGTTTTTAATCTTATTTATTAGTCAGCGTAAATCAATATCTTGAAAATAGCTTGCGGTTCACATGGTGTCGTGTGAATAGCCTGTGATCCCCAGGTCACCCATTACAATATCATGAGTCTAATAATTGCTTTAATATATTATTTATATATAATATTGAAATGAGTGATTTTGGACTACATACTTCTCCCAGAAAACCACATAATATATATATATATCTCTTATTTTGTTAGTTAATTAAAGATTCATGAATGTATATCTATCACTTTAATTGTTTTTTCTAAGCTTACTACTCTATCTTCTTAAACGTACTAATGGGTTTCAACAGTTGGTCACATAATCAATTCTGACGGTTTTGGGAACATGACGTTTTATTGATTGGATACCCCATTGGTTGGCGTATTCATCAACTGCCAATGAAATAGGTCGAGGAGTATTCAAGAAGATGGCTTCTTTGCCGTCGCCAACGCAGGTAATATTCGAGTCCTTCAAATTTTATAATGTATAGATTGTTTCCATAGATAAAAAACATAAAATCAGTTTTACATCTGCTAGCGCACTATAATCTGAAGCTAATTTATTTATTAATTATCGCGTATATTATATTACATACAGTCGGTATCAGGTTCTTTGAATGGTTCAATTTGATATAATAGGGTGGTTATATACACTTAACACTGCATTTATATTATATTACTTGATTTGTAAGTCATAACTGAGGGGTGGGTCATATCTTTTACTTTGAATACTAACTCATTCAAATATGATTTCCCTATTTTATGTGTGTCGTGACTTAAGAGCTGCAAGTCACACCCCTTAACCCATTACTCCTAAATGTCACAAGGTTTTGTTTTTATTTTGGTGAAATATATTATAAGTATAATGGTTTTGTGAATGTGTAGCATAGCACTGTTTTAATTTAAAAGCTATACTTAGCTCAACTGAATATAAATTAAGTTTGTATCATTTATTTACCACCAAAGGTTTACATTTATCAAAATTTATCAAGCCCTAATCATAAAAAATAATTTTTTGTCAGTAAATTTCTTCGGTTTTGATGGGTTTTTTCGACACTGGATTAATAATTTCTAATTCACTTAAAAATGATGGAAAGTGTGGTAAAATATGAATTTGTTGTTGGTTGTAGACTCATTAGCTCCCTAATCCACTGAGCAATTGATAAGCTTCTCCAATTAATTTGAGGAGATTCTGTCAAAATATTTAGGCCAAAGTTAATTTTTGTGTAATTTATTGAAATTATGAGCATGATAAAAAAAACTGCTCATAGTCACAATTTTTAGGTTTACACACTAGTTAATTGTTAAAAATCTAAATCACACTTGAATTTTCACCTGTTGGTCTATTGTAACTTAACTCAACAACAGTAGCCTCGTGGCTTCTTTGGTGCTGACTGACAGCACACAGCTGGCTTCTGACAGTCAACATTCAAGTATATACCTAAATTTTGACTGTCAAAAGTGACAGCTGCTAAACACATGTTTTTGCAGATCACCTGGTTCGGCGTAGGGATACGTAATTTGGTCTGGAAACTTTTTAAAGCTGTCGGCTGTGAGCTGTCAGTCAGCACCAAAGAAGTCATGGGGCTAATGTAATAGTGATGTAACTTAGAAGCAGTCATATTTTATTTAAGCTCAAAAATAGTATAAAAGGTCATTGATTAAACTATATTTGAAGTTTTCCATTAGAATATTTTTTTTATAACTTAAAGACACAATTATAATATGTGCCCCCCACCCCCCCAATTTTTTTTCTAGCACTTTAGGAGATTTCAGTGAAAGGGTCTTAGGGTTGAGGGGTAATGGCATAAGTTAGTATTCGAGAAAAAATTTATACAAAAGATAATAAGCATGCACATACCCTACAGTAGCTTGAGTTTCCATTATGAAGAAGGGGAGATTGGTGTCAGCTACAGAGCGATTGCAAAGCACAGTTATTTGAAAATAAATATTGTCGTTCTTACCCTTAACTTGAACTATTTTGATAATGTTAGGCAATAATTTTTAAACATAATTATTAAAAAAAAAAAAAAATTATGTTACCCAAAATGTGCCGCCCCTAGGCCCGTGCTTAGTGGGCCTATAGTGTAAATCCACTTCTGTCTAGGCCTAATGGCACTATGTGCGTGTCACAAAATGGTTAGGGCCCTACTGTTCATTTTGTTTAACCAAATAGTTGAAAATATTTGTTATCATTAGATCCACACATTTTGAATGTTCATCACCTACTATAAAGTTTCTGATAGAGATTTTAGTAAAATGACTTTTGAACAAGGATTTGAACCTCAAACTTTAATTTTTATGCGCCATTTGTTTGACAAGCTTCTATCTAGATTCTAATTAAAAGATTAAACCTAAGAATCATACCTTTTAGACCAATTTTGTATTTTTATAAACCTGGAAATTAGAAAATTTATACTAGCATGGTGCTCACAAAAATGCTAGGAATCCTATGATACTAAATTCAAGATTATTTAAAAAAAAAATTGTTATAATGAGCAATTTAAAACCAAAATCACCCATGTGATGCAGAAACAATGTATTTGGAAAATCCGTAAAATTGCATGGGCAATAATTTCTTGAAAGTGGTAACCAATAATTATAGTTTTTTTATCTAATCGAAAACACACACCCAATAAAGATTTTTCCTTTAGCAAACATACACACTGCTCCATTAAAACTAAACTGAAAAACTGACAGGTAAAGATCGAAAATGATACACCCACCAGAAGTCATATTATAATAAATGAGTAGGTATATATTCTAAGACTAAATAATGTATTAATATATTATTAGGTTGGTACTCAACCAACCTTGCTACCATTCTATTCGCCATTAAATTATAATGTCAGAACGGTATTCACAAGATAAACTATATTGTAAGCGATCATAGAGCAAATCACGTGTTCATCTAGCATGTTTACATCTGGACTTAGAGTTAGGCGATTTGTATAAATGTTTTAATTCAAAATAATAATAAAAAAAACATAGTATATATCATTTGATTTGATGTTTCCTTATGAGTAATGATAGGCTAGCAAATCATTAAAGATTTAACACTATCATAAGTAGAATACAGCGTACTATATGATAAAGGCATTAGGCAATGTTCCACACTTATTACTAAACTCAATAGAGTTCAGACTTGCTTCAGTGACCGCATGGTCTAAGGTTTCACTTTCTTTTTAGACTAGATTGCTGATGACAATGAGATTGGGGTTCAAATCCTAGTCAAGTGTAGTCAGGTTGGTTTTTGCCAAACGGGTTTTCCACTATATTTCTACACGTATGCGGGTATATTTTCCCTGACTCCAACCTTCTTCATCCCTAATAAATACGCGGCGTAATTAATACAGGCCTATAACCCGAACAAGTAGTAAGACATGTCGATAAAAACAGTTCACAGCCATATTCCAACAACTACCAGCCTATACTTTATTGCTACTGGTGTGTATCATTATTCTTGGTAATACAAATTGTGACTAAACCCTGGATCGGTGGAAACACAGATTAATGACGAGTTTATCTAATTTGGTTTACTGGTGATTCTGGGTGTACTCTGGGTGCTTTTCCCCTGTAAAGAGTTTCCCACTCCCTTTTTGCAAATAGGCTTACCTCTCTGAATACATTTCCTCTAAAGCAGTGGTCCTCAAACTTCTTAGTCACGCGAACCTTCCAACCAGGCCACAGCTGATTCGTGGACCCCTTGATGTAGGATAAATTATTTTAAAAAATATTATAGGCCTATCCATACAATAATAGTATATAATAGGGATAAATTAGTCATATAATTTTTAATGTAAATATAACAATATAAATTAAAATAAAATAAATATAACAAGCTATTAAGAGTAATTGTACATTTATAATCACTGATAATTTATGTGAGGGATAGAAATGCTTGTGTAACTTTAAAATATCATTGAAATTTGTAGCAATTTTAGTGACCATTTTCTTATGTGTCATTCCACACTGACAATTTCATTTCACATTTTTTCACACCCCTAAGAACGAAAAAGGGCTTGTTCCCACATAAGTTGTTGGAAAAGGCATCAAATATTTTAGTAATTTGTTTGAAAGTTCTTTGTGCTGGTTGACGAGAAAATTAAAATATAAAAAGTGAATTTCCAAGTTCTCTTCTCAAAGATGTGGGTACAAGGGGCGTGTGGCCAACCCACCACTTTTAGGCCTCACTTTTTCTTTGGGTTTTACTATGGTAAGGCGTTAAGTACATACCAGCTACTTACCCTTTTATGTAAAATTGTATCAGGTATTAAAATATAGCCTATATAGGCCTAGGTATGTCACGAATTCCCTGAACTATCCCTCAGACCCCCTGGACAAGCCTTGGGACCTCAGTGGCCCGGGGACCCCACTTTGAGATGCTCTGCTCTAAAGTAAGAATAACTTCCTCATTCCTACTCCATAGGTGTAATTAAATATGGGTAGCCCATTGAAAGGAAATGTGAACTTGGACACTTTAACAATGTCTACTAGAAATTATATAAATAATCAGCTAAACTCATTTTTACTAGATACTTCATAATTCATTGCTACTGAATATTTAATAATTATGTCGCATAAAAAATATGTGTATCATATCCATACATTATTGTAGGATTCTTTTTAGTTACTGTTGCAGAATCCTACGATAATGTATGGATATGATATACATATTATATATATATATATATATATATATATATATATATATATATATATATATATATATGGCTTAAGGTGTCACTCTCATGTTAGGCTTGACTGACGATGACAGACACATCGGGGTTAGAATCTCCATTCTGTGTACTCTGGGTGGTTTTTCATTCTTCCTTTACACAAATGCAAGTACACACCCTCTGAATTCAACCTTCCTCATCCCTAACTCATTAACATAATTAGTACATAAGCATTTAACCTGAACAGCTAGTGAGACAAAGTGCTAAAAAAATATATTTTGCTAAGATAAAAATATTAAACCTAACAAACTTCCTATGCACATGCATCAACAAATATAATATAAATAGGACCTAGTATATTTTCCTATTCTATTTCCTGGTTGAAGCAGTCCCATCGATTGATTTGAATTTAACTTATTTAATCGTGTCGATTCGTCAAACATACTGTGTACATAGGGCAATTTTTCTTAGCTTTTACTACTCTTCATTTTTATTGTTACCTCACTCAGAACGAATGTATCAATCGCTGTCTAATCACATGACTTAAAATAGGTACCATGGTCAATCATTTTCTGGAACTACTCTATTCTGTCTAAGCTTAGGCCTCTACTCCCTTTCACCCTCCACTAACAACCACCCTCCGTCGCACCAATAAGAGGGGAAAGAAAACTACAAAATCGTATCTCAAAGGTTAAGGGGAAAGCTCACGGCAAGTTCTCCAATATTTTAGAAATTTTTTGTTATGAACCTATCAAAAATACTTTATTTGTTACTGGGAGGCTTAACCTAGGGCTCTTTTTCATCAAGCCTGGTTTCATAGCCCCGTAAATATGTTAAAAATGTCTGAAAATGGACTAATGTTACAGTTTCACATATTTTTTTCTCTTAATAAACATCTATATACAATATAGGATTAAGTAAAAGGAGTCCTTTTGGAATTTTTAGGCTTTATTTTAAAGTGAACCACATTTTGAAATAACGCACTGTAGAATAAAATATTTGGGCGGCAATTTCTCACGCACCAAAGTGTCCTCCTTAATTTGGAAATATTTAAACCCATTACTGTACCTAATATGAACTGAACTTTATTAAAATGTTACCTACTTACAGTAATTTGTCAATAGGCCCATTAACTAGTATAAAGTCAACTTTATCTAAATCTGCTCATTAGGTACTTTATGAGTAATCAAACAAATTACCTTGGTAGAAACTAAACCTACTACACGTAACTGATGTAAAATAGGATAATCATATTTATAGGCTCTCTCTCTCTCTCTCTCTCTCTCTCTCTCTCTCTATATATATAAATATATATATATATATATATATATATATATATATATGTGTGTGTGTGGTGTGTGTTTGTGTATGTGTATAATGTTATCTATTTATTTTTAATGTTTTAGGTGTCTGGAATCCACACTGGAACATATGAGGCCTATTACAGACAGGTATTAAAAGATTATACCTCCAATTCTCCTTGACACTTTTTATCTTATTTGATAAAGTTAGATAAAACATATTTTGTTCGACATATGTATAACCTATATACTGCACTAAAGTTGAGAGTACATGTGGGTGTTAACAAAAAAAGTAGACTAGTCATCAATAACTTTGTAAATATATGGATTAACTTAGAATGCTTTAATACATATTTTATCATGATTCACATTCTAATTATTTTCAGTAAAAGGCCTATATGCCTAAGGTTATTTAGAATTATTTTTTTATTTTAATCTAAACCTCACTACCTATTCCTTCTTTGTTTTGTAAGTTAATTAGGCTGTTTTTTATTTGAATGTGTGTATCCAATGCCTTAGACTACTCTTAAATAAATACCTCTTATCTTCTGAGCTAAGGATCTCAGATACAAATCCCAGCACAGCCGAATAGTTTTCATTTTATAATTGGTTAAATTGGGGATTCCCTTTTCATATTGATGAATTAACAGCCTTAGGATAGTGTTGTGTCTGTTTAAGGATTAAGTTTGCTTGTAAGTCATGTGCATATATAGGCAAATCAGTTTGTTCAAAAAGTATAAGTTAAAAATAAAATATCCTAGATGAATTGTGTTCGTGTTTGTTGTGCTTTCCAAAGATACTAATTGCAATTAAGGTCATGAAAATCCCTGAAAAGTCACAATATTTCAATATTTTAGTAATAAAGTTATGAAAATATTGTTGTTTGAATTTCTCGTGTATCGAAACAATGCGAACGCATTGAATGTCAAGTCACCCACTACTCATAATGCCATGCGCTAGCCACAAGCTGCTTTATTGTTTTTACTGTGATACCAAGGACACTGTTAACGTTCACCATCTAGTTAAAGTTTAATGTTGCGTGTGAGTGCATTATGCCTATATATGCATTATATAATGTTTGGGTGACCGTTTAACGAAGGAATTTCATGGTAAAAGGTCACCAAAAAGTCACCAATTTTTGTTTCTCCAACTCATTAGAAACCCTGATTTATAATTGACACACTAAAACACGCGACATTGTTTCACTTGAAACACAATTCTTCATATTTGATGGAAATCTCAACTGGTTAAATATGGCATTAGCAGGGTGTCCAGCGACCTGGAAAAGAGGGAATTTTCAGGGAATTTGCTTGGTCAGGGATAAGTCAGGGAATTTTATTAAATTTCTAGAATTTTTACATTTTGTCCTCATATTTTTATTTTCAATAGTCCAATTTTAGAATGTGTATGTATCCAGGAAAAAAACCCACTTAATCTGTGATCTTAAAAATAATTTTCATAATATACTTAATATTGATATAGAGAGGTCTGGAAAAAAGTAAATTGGATCTGGAAAACCTAGAAAAGTCAGGGAATTTAAAAATATAGTTTGGCTGGACACCCTGATTAGAGTCATGTCATCTTCATGACCATCCATCTTTATTATATTCTCGCATTTATAAAAAAAAGTAACTAGTCAACTCGGCCCCAATAGCTGTGCTAAGTTTGTTGACAAAATTTAATAAATGAAGTATCTTATGTTTGTGTTTAGTTGTAGAGGGAAATAAATTTAATTTAACCATTTGTAATGTCATTGAGCTCATTATGATGATAAAAACATACCCTTGATATTCTTAATCTAGAACGCAAAAAAAAAAAAGTTCACACTTTGGAAAATTATTGTTCTCCATAATATATTTCCATTAATTTGTTTTTCTTTTATGTGTATTAATTCATTTTATTAACACTAGTTAGAAAGTGTCTTACAAAACACATTGGAACACTCATATAACACCACACAACTCAACAAGTTTTGATTGTCAAGTTCTTTAAGATGGTCATCTAGAGTGAGCACTCAAACATGTTGCAGAGGCACAGAAATCCCTCTTTATTTAAACAGGGGTGTGTATTAAAATATGGTTCAAGGCAAAATGGAGTTAAATATCTTAAACATTTTCAGATAGAACTAAAATTCTTGCATTTCAAATTTTATAATTAAAAAAATATGTATGAAAAGATTAAATTTTCTCATTTCCAATGGTTATTCGTACAAAATATCATAAGTTTTGAGATAATAGTAAATAGTTTTAAGCATAGATAGGCTATAGTCATACTCGAACAATAGTAGTTTTTTTTACCGTGGCAACAACATAAATTTTTGAGATAATTAAGTATTGTTTTAGTGTTTTCTTTGCTTTGGAACTGACATTCCCTTTAAGAAATACATCAGTGTGAAGAATTTCCCTTCAAGCATCACAAATATTGTAGAAATTGTGTTTCGGGCATTGTATTAGTTTCTTTGTAAGTTAGTTCTAGTAAGTTATTAGATTAAGTTTTAAATGTTTTAAGTGCTCTTTTATTCTTTCCTAAGGTTGACCCCAACAATCATGGCAGCATAGGAGCGCTGGATGCAGCAAAGTTTTTAAAGAAGTCTGGACTTTCGGATATTATCCTGAGTAAAGTGTGGGATTTGTCTGACCCTGCAGGCAAAGGTTATCTCAACAAGGGAGGTTTCTTTGTCGCATTAAAGCTTGTGGCACTTGCTCAATCAGGGCAAGAAGTTAATATGGTCAACATAATGATGGACACAGCACCTCCAAAAATGGTATGAAGTGTGTAGCCTATTTTAGTACTGAAAATAAAATCTAGCACTCGTGTTTAATATTTCTTCCTGTGCTAGATAACAAGAGGAAACAAAAACAAAAACAGTAATTTCAGTAATAACATTGCCCAGTAGAACGTTGTTAATAGTCTGACCCTCTTTTTACATAACATTGCCTGCGACTGGCTACAATGTTGTTTTTCAGCCAATGGAATCGCTCACCAATTTTGAATTGTGTGCTTACTACCCGATTCTCGCCTCCACGATGTGTGATGAGCCATGCTAGCTAGCCAAGTCAAGCGTTCCACCCCCCTGCCCATCACCCCACCATCAAACTAGCTTTTTTCATCTGTGAGATACAATGAGTCATGTATGTCACATCAACGCCTGCCCTTCTTTCCCCCTATGTAATTGTGGGGCATGGAATTGTAAATATAAAAATATTTACTGAGCCTTCGAGACCACTACTTTAACGTACCAGTAGACTAAATGTAACAGCACCTATGCTAAAGTAAAATACCTTACCACCATTTTAACCCAGACTGGACAGATCTTTCACATTAAATTGATCGATGGTAAACATCTATTGAGTTCAGGTATGTGCGGGTTTTGTGTTTACGTATTTTATTTGTTTGTGTATATATTTGATATATTTCGTAGTTTCGTTATAGTAGTTTTTGTCTGTTATAAATGGCATCCAAATGTCAGTGTAATTCATCTACAACTTCAGTTTCAAACAAAAGCTTAGCTGTGAAAATGGACATGGGGGGGGGGGTCTTGGAACTTATCCCCTAGATTTTGCATTGAGTCTTATGGGAAAGCATAATTTTTATAGACTTGTTTTCTCTAAAATTGCGTTTTTCAAGAACATAACTCAACAGTACAACAGGACTTACTGTATAGAATATTTGGATTATAAATTGAAATCTAGATATTACTAACCCTTTAAAATTGACTACAAATTATACAATAAAAGTGCATTGAGGAATATAATATATTACCATCCAATAAGTGATACACTTGCATCAGTGGTTGTATGGTTTAATGCTCACACTCGTGTTTGAAAGTTGGATTACTTGTGGCGAATGGATGGGTTTAAATCTCGGTCTGGAGTAATAGGGGTGGGTTTTTTCCTCCTTTTAAATTAAGGTACATTTCCTCCAACTTTTACTTTTCTTGTTTCTACTACACTAACATAATTAATGTATGTTTAACCTGAACAAGTACAGAGTCACAACTTAAAAAAAAACAAGTAATGTGTTTGTGAGTTAACTTTTACTACCATATTTTTTTCATTTCCCTGCATTTAGTCTAACTATTGAAATAAGTACCTGTAAATATCTCTTATTTAAAGAATCTAAATCTCAATCTTGGGGAAAAAATCTGAATTTGAGAGGAAATAAATAAAATAAGATAAAAGAAAATATAGGCCTACATAGTAACTATATGTTAACATTGTTTCTTATAATCCATTCTTACATTAAGTTAAGTTTCAAATTACTGGTCTGGGGTCTGGTTGTTAAGTTCTTTCTGTACTTATTAGTTCTGAAGCACCAATAAGCAGTATTATAGCTCTTTATCAAATTTCACCTGAAAAATTGAAGAAAAAATATTCTCTTTTAAGGATTTGAGTTTTGAATCAATTTTTATTGAATCCTCTAATCTTATATATCCTTAAGAATTGAGGGATTTGATAGACCTGAGGGTCTAATAACTAATTTAAATTCTAGTGGCTAGTGAGTCATAGTTTTGAAAAAAATATCGCTGTAGTAGTGTTTATTATTATCAGTGACAAAGTGTACATTCATATAAGTTTATTTTTCTTTGTTTTTTAGGGAGATATAGTTCCTGTTATGTCTGTCCACAACAGCATAATGTCTCCCCCTGTCATCAACAACTCACTTCTGACTAGTGATTGGGCTGTGAAACCCGCAGAAAGAGCCAGATATGACCAACTCTTTGATTCCTTGCAGCCTTTGAATGGCATGATTCCTGGTAACAAGGTGAGTTTCACTGATGTTTCTATCCAATAAGATATGTTATCCGGGGGAGAGTGGGGGTAAAGGGAGTACATGAGATAGACTGAGATGGTATGGGCACGTAATGAGGATGCTGAAGGAAATGTTGGAAATGAAGTATGTGGTAAAAAGACCTCAGGGGAGACCAAGAAAGAGATGGGAGGAGCAGATAACAGAAAGTGTTAAAGTGAGAGGAGAAGAATGAGAGCTATTAAAGGAGGAAGAGTAGTGGAAGGATAAAGGAAGATGGAGGCATTTTACTAAACTGACCCAACCACAGGGTGACAACGGTTGATGATATTGATGAACTGTGTTATTATTATTATTATTATTATTATTATTATTATTATTATTATTATTATTATTACTATTAGCACCACGTCTTACTACCCGTTCGGGTTATACACACGATGAACTGTTTTAGGCTCTGGTGTGGCAAAGAATTTGGGATGGTCTCAAGATATTTGATTTGTCACTACTTGTAAATAGCAAAAAACCTATAGTTACTTTACATTTTAGAAAACAAATGTTTAGAACATAATTATAATGAAATTGTGAGAAAAAAATGTTATTGGTCACACAGTCTGAGGTGTCTTGTCTTGCAATAAGCAGGATAGATGAATCTCGACCCGTTGCACTGGGAAAGTAGAGGTTCATATTTGATTTATCACTGGTTTTTCCATCCCTACTTCATAAATTAAGTCGCTTATAGCTAGATTTGGGTTGAAGCCACATTTTTACGAATTCAAATCTCCTTTTAACTTTTGTATATTGAATTTGAATCAGAATCTTTGAAACATTCATGAACCTCATAAGAAGTAAAAATATAAATAATGAATAGAAAATAATTTTTTTAAATCATAAAGGTCTTCTTATTCATTCATTATAACATTCATACATTCAGTCAAGTGTTAAATTACTGGTCTGGAGCTTGGTTGATTTTGTCCTATAATTATATTGGCTTTGAACCACAAATGGGCAGTATTAGAGCTTTAAGGTGGGGAAGTATCGAATGTGAGACCATCAAAATGTTTTGTATAAACACTTGAACTTTTCTCGTGTTCCTTATATCTCCACCTTAAAAGAGATCTCAATGGAAAAATTTAATCTTTTTTTTTTTTAAAGTCCTCAATCGGATGTTTTCTCAAACCATAGTAGCTCAAATATCCTTAAGGATTTGAGGGTCCAATTTCTTCTTATATAAATAAAACAATTTTTTTTAACAGATTAAATAAAGATAAAATAATAAATCAGTCTATATATGCTTGTCCACTCATGTTATTTTATTCATTTAAAAATATGTACTTTGAAATGTTTGATTTTTATTGTCTAGGTCAAGGGTCTCTTGATGGATTCTAAGCTTCCTTTGGATACATTAGGAAAAATTTGGGATTTGGCTGACCAAGATAAAGATGGAATGTTGGACCGTCACGAGTTTATGGTGGTATGTTTGAATAGATCTAGTTCATATTATTTACACTCATGAGTTTTCATAAAGTACAGCACACACATACATTAGTTTTTAATAATTATGTCAAACTCAATTCCTCGAAACCTCTTTGACTTCAATTTCTACTGGCATCAAAAGAATAGAAAACAGATTTCTAACATTACAACTCTTGACACCTCAATTATTACTTTCAAATACAAGTTGGATGAAAGTTCTGGCAGTCAAGTGAAACAATACTAGTATTTTTCATTTCCATTTCACTTTAGTACTGGCAAATTGTAAATGTTCTCATATTCAACATGACCCTTGTCATCATCCTCGATTGTTAATAGTACTCATGTACCCTCTGGATCTGGGTGCTGGGTCTAGAAGAGCTCCGCTAGTTTCCTGATGACCCCAGAGGCTTGTTTTGCAGAAATGACGTTGCCTTTGCTGACCACGGGTTTCCCTGACTGGTGTACAGGATAGATGTGGGGGAGAACTGGTAGAGACTAGGGGGAGTGGCTACGGGCTTAAGGTGGTATGCTGGCTGGGTTGAAGAAAAGGGTAATAAGGGGGCCAGCTGGCTGAAGGAGTCGAGGTAATTTTGAGTGATTGGGCTGACATATAGGGAGAGGAGTTGTTGGGCCCTTTGTTTTGGGGGAGTGAAATATAGTGGAGGTTGGGGTGAGATGGGGAGGCGAGCAGGGTTCTTTAGTAATGGCGAGGTAAGGGAGGTTGGGGTGGTGGGTCGTTCTGGGGTCCAACTAGGTCCTGCGGTTGGGTAACCCAGTTGTGATGCGCGAAGGTTCTCTTCCTTCTGGCGTCGCGTTTGGTCCTTCTTTCTCGAACGGCTTGTGTAACCCTTTTTGTTAGAGCTCATTTGAGGGTGGTAGGGAGGAAACTTGGAGGGAGGGTTCGGAGAGTTACCACAGTGAACCGGGCGGAAAGGAAGGTTTGACGAGATACCACGGTGAACCGCGGGCAGGAAGGAAGGTTTGGCGAGTTACCACAGTGAACCGGGCGGAAAGGAAGGTTTGACGAGATACCACGGTGAACCGCGGGCAGGAAGGAAGGTTTGGCGAGTTACCGCAGTGAACTGGGCAGGAAGGATTAATATTTAGCACCACGTCTTAATACCCGTTCGGGTTATACGCTTTAAGTATTATTTACGCTAATGGATTGGGAATGTTGAATTATAGGAAGTGAACCCGCATTTGCGTGGAGGAAGAATGGAAAACCATTTAGGAACCCCCTAAACCCCCAGTTCACCCGACCGAGATTCGAACCTCGATCTCCCTGTCCTCAGCAGTCGAGCACAACACGACAAACGCGTTAGCCAACTACGCCACCGAGGCGGGTATTCAGGAAGGAAGGTTCGGCGAGTTACCCCAGTGAACCGGGCAGGAAGGAAGGTTCAGCGAGTTACCGGGGTGAACCGGGCAGGAAGGAAGGCTATGTTGGGCAGTTTAGGCGAGAAAAGAAAATACACACGAACATGTAACTGTGGTTTATTTCCCCATGGGAGTGGTTGTCCAGCATGGAGCTGTGCAATGGGTGACTAATGCCAGCTAGATGTCTGTCTGCTCTTTTTTATCCCCCCTAGTTGGGTGGTTTGGGAGGACACGGCTCATTGCCAAGCGACCATGAATAAAGGGAAGGGGATGCTTGGCTAGCGACCTTAGCCCCTGAGGGGTTGAACAGAGAAAGAGTGGAGAGGAGTAGAGCACGATGGACCACTTTGGGGATGCAAGAGCATGACAGAGAGAGATAAAGAGTAGAGGGGTGGTAACACCCTTTTATGGTGATTTTGCGCAAAAGAACTTGGTTTTCTAGTTGTTTTTTTACTGCCTACACTTTCTAGTATGTGTGTGTGTGTGTATGTATGTATATATATATATATATGTGTGTGTGTGTGTGTATATATATATGTGTGTGTGTGTGTACGTGCATTGTACATTCAACAATAAATTTATAATATTGAGATCTACAGTATTATTTATTTAAATAACTCAAATTCTATTTAATAATTTAATACTATTAAGAAAAACCAGTAACGCATAATGCAGATTTTGACTCATGAAATACTAATAGATTATTACAATCCCTCCCCAATCTCCAATAGTTGCATTGCTTCCCAGTTTTGTAGGTGGGAACTTGCTCACCAATACATAACCAAATCCAGACTCCCTCCCCCAACCTTAGGTAACCATCTCTCCTATATAAACAATAATAAATAACTGAAACTGAATAACTTCCCCCCGCCTCCAACTTTTTAGGTAACCATCTCAACAGTACAATATTATCTAAGTGACCATGATATACCTCTAGCCATTCTACCTTAGTCCATTTTGTGTTTTACTCACTTCAGCTTGATGTACCTCACTGTTCAGTCAGCCTTCTTTCCTTCGCACTTGCACCGGCCGCTTCACCCTCCCTCCCTACTGCCGGTCCGGCCCACAGTCCATGTTGTCTGAGCCGTCCGTGACGACTCCACCTCTGCTCACTGCGCCAGCGCTTCCTATTGGCTCGCGTGATGGACACTGTCTCTAACGGTTTCTCGCGCCAATGGGAAGCCCTCGTTTTCCCTCATTGGTCAAGGCCAGGCAGTGGTGGAGGGTATATAACACGGTGATCTCTGGAGCTATTTTTTCAGTGGTGACCCAACCCTGGCGAACCACCGTTATGAAAGAGCACAATAAACCATCTTTATTCGTTTGAAAGAGCATTTCATCGGCACTCCCTATCCTCCCACGACTAGCCCCGACCTTCCACCGCGACTCCGTGTTGCCGGGACTGTTCCCTGCCTCCCACCGCGACTCTGTGTTGTTGCCGGGACAGATCCTTACCTCCCACCGCGACTTCGTGTTGCCGGGACTCTGACCTATCACCCTCCAACCTTGACCGACCCTTCCGACGGTGAACCCATGGGATGGGATACACCCGCCGCGCCTGCAAGGCCCACCGACAAAAGACCTTAAGGAAGACGACGACCACAACGAAACAATACTCCACCCGTGGACCCATCTACTACGATCACCAGACCCCCGAACGTCAACACTCCGCTCCAGCATCGTCAAGAGTCCTGCACCGAGCTGGCCAACTCCTCCCCTCGTCTTCCCCTTTCCCAACCATCCGACCCCCACCTACTCTGATTTCCCCCTTCAGCCCTGAGGGTTACCATCTACACGCCTGACCACCCCAGAACCCACCTATGTTTTCTCCCCCCATCTCCTTCCCTACCCCATCCACTGGACCGCGAGATCGACGCATGGTAACCAAGGTCGCCCGGAAACTGGACTTCGACCAACTAAACCACCAGTTACCCCCGAAGTACCAGTGAGAAGGATAACAAGCTGTACAGGGGACTAATGTACACTGAAAATTTCAAAATAATGGGTTTTTGTTGTGTTTTAATTTTGAACTTGAGTCCTACAGGTCTCTGGTAAGTTAGACCAGAGGCGGACAAACTTTTCTCCCCGAGGGCCACATGAACATCTGTAAGGTCTCTAGTGTGATGACATAAATCTAAATAAATATTTAAATTTATTTTCACACAAAAAAATACCGTTATTATTCATGTAAATATGTAACTTTGGCACACAAAGAAAGTAGCAAATAAAATCTAGTGTCATAACAAATGTAAATATGTCATGACTCATGTTGCTTCATAGCCTACCTAAATGTTGGTTAGAAACTACTCAAACTGTTGTTGTTAATGGAATTATGCAACTGTCCAAAATCCGTTGGGCCGCAACATACATTTGTAACATTTGTCGTGTGTAGTTGCCCGCTGCTGGTGAAGACTTTGTGTTCCCTACTATCTTCCTTTCAAGTTTCAACCTTTAACTTAAAATAGTCATTTGGTGGCATTTTTCCTGTGTTTACAAAATGGACATTTATAAGCTATTTTTTATATTGAAATAAAAAAAACTTCTTTTTGTCACACAAGCTTGAAATTAAACTTAAAAAATGTGTTTTGGTTGTATATATTAGAAGGGGGAAGGTTGGGAATAAAATACTATGGTTTCACTTTTTTGTGCAATGGAGAGGAGAATAATGGAAGCAATTAAAGGAGGAAAAATGGGGAAAGATCGAGGAAGATGGAGCATTTTACTAAACTGACTCGGCATAGTTTGGAAACAATTGATGGTGATGAGTTATTTTTCTTTGTTGTGGTAAAAAAAAAGCCAAACATTCTAAAGTATGAAAAATGTATTTTTATTTAGTTTTTGTGTAAACTAAACAAGCACATAATTTTTGTTTTTTAGTGTTCCAAATTGTTTACTTTTTTATTACCTCTATTCAGGCCATGCATCTAGTATACAAGGCACTGGAGAAGTACACAATCCCTAACTCCTTGCCACCAGAGCTAATGCCACCTGTCAAGAGAAAAGAGCCAATATCAGTCCCTACGTTGCCAGGGGCTGTCAAAGTCCTGCCCAACCTCGTCATGCCTGTTGAAAGCACAAAGGTAAAAGGTCCAATTGGATTCTTTTAAATGGACTAGCCTCTAATGAAATAAACCTGAAAATCAAACTAAAAATTTAATCAAAGTTTGTATTCTAAAGAGGGTATATTATTATTATTAATAATAATTTTTATTTACAATAAAAATAATTATAATGCTTAAAGTTTATACTGTATTTACCCGAATATAAGACAACATTATTTTGAGAACTTGAAATTAAGGAAAACCCTTTTTATTAATTTTTAGAGTAGAATGTTTAGTCACCCATATACTTTAACTTATGTTGACCTTGGCCTTTCTGCAATGAAAATTAACGTTTAAAAATAGAAGTCTCTAAATAAATATGTTTTAGAACACAAATTCATATG
Source organism: Timema cristinae (assembly GCA_039000515.1). NCBI lineage: Eukaryota > Metazoa > Arthropoda > Insecta > Phasmatodea > Timematidae > Timema > Timema cristinae. The sequence goes on from JBCFYV010011172.1 coordinate 128,150,055, forward strand.
TTAAATTTAGTTACCATTTCTATTTTTTAATGTTTATGAAATAAAGTGCTTAAGCAAAAACAATTGGTAATAAATAAAATTATAGAATATTAGGAAAATGGAAAAGTACAAATAAAAGTAAAAATACTAACACATTTACACACACTTCAATATTTTGATGCTATTATAGATCTTCCTCAGGAAGTAGTAGTAATTCGAGTAAACAGGATGTGGTCTTTGGTGATGCCAACTTGATTGTTATGGATGAAAACTTCTCTTGTGGAGTTGAAATTCTCTGAATGTTCCTCTATTACTCTATGATGGTGCTGGTGTAGCCTCTGGGTTGAAATTAGCAAATATTTAGGTTGGGTGGTTTTCTAAACTTTGTGATCCATTGATGTGCCAGTTTCCATCTTCTTAACTGAGACATTACATTTTGTCTTGTTAAATTAATTTAACACCTTGACAGTGTAACAGTCCTCAAAGTTGAGGTTATGAGTGGAGGCGTTTGCTGAAACTAGTTTTTCTGGATTATTGATTTTTGTGTCATGGCGGAGTTATTCATTCATTTACGGAGAGTTTCAGTGGTGAGTCCAGCATATTGTGCAGTGCATTGTTGGCATTCTAGTTGGTAAATTAAGTTAATGAACTCACATGTGTGGACTGCCTTTGTTGGTATAGATGGAGTTGGTGATGTAGCTAGAGAAAGTGGGTGCTGTATGATGTATTTGGCAGGTTTCGCAAGATGTTTTGTTACAGTGCTGAGAGCCTTGTTGTGGTTGAATGAAAGTTATGTCAATTTCAGTTTTGAGTTTAGGGTGTACCAAAAGATTTCTAAGTGATGGAGGCTGTTTATACACAAGGACTGGTGGTTTTTTGAGAATATTGTTGGTACGGCTGGATGCTTCCAATATATGAAAACCTAACACTAATATTTTGTTTATCTTTTGTAGGCTGGGTAGTACTTAAGTCACTATAGGTATAGTATCTAGTTTTTCAGGTTTGGGTGATTGTGGAGTTACAGCTATTCGAAGTAGGTTATTAATGAGAGGTTTAGGGTATCCTCTCTCTACAAAGGTTTCTTGAAGGTTTGCAAGGTCGTTTTGAAGACTTTCTGCATTGGAGGAGATGCGGCAAGCATCGAAATATTGAAGTGTGTGTAAATATGTGTTAGTGTTTTTACTTTTATTATGCGCTATCATTTTCCTAATATTCTTCATTTTATTTCTATTTTTTATTATTCTATTAATATATCCTCTTAATCTTATAAAATATAAATAGTAATTAAATGTTAACTTACTTTCTTACTATCAAGTTATTATAACATTCATTCATTTTAAGTGGAACACTTAGGACTAGTTGTTAAGTTTATCTTATAATTATAAATTATTCTTAACTATCATGCAGTTTTTTAGCTTTTAAACTAATTTCTCTTGGAAAATTGAAAACAATTTTTTAAAGATTTGAGTCATGAATATACTTAATAATTCAAGGATCCTATCTCTAATTTTAAGTAAATTCACAGGACCATTAGATTTTATTTGTTTGAAATCGTTTTCCAAATGAACCACATTGTACTTAATTTGATAAATCTTTCTGCACATTGCACTTTATTTCATACATATTAATTTTATAAAAAGCACATTTAGTACAAATTGCTTGCCAAAACATATATAACAATCTTACACCAATTTATTTTCAGAGTATTAACTCTAAACAATGTGTACTAAATTTGATAACCTTTAATTTTATCTTTTGCTTTTACAAACTTAAAGTTAAGAAAACATCAAAATAATAAATTCTCAAATCACTGAATTAAGCATTTCTAAATTAGATGGTGCGACCTCGATAAAATATACAGTCTTATTTTAAATGTCCGATTACTATTGAATTAGAACAAAAATATTTTATATAAACGTGTGAATTATTTAATATAAGATAAGACTTGGATTGGAAATGTTGCAAAGTATTATCTGATGTAGGCAAAGTCCCTTGCTCTTTGAGGTCCAGCATTTTTTATGTCACTCTGGAAGAACTAATTCAACATGTTTCGGCAACTAACTTGCCATCGTCAGGAAAGGACTAGAAATTGAAAATAAATTAATAGATTTAAAGATCCAATGCAAGTCTTATCGCTAATTGAATTAACGCTTCTTACTTAATTTGTTTTTTAAAATGTTTTCTAAAATAATTTAAATTATTATATTGTTTGACTACAGGTCAAAATGTATTTGTCAAAACTTAATATTTCCAAAAAAATCGACACAATACACACACACTGTGTGTATGTGTGTGTATTTGTATTAAGCGCATAGAATTTTTCAGGGGTATGATTTATTTTGTTAAAAATTTACCTGTTAACAATAAAGTAAGCTATATTTTTTATTAACACCTCTAAATCATAGATTTAAAAATATAATTTTGTATTTTAATTTGGGTTTCAGCCATCCGTTCCTCCTCTCCCTGTTTCTACGTGGGTCGTAACTGCAGATGAGAAGTCTAAATATGACACCTTGTTCCACCAAACGGACGTTGACAAGGATGGCTTTGTGTCTGGGTTTGAAATCAAGGATGTTTTTCTTCGGTCTGGCGTAACACAATCAGTCCTTGCACATATTTGGTTAGTTATACTGATGATTTTAGATAAGTTTAGTTCACCAATGTATTCATTATTATGGGCTCTAAATTATTTCATTTTGACAGAATTGTAGTTATAGCAAAAACGTGATATATAAATAGTATTTTTACAAAAGTGGTAAAAATTAACAACATTATCTTGATACTGAAAACTAAATGATAGTAATTATATTTGTTTTGTCCTCACAATTTCATGAAATGTTGGCATCAAATTTAGCATGGTCATTATTTAGAGTTGGAAAACAAAGTAAAACAGGGTGTCTACTGGATCACGAAATTCATGGAAAAGTTCATGAATTTTCAATAATTTGACCATAAAGTCATGAAGTTTCAATATTTTGGTTATAAAGTCACGAAAATGTTTTTGTTTGAATCTCCCACGCATTGTAAAAACGCGAACACTGAAAGTCGCACCACCCATTCCCCATTATGCTATAAACTAGCCGCATGTTGCCTGATTGATTTTACCATGATACCAAAGATATGGTTAATGTTCAGTATCGTGTTAAAGTTAAATGTTGCGTGTGAGTGCATCATGCCTATATATGCATTATATAATGTTGGACCATTTACCAAAGGAATTTTGTGGTCAAAAAGTCACTAATTTTTGTTTCTCCAACTCAGTAGACACTCTTAATAGGGTTTGAAGAGGCACTAGGAATTGATGGATGGGGAGACAGAAAGAGACTCGCTAGACTTGTGCACAAGAAATGGATCCAAGGTTGGTAAACAGCTAGTTTAAGAAGACCAGGGATACACATAAGATACCGCCCTACAGCTGGAATGTTGAGCAAAAATCCAACATGTTACAGCTGGAATAGTGAGAAAACATCCTTAATTGACTATTTCTTATTAGATAGGAAAGCAAAGGCGTCCACATTGAACATTAAGGTCCAGCCAAGTTTGTCCTTAGATGGGGATCATAGGTTATTGAAACACTATAGGGGATTGAAAAGGTAAAGGAAGCAGTAAATGGTAAGATCATAGAATTTAGAGAATGGTTCACAAAAGAACAAGAGATACTGAAGATAAGTACAAGGAGGAAAATAAATGCAAAGACGATAGTAAGAGAAGCAAGAAAGTATTGTACTGTCAAGTGAGGCAAAGGATGGGGGGGAATAGAGTGGTCCACATGATTGATTAAATAGGAAGACTAGTAGGGACAAGGAGATAGAGGAGCTGTGGAAATCATATTTTGAGAATATATTGAACTCTGAGGCAGAAGGATTGATACGAGAGGAAGAAGAGGATGAAATGGATAGAGAGATGGAGGAGGAAGTAGCAGATTTAACCTGGAAGGAGGTAGAAGAGCCCATGAAAAGGATGAGGAAGGGAACTTCACCATGAGTGGACAAACTCACAACAGAAATGATAACATCAGCAGGAGAAATGGGTCTACAGTGGTGGTCTAGAGTATCAAGAGCAGTGTGGATGGAGAAGAAAGTGCCAGAGGATTGGACAAAAGGTATTATATCACCGATATTCAAGAAAGGGGTTAGGAAGAGGTGTGAAAATTATGGTCATTACACTGTTGTGGCAATGCACGAAAATGTATGAAAAGATTCTGGAAAGGGAAATGAGGAAAAGTGTTAAGGCAAGATGAAGAGAGGAGCAACATGGATTCAGAGAGAAGAGGTCAACGACATATTTAATATTTGGAATTAGTCCGCTGATGGAAAAGAGAAATGAGTTTGGAAAAGATCTGGTAATGGCATTCATGAATGTAGAAAAAGCATATGATAGTGTGGATAGGAAGAAAGTCTAGAAGGCAATGGAAGAGGTTGGAGTAGACAGAGGAGTAGCTAGGAGTATATGGAATATGTATGATAATAATGTGAGATGTGTAAAAGCTGAGAATGAATGGACGGGGTGGTTCCAATTAGAAAATGGATTAATGTAGAAAAGAACCCTCTCACCATTACTATTTGATATGTGATGGAAATGATCATGAATAGAGTGGCTAGGAGAAAATTAAAGCATTGATGTTTGCCGATGACTTGAAGGTATGGGGGAATAAGGAAGAGGAAGGAGTGGAACAGCTTCAGAAATGGAATGAGTAAGTGAAATAGAGTGGAATTAAATTAGTGTGGTGAAAAGTGAAGTTATGGTGATGATAAGGCAAAGAACAAGGTCAAGAAATGTGATGAAACTTGATGGAGTAGATTTTAAAGAAGCAAGAAGCATAAAGTGTCTTGGTAATGAAGGAGAGATGGAAATGGATGCATTTTACTAAATGAACCCGGCCACAGCCTGAAAAGAGTTTAAGATGATGGTGAATATTTAGAAAAATATCAGGACAGTAGATATATATTTGATTTATGGTAACTTGAGCCTTTACTCACAGTTGAAGCTTTTTTTTTTTAAATTATTTCTTATTAGTACAGCTTGCAAATAGTTTTTTTCACATAGAGGTGATATAATTCTCTCTTTCTCTCTCCAATTCCAAAAATTAAAAATAATAAAATTACGTGTTATAGTTAAGTAATTTTATTTTATTTTATTTTATTTATTAGCTAAGGATCATCTTTGTGATACACCATTTTGAAAATGTAATAAAATGTGTAAAGTCATATAATTATAAAATGTAAAGTTCTTTTTACATTTTTTTCTCTCTAATATTTGAACTTTCATTCAGCTTTGAGAATATTTAATATAATCCTATTTGACTTTGCTTAAAATTGAGTTTTTTTTACACACCCCTAAACTAGGGGTGTTGTGAGCTTGGGATTTTCATTTTAGTTGAACTCGAGTCTATTTCTAAAAGCTCTTGAGTTTGAGTATATTCATAATTTTAAAATTTAAAAAGTAGATTAAAACTCGTGTTCAAGTAAGTGATAGTGAAGGAAGCCAACCTGAAAGGTTAGTTAGGTTAGACCTAGATAGGAACAAACCCACTTCTCTCTTCATGTCTTCTTAAATTATTACACTTTCCACTTCTTCAAAACTTCCACAGTTGTACACTTGTTTGAATTTTTGAGAATATTACGTTTTGATTAATTTCTCTTCATATGAAAAATAAATATTTCCGAAAATTCAAAACAATGTGCAATTGTGGAAGTTTGATGAAGTGGGAAGTGTAAAAGTGTAAAAAGAAAATAGAGAAGTGTGTTTGTTTATATCTTGGCCTAACCTAACTGTCCTTTAAGGTTGACTTCCTTCACTATCACTTTCACATTATTGTAGTGTGTTTCTACACTGTATTATTAAAAAGTTAATAAAATCAACCTTTTAATAAGCTAATATTTCTCCAAAATATACTTAACCTAATTTACCCTATAAGAAAACGTAAGAATCATAAACAATTAAATTTGAAGTGTTTGATATTTTGTTTATTATTCCTTAGTGTATTCATGCATGATCACGTCTTCTGTTCTATTTCCATTCCTCTATGCATATTTGCACATGCGCGTTGTACAGGCTCTCATTAGACAATATTTTACTGATAAATTTACTTCATTTAAATTTTTAATGCTTATAAAAGTTGATGCTGATACTTTAGAATATAAATAATGACTAAAATAATATTTTTAGCAAACAACATGAATTAGTAAAGGCTTTTTAAATATAAATGTAAGTTTGGTAAAATATGTATTGCTATAAATAAGATCAACATTGATTTTAAACATGTTAACCAACATAACTCTATAAATAACTAAACTAGAGCTAGTTTTTTAGCTAAACTTATTAATTAACGAGTTGTAATTATCTTAGTTTGAAAATCTTTAGTATAATTTTATATTCTTGATATTATATTTTTAATTTAACATAAATTATTATTTTGGAAAGGAACCAGGTTAAAAATAGTAAAAAGAATAATTCATTTATTTAGTAATTATCTTAGCTATTTTTATTTTCATTGGTTTGTCATGGCAATAGAAGTAAACAACTTCAATCTAGTATAGTTCAAAATGGACACAATATTGAATAAATTTACCGGTTGAAATTGGTTTAAAGCTCTATTACTTTATTAATGGGAAAATTAAATTAATTTTTAACAATTTGTCAAGTAACCAAATGATTTATAAGTGGAAATGCTAACATTATCTCAATTAAATAGACTATGCTTACTATTGCTTTTTAAAAATTGATTATTAAGCACATCAAGTGGTAGCTCGAAAATTACGAGCCTACAAAACTATCGAACTCGAGCTTAAGCGATGAGCTTGGCTCAAAGCTCGGAATATGAGTACTCGCAGAGCCCTACCCTAAACATTTTTCAAGCTTCCACTGCCACATACAGTTTCATCAGGTAAAAATTACATTGCATTTAGTTTTTAAATAAGGTGGTTATTATGTGCCTCACAGGACACTCTGTGACATCAAGCAAAGCGGTAAGCTGAATGGAGAACAGTTTGCATTGGCCATGTGGCTCATCAATCAAAAATTACAAGGACTGGATCCACCAGCAGCACTCACCTCAGAAATGATTCCTCCAAGCTTTAGGTCGAAACCGCCTATTGATGGGGTTATAGTAAGTACTGCTCAATATTTTGTCGAGTTCGAGATGAAATTGGCAATAAAGATTCTTAAACATCGTTAACTAGGTAAACTTTAATCTTTCCTATCAAAATAGCTGGGACTAAATTGTTTAAGGGTCAACTCTTGTATATTTATGTAAATATCTTTAACTAAACTAAATTATGCCACCCGAACAGGTAGTGAGACATGGTGCTAAAAAAACTAAACAAAGCTAATAAATTATTTTAAGCATTTTAAACTTTATTTAAAAAAAAAATCCATGTCGAGAGCTTCCAAGTGAGCTAAACCGACCGAGTGGCCACCACTATTATCGAAAATAGTAGCAGCATTTGCAGATAGAGGGTCTCATGTGGTCACCACATCTAACCTTCCATCTCTTAATCTCAGTTTTCTAAACAGAAGTGTTACTTATTTGTTTACGTAACTCCTCATTTCTCCTCACTAGGCTGAGTTTGACCTCGTTCTAGACCCACTGCTTTACAGATATATTTGGAAGCACCAGGGATTGAACCTGGAGCCTTCAGATCTATAGCCAGGAACTTTGACCATTACACCACAGAGGTTGTCATATCTTTTTAAAAAAAACATTGAGATAGACACTTTTTATAGCATTCTATTGCAATGTTTGTTGTGAATAATAAATAGTTAAACTTTTACTAATAATATTTTGATGTAGTAATAAATTTCTCTTTTTATGGCTAGTATATTATATATTTTTTAATTTAGCAAAAGCATTATCTGACCTGTCTTTTCCTATTCTATTTTCATATTGCAAAAGGTACCAGAAAGAGTAATAAGATAAAGAGAATATGGCTTTTACACTGAAAAGAAGAAAACCTTTCACAAATTACACTTATGCCACTGTGTTGTTTCGTTCTCTGGTTCCTTTACATTCTTCCATGTTAAAATTATGCGCCTCATATTTGGAAAGGTTTTTCTAGTTAATTATACTATTTTAAATACATTATAATACTATGCTTACAGATTTAAAATAAAACCCTTTAAAAGTTTATATTTAAATTCAAAATTTTACTTTTCTTCCTAAAAATGCCCTAGAAAAAATAAATACAAATGTTCCTAGTACTAAGATGATTCCTAAAAGCATCACATGGTGATTTAATGTTATTTGAATTTTCTCCGTTATATCCACACGAACAGTTCCGGCGAGTTGCTTTGACTGCCAACAGCTGAAACATGAAATAAATAAAACTATAATTTTTATATATATTTTTAGAGTTGGGTCAGATCCACTATTATTCATTATAACATTTATTAAGTGTTAAATTGCAGGTCTGGGGTCTGGTTGCTAAGTTTGTACTATAATTATAAATAATATCTTAAACAAATTTCACTTGAAAAATTGATAAGAAAAAAAAATATACAAAGGATCTAAGTCCTGAATCCAAAATGTTCTCGAATATCCTTAAGGATTCTAAGGATTTTAGGATTCAAGAATCCCATCCCTAGTTTTTTTTAAATCATAAAGTAATGATGATTCTCTAAACAACTTCAATTTTCCTTGCTCTAGTCCCTTATTTCCTATTTATAATTTATTTGTGAATTTTATTAAATCATGATCTTAGGAAAGTTTGAATCAAATTTGAATAGAACATTTTGTTAGCTAGTATTAACAGTTGAATAGGTTTAGTAACTTATATAATTGTCATATATATATCTCATTAGCTGATCATTAATGTCATTCGAAAAAACTATCTCTTAAGAACCCTGTTTAGTTTTCTTTTTGTATAAATACTTTTCGATAAACCAGGGGTCTGTGAGCTCAATTTTTTTGATTAGGGTCGAACCAATCTCGAGCAGGTTTCTTTTGAAGCTCATGAGTATTGAGCCAAGTCAGGCTTGGGTTGAATAGATATATAATTTTTAAACTTATTTAAATTAAAACAAATGTTTTAAAAACATTTTTTTAATGAAATAAGGTGCACAAATTAAGAGCTTTAAAATCTATAATTGCTTGTTTTTAAATAATCAAAAACATTAAGTCATAATAAATTATATTGAATTAAATTTTAAATATACTGCAATAGTAACAAAAAAACTATTATGATTCACTTTTAAGTTCCTAAGGACGTATAAATAAAAGTATTCATAAAAATATGTTTGGATGTTAAGACTAGCAAGATTTGTTTAAGAATAAATAACTTATTCTCGTCTTTCTGAAGTGCAGCTGGAGAAATCATAAATCTAACCTGTCTGCCTACATAGCTAGGGGTCCCGATTTCGGTTCCCGGTATGGCCGAAAATTTATTATTGATGAAAATATGGGTTTACCCTTTCACATTAATAAATTAATGGTCGGGGACTGGATGCTGTGCCCATCCTAGTCTTAAGATAGATTATAAATCATATGAAGATACAACAGGCCTAGTAAGCGAGTATTGGAAAATATATAGCTTGAATAAAAAACTGACCCAGGCCACAGGTTGGAAATGGTAATGTATGTAAAAAAAAAGTGCATAGTACACTTTTGAATTAAGGTGTACTTGACATCATATTGTTCTAAGCTATTTGTATTCTAAAATCCCTACAGAGCAATACTTTTCAAAATCTTAGTTTGTCTAAGCCTTATAATCTCTTTGGTCCATTAACAAAACAATTTTACTCACTTGCTGACCTTGACACTTCAATGGCCATGAGGTATATAAACCCGCCTCGGTGGTGTAGTTGGCTAATGCGGTAGCTTCGTGTAGAGCCAGACTGCCCAGGAGGTAAAGCTTGAAGATCGAATCTTGGTTGGGTGAACTGGGGATGGTCTTTCCTAAATGGTTTTCCACTCTCCTTCCATGCAAATGTTCTTCACTTCCTCTAAATATAACTTTGCCAATTCCTAATCCATTAGAGTATTAGTACATAAGTGTATACCCCGAACGGGTAGTAAGGAGTGCTAAAGAAATCATCTGCATAATACCCTCTTTGTTTGATTCTTATCCCCCATCCCTACCCCACCCTACTTTCCTCTCCCCACTACCAAACCTTCAAACTTAATCCAAAACACCAACAAGTAGAGAGAAGAGTAAAGGAGTCAGACTACAATTCTAGTCAAAGAAAGAATCTTTTTCGAAGAACTCAAAATTGCTTTAGGAAGCAAGAGCAAGTATCTGTTTGCAACTAGGCTCAGAAATCAAATTCTGAGTACTAGCAGAGCCCTTCAATAAACACACAGGAATGGATACATTAAGTTATCTTTGAATATTTGTGTTTGTTACCAACCTGTAAATATTAGAGTCTGCAACTCTTGGTTTATTAATGATCAAGTGGTTCAGTCCGTCTATGTATATTCTTCCCTTGGATTGCTGCAATATCAATATAGGATTGATGTATTTGTCTCCAGCTTGCCAGAGTACAGGTGTGTCGCTGTTCAAATTCCTGAAACCATTTCATTTATCTTTATCAAAAATCACTTATACTAACCTTCATACCCAGGTAAAATATCACCTAAGTAGACTTTCTTGTTTGCCCACATCACAGGTGATAGTTGAGACGTTTTGTGATTCCAAATCTGCTTCTCAAGACCTTGAATCTACAATGGATAAAGATAATCTTGTTCGCTGTAGTGCTCTAAAGGATAATTTAACCCTTCACTTTTGAGATTCAAGAAGGCAAATGGAAACTTTGCTTGCAAACAGTTGGGAAACGATTGGGGAACAGTTTGAAAACAAATAGTTGTGTTTTCTAAGAAGGAAACATGTTTCTTGTCATCCATTTCAAATGGATTACAAAAAAACAATTTAAGTTGTCTGGGCATTTTTGCCTACATTCACGGCAACAAACAACGTGGACCAGTTTGCTTCTGCTGTTGACAAAGATTACATCATTTCCTGGTTTGTCATTTGTCACATCTTGGTCAACCGAAAATACAATGGAACTTATAGTAATATTTCACACAAACACATTGTTGTGGAATGTGACATACATGGACTATAAAAATCGTGCAAAAAAAATTGGATGTTTATAATGAAATAGGCGAAAAGTATTCATTTGGTTCAAATAAGTGGAAAAAATTTAAGGCCATTCCTGTGCAATTTCGAAGAAAGCACACGTTCTCTAAGCACAATCAATAGCAGCATTCTCCTTGGCAGATATATTTAATTCAACTGAACTGTGGACAGGAAACAGTGTTTAATTATTGTAGTCTGGACGCAAAACATTGTTTTCAACTATTTGTAAATATTCTTTTTTTCCCATTTTTGCCAACAATTTGCAGGCAGTTTGCATACACGTGAAAAACATAGGAAACCGTTTCTGATAAACGTTAGCAAACAGTTTCCAAGTGCATACTAGGGTAAGACATTTTTTTAAGAAGCTCCAACCATTTTTTTTTTTTTATGAAATCAGGAGTCCTGTCACAATACTGTTCATACATTCACTGATTAATGTAAATTATAATCTTTTCAGCAGTTGCTATCACACTATTTTCATGATTCTGAGCAAACAATCTTTATAACGCTTTGATGTTTTTAGGAATCTAAGTCACCATAAGGTAGCAAAATAAATGTACAAAGGTTTTTTTTTTATTCGTTCTTTCTTTCCACAAAATGGCTTTCCACTCTCCATCCAAATAAATACAGATGTGTTTCCTCTAAATGATTTTCATTCTCCTATAATACAAAAACTGGTATGATTTCTCTAAATTTTACTCTCCTTATCCCTATTCTTATTGGTGTATATGTACTTATAGATTGAATGAATAATAAGACCTGTTATCTTCTTCAAGGGTAAACAGTCTAAGGCTTATTCTCTTGTTAAGCTGGCCTTTTGAAGACCGGGAGATTGAGTTTGAATCCTGGTCGGGTCTACTGAACGTGGTTTACCTTAAATAGTTTCCCACTCTCCTTCATGCAAATGCGGGTAGATTACCTCTAAAATATTTGCTACTTCATGCCTACCCCATTAGAGTAATTATCTTGTGTATAACTTGAACAAGTAAAACGACACTGTAATAGGGTAAGCTTTACATTTTTTCTTCACAAATAAAAATCGATCGCAGTGTAAGCGATACATTTTTCTTGTCTATACTAGCCCTATTCCATTTTCTCTTGGTTAAGAACTGTAATTAGCGACTTTACCCAGGGCACTTGATCGTAATTCGATTAGAAGTTGTATCTTCATATATGGACATTCTCTGCACGTCAGGCGGTATAGATGGGACACCTTGGAGAGTGGAGTAGATGCCTGCCGAGTTGTTTGCTCTCTCAATGATATTGCCTTTCTCATCACGTATTTCAAACACCTCTGATTCTGGGCAGGGACTCTGTTTGAAATTTAGTTGTATTTGTACACACAATCCTCACACTTAATTAAACATGTTAACATTCGTTATCTACAGAACTTCATTAACAACTCATTTAAAGCTATTTAAGTGGCTGCATTATTAAAGGCACTACTCTTGTAATAGGCAAGACTGCCAAAGATGAGATCAGGGTTCAATACCTGTCAGCTGTACTGAGGGTGATTTTCCCTAAATGGTTTTTCACACCATGCAAATATGGGTACACTTTCTCTAAATTCAACCTTCCTAATTTCAAACACAATAGTGTAATTAGTATATAGGCATATAACCCAAATGCATAGTAATGCACGGTGCTAAAAAAAATATATTTGGACATAATTGGTGCATTAAATTAATAAACTGTATTTTTTTCCTTTAAAAATAAGTATACTTTATTATCTATGTGCTCATTATTGGGATCTAATAAAGTGTAGCTAATTATGGCAAAATAAAATGTGGGCCAACTTAAAGGAAATTAAATCACATTGTGGAATAAATATCCCAGCAGACTTTTCCAAAGATCAAACCCCCTTCTTCCCAGGTCAAAGTCAAGAATGTTAACCCATAAAACTAACCACTGTTCCAAACTTTGTCCATAGGACTTTTATTAAATTATTTGAGATATTTAATGTGCACTTTCTAAACCAACTGATTATGTTAGTTTGCTAATGCTGTTGGACTACTTTACACACTCAAATGACTATAAAAGCACAAGATTTACATATAAACTTAGTAGTATAAGCTCAACCAAATCTCTTGGCCATCCCTTCATCATTGCAAAAGGGGAAGCACTAATTTCACCAGTGATACATTTCTCTGCTTTGCTAGGAATCAAGCCTAGGCTCCTTTCATTAGGTAAACACGTTACCAAGGTGTCAGACCTTCTCAGTCTTCAAAGGCCTCATTCTTACAGAAAGCAAGGTTGGATTATTGTCGCCAAGTTTACATGCAAGAGTCACTAGGAAAACTGTGTTTAGTTTCAAAACAAATAATGAGATCTTTCAAAATAGTTTACAGTAGGGAAGCGCTTAGTGGTGTTCCGCTAATACAGCAGCTTTAAATGTTATACATGTTCACTTTGTACAGTGTTTTTCGGCATGATGCTCGCAGTGAATGATTTCAGCCGCTATTTTATGTTGGCAATTCATCTGTTTGCAGTAGTGAGTAGTATGGGCACTATTAAATGATTTTAACCATCACTTATCGAATGATGAAAACTACATAATGATTATTCATTAGGTTTCATTCTATTATTTTTGTTTGATTGTTTCCAATCATTTTCGTTCAACTGAATGATCTATTGCACACTAGGATCATTCAACTGAATGATTTATAGCACACTTGGGTGACCTGGCGGTCTAGGTGTAAGGTGTCGGACTTCTGTGCTGGGGTCTGGGGTTCAATCCTCGGTCCCGGCACAAATTTATCTGATTACCAAACCCTTCCTTCACCCATAACAAGACATCTTGTGAATGTGGGGAATGCCAGGCCTCCACCTTGGTTCGGATTCCACGTTAAACTGTAGGTCCTCCATTTAATCTCGCAATCATCATACCATTACACATTAGCATAAGTGTGTACAACCCGAGCGGGTAGTAAGATGCGGTGATAATAATAATAATAATAATAATATAATAATAATAATATAGCACACTTTATCATTACACTGAATGATATATCACACTTGATCATTACACTGAATGATCTATCACACACTTTATCATTATACTGAATGATCTATAGTATACTTGATAATTACACTAAATGATCTAACACACACATTTGATCATTACATTGAATGATCTATCACACACTTGATCATTACACTAAATGATCCATCACACACTTGATCATTACACTAAATGATCTATCACACACTTGATCATTATACTAAATGATCTATCACACACTTGATCATTATACTAAATGATCTATCACACACTTGATCATTACACTAAATGATCTATCACACACTTGACATACACTAAATTTCACACACTTATCTAACTAATGATCTTTCACACACTTGATCATTACACTAACTGATATATCACACACTTGGATCATTATACTGAATGATATATCACACTTGGATCATTATACTGAATGATATATCACACACTTGGATCATTACACTAAATGATCTATTTTTCAATTGATATATGATAGTGTAATTGTTATTAGGATTTTATATGCACGTGAAAGTTAAAAAAAAAAGTTATGTTCTACTTTACAGCAGGGCTCTGGAACCTAACCTGCCATATGATCAGGTTCCTACTGTACATTTGTTGCTACTCACACCAGTTGGCATGCAGGCTAAACATCAAGCCTGCCTGGTCTGGTCTTTCATTCATAAGGAAATCAAGGTCTGAATCAGTGAGAGTAGAGTCAGTCTGTTCACGTTAGGTTTTTACCTGGATGACAGTTCAAAAATCATATGTTTAGGGTTGCCAACACTTGTAAAAGATCACTGTTTTGTTATACATGTTAAGTTTTTTAATTACCTGCTATATTCTACATTTAAAATAACATAAACTTAAGTTTTCTCATACTTTTTCATTACTTTTAATAATATCTTTCTATCCAACTTGAAACAATATTTTAAATATAATTAAAAGTACTTATTCTTCATTTTGGAACATTATTGATTATGTGTAATATAGTGCATACATTAATACCTTTCAATGCATGCATCATATTTACTTTTAAAAGAGAAAATACTTGTCTTTTTTATATATATAATAAATTATTTTATGATATTTCAAAATATTTAACTGAATAAAATATTTTTATCCACTGTGTGGGTGCATCATTGTAAAAAAACATGCCTTAAATTCATTGGTCACCAATTTGAAGCTATGTTTGTTAGAGATTTTGTGAAAGTGATGTGAATAATTTTTTAAGTGGAATAAAATGATAAATAAACTTAGTGCCTTACCTCAAATAAATAAATAATTAATATTTGCCTAAATTACTGTGGTTAACTATCACAATCGTATTTTGCCATGTTTTCATTACAAATATCCAAAGTGATAAATGTCAGCTGTTGGCATAGGGATATATTAGGGACTATTTATAGTCACTTTTTGAACTGTCATCCAAGTAAACTTAAGGTTGTGAATGAATTATGTGTAGAGGGTATTTTTTTTTATAAATCATTCTTACTTTCCCTCCATTTAGATGTGGTTACATTTACTCTAAACTCTGTTCCTCCCTCGATTTTATCCCATTAGTGTAAATAAATTCATATGTTCCAAATGGTTAGTAAAATATAGTATCATAAAAATACATTTGTGGTTCAACTACCTTACAGAAACCAGTTATTATTTCACTTTGACGTCCACTTATTTGTGGCAAATTTCTCAGCTTTTCTGGCAACAACGGAGATCGACATGGTATTCCTTTCTTAAAAAGTTTGAGTATTTCAATACTTTCTTTCATTTGATCATCAATATTTTCTTGCGTGTCATCAATCGTAATACTGGTTGTGGTTGAGTTAGAGCCTTCGTTGTTTACATCCTCCTCATCAATTAGTTTAACGGTGCACATCCCAAAACGCACCCTTTTCCCCACCTCGTTGCATTGGCTACAAGAGCTCCATGGCTCCCAGTTTGAAAATACCTTTAGGTTTAGCTCATTGACAATTTTGGGAGGCCTACGATGTGGTTTGTTTCTAGGCGCAGTGTCGGGATAAACCTGTAAAAATGTAAAAACATTGTTATAAGACATAATTTTGTGCAGATAAAAACTAAAACACTGATTATAATGACGTTTCATTTTTCCAAACAGCAATATAATACTATTACCGTTGGGGCTTGGTTGTGCAGTAATATAACACATTAGCTAGAAGTGTCCGACATCTTAGGTCGGTCGGTAGCGTGTCTGCCTACTGAGCTAAGGGTCCCGGCATGGCCAAAAATGTATCATTGATGAGAATATAGGTTTACCCTTTCATATTGATAAATCAATGGCCAGGGACTGGATGTAGTGCCTGTCCTAGTCAAGTTAGATTATAAGGCTTTATGAAGCTACGACAGTCCTAGCAAGCCGGTAGTGGAAAATATATGGTTTAAATAAAGATTGGCCCAGACCACAGGTTGGAAACAGTAATGGATATATAATTAGCTAGAAGTGCTAGGTGTTTATTAGAATGACCCACTAGGCTAGTGTTTAGTTAAAGTTTTTTAATATATTATTTTATATATATATATCTCAGATGAATGCTTTCTTAATCCATTCAAATTCCCCTTAATTTTGTTTCCTTAAATAAGGAGCTACTGATGGCCAGTACACTGGCACAGAAACATAGGTACTAGTAGTTGATAAAACATTTCCCCTGCCCCACCATATTTACTAGTATCTGGCACTAAAATGTAAACCACATCCCACCCATGTTAATTCCCTTGCCAGGCTCTCATTTCATAATTAAAATGTATTCACACTAAGATACGTTGACATTTATAGCTACTTTTAGTTTAAAAAAAAATATATATATATTTTGTTAAATGGGGTGAGTAATAATAATAATAATAATAATAATAATATTAATAATGTAACTAAGCACATAAGACTATTTTTGTCAAGTAGTGTTTACTGACATTAACAATCGGCTCAGAGTCGTTAGCGACATGTAGAAAGTAAGATGCGGTTACAGCATTGCCCATCTTGCAGATAAACTGTCCTGAGTCTGTCTGCTGAAGGTTGTAAAGATGTAGCATCTTGTCCTCAGGTGACACTAGTGTATGTTCCCCAAACTGTACCGGTTGAGTGCTGTTCATGGTTTTGGTATGATGCATCCACTTTACTTCATCAGGGTCTTCTGCTTCAGCTGGAGAGATACACACTTTGCTGCCAAACCTGTAGAGTTTTGTAAATGTGATTTACATTCAGCCGCTATACTTTGTAAATGTTTCAACTATCTTATGTGTCTGATATCATCTCTGTTGGATTTGTTTAACTTTTTTAACAAGCTGGTATCCTTTACCACATCCCCTATAGTTTTGGTATGCCTATCTTTGGTATGAAACATCCCTATACAGGGTGTTGACTGAGTCACGAAAAAGTCACTAATTGCAAAATAAGTCACGAAAGTCCCTGAAACGTCATTTATTTTCAATGTTTTGGTCATAAAGTAACAAAAATATTTTTCTTTGAATTTCCTGTTCATTGAAACAACGCAAACGCGTCGAAAGTTGTGGTACCTACTACCCATGATGCCATACGCTGATCACAAGTTGCATGATTGTTTTTACTCTGATACCAAGGACAAGGTTAACATTTGCCATTTAGTTAAAAGTTTAACGTTGTGTGTGAGTGCATTATGCTTATATGTGCATTATATAATATTAAACCTTTTACCGAAGAAGTTTTGTGGTCAAAAAAGGTCACTAAAAAGTCACTAATTTTGATTTCTCCAACTCAGTAGACACCCTGTTATATCGGTATACAAGTGTTATGAGTTAAGAGAACACTTATTATACGACATAGGCCTAAGCTACTTGTTTAACTAAAACATTCCTGTGTAGTAGAAAATTTACTGTTAATACTGTAAATTAATATAAACTAAATCAGGAGATTATTTTCTCTAATACTGGTGGACTTTTCCACACATTTTCATCGCACTATCATGTCACCTCTATTTAAAACCACTGATTTATAGTTTTTAAGCTATCACATGGTATAATTATTATGAGCCTGGATATTATATATATATATATATATATATAATATATATATATATATATATATATATATATATATATATATATATATCATATATTATCATACATTATCATACATACAGAGTTCATGTTAGACTCCTGATAGGATAATTATTATAAAGAGTAAAAACTATGGTTTGTATTTCTTTTTAGATTCCAGCCATTACATTTGTAACCAATAATGGAAATACTTTCCCTTTTCTTGAAATTTGTAAATATCATAGTGACCTAATTAAAAAATATTTTGACTTACTTTACTGATCCTCCTTCAAACACCATCACAGCTTCTGGCATGACAGATCTGTGGGGACCAATGGTGGTATGTGATATGTTAAGACACTCATAATATTGTTCCCACATTTGATCAATTATTTCCAAGAGTTGCCGATTCATCCCTGGATAGTAAAGTTCACTTTCTCGTACAAATTCACCTTCTTTTGAAATTTTTCTTTTTTTACTAAAAAACTCTTTGATTTTACCTTTTAGTTTTGAAAATATAGAACCTTCACTATAATTTAACAAGATGATGACCAATAAACAGTACACAGTTAAAAGTTTCATCATAAAAAGATAACAAATATTAGTTCTTGAATAAAATTGATTGCTTGGTTATGAGAAAATAAGGTTTAAATATTTAACAAAAAAATAAATTGGTATTATGACAAATAAAGTCAATCTTCTGCTTCAAACAGCATCGGGGCCCTTGACCACCGGTTTTTCTTTTTCTTATTCTTTCTATTCTTCCTCCACTTCTTAAACCTCTTTCTGAGTCCTTTAAAGAGTATACAGTCAACTTGCTGAATTATAGTGGATATTATTAAGAAAAAGAGTAGAGAGAGAAGCTTTACTAAAGTTGTCATTTTTTTTTAAATTTATTTGGCATGTCACAATTTCCATGGTGGCGAGATCTCTTTGTTTTTATTTCTCATAGCAACCATTATTTAAAAGCTATTAGTGATATTATTTGTTTTCTGAACTCATAGTGTGGGCCTTGCACAGCTTGATTCCTTACTTGCTCTATGTCACTAGTAACTAAAAAGTTCATTTATGCATACAAAAGTACACCACATATTCCTCTCTTGACCAGCTCTATTCAGTCCATCTCATTACATCAAATCTCTTTCAGGTCCATTCTAATGTTATCCTACCATCTCCGTATAGGTCTCCTATTGGGTTTTCCACTCTGTACCCTAAACAATGTTCTATAATCTTTCATTCGCGCTGCATATCCTGTCAACTATAATCTGTGAAATTGGATTATCCTAACAATATCTTGGGATCAATAAATGACATATGCACAGTTTCTTGCTTACCCCCAAAGAAAATGTTTTGATTAGGTTAATATGAATGGATAACTTTTAAGATGTGCATAGTGCACTTTTTTCATTAAGGTGTACTTGATACTATCTTGTACTAAGCTCTTAGTGTTATAAAATCCTTATAGAGAAATATACTTTTCTATATCTTCCTTTTATTAACAAAACCAGTTTACTCATTTACTGACCTTGACATTTCAATGGCCATCTACTGCACCCTCAAACTTTATCCACAAAACAAGTAGAGAAAAGGTAAACAATTATTAGTCATTCAATACCACCTCACGTGCACACACACACACACCAAAAATATAACCTTTTTAAAGGGCTTGAAATTGCAGCCCATAAATATTTTGAGCCCAGCTCAAACATCAGACATTAATTCTAATCTTAGATAAATTATGTGTTTTAAAGAGAATATGTAAAGTTCTGAAATTTCTTGGATGTTGTGTTATAAAATCAAACCAAATTATATTCGTATTATATATTCAGTTGCTAGGAATTTTCATATATTTAAACTTTGTTCTATATTTGAATTAATTTATATATGTTGTATTGTTGTTTTATTGAAATTTACATTTTTTCCCCCCCAGGAAAATAACAATGCTCCGTATTCAAACCCTGAACTAGACATGATAACCAAAGATATTGAGGAACTAGCTAGAGAAAAACATATTTTGGAGACTGATATAGCTCAGAAAGAAGCGGATATTAAAATCAAGAATGGGGAAATTAAAAGTTTACAGGTAAGTTGAATATTGGTTGTTATCAACGCCTTAAAATTCCAACATTAATAACCATTGTTCAAAGAGAAGTATATTTATAATAATCTCACTACAATTGTTATAAGTACTGTACCAGGGAAGTTAATGTATGTTGGATTGGTAACACCAAAGTCATCAGTCAGCTAAAAAAGATAATGTGAGCTGAAGTGAGTAGTTATCATCAGTGTATGAAACAATATGGTTATGATACAAGTTGTTAATATAATAACTATGTTAGTCTAAAGTTAATTATTATGTCATTCAACTAACACACTGTTACCCAAAACAACAATAAAATAATCCTCTTGACTCTTAAGGTGTAAAAGTAGGTAAAGTGAGAAAAGACAGTGTTTTTGCAGTTTTTATAGCAAATTTTTTTTTTAGTGAAAGTAAATAAAATATTGCTTTAGTTCAAACACAGAGTTTAATTTTCTTCACCTAGTGATGTAAAAAATTCTTGAATATCTGTCATGAATATAGCGGCAATAGATGACACATTTTTTAATGAAGGTAAAAAGTTGTCATTAAATTCCAGCACACCCTAAGAGATATTCAAGAAATGATGTCACCATGTGAAGAAAATTAATCTCAATGGTTGTACTGAGAATTTTTTATTTATTTTGACCAATAAAATGTATATACAGGGTGGGGCGCAAACAATTAGACGATCTATGCTGAGGAAAGTGATGAACAAAGGGCTGAGGTTTGCCTGACGTTTGTTGGAGCTCACCTGAATGACATTATCTTCAAAAAAGGGAATATTTTCTTTTCAATTAAAGTGTTAGTTTTCAAGTTACTAATTATCTGTTTCAGTCCCATCCTGTATAAAAACACTTACCTTTTCTCACCTTAAGTCAATATAAAGTTCCCTATAGAGGTCTAAAAAGCTGGGTAAATTAATAATTTAGAGTGTTGGTAAGGACACTTCAAGGGAATGAGTCCTTAGAATGATGAAAAATAATACTGTTTAGAAAAAATAGTGCTATCACAGTATTGGTGGGTGTGAGTAACATAGGGCATAAAATAAAGAGCAGATTGTCAAGATGAGATAGGAGTGAAGATTCAAATAAATCTAAGTTCACATTGGCCCACTTGCTATGGGAATTTGATGCAACTCCTGTGGACACACCCACAAAGGCATCATTCTCATGTAGTCCAATTTTAGTAAAGTTGTAGCTTGAATTTCAGCTGTGAACTGAGGTGTTTTGCCTAAATGGTTTTCCTCCCACCACATAAATGCAGGTACATTTTTAAAAATTCCACCTTCTCCATCCCTGGTCAATGGTGTAAATATGTGACTATCTTGGGCTTGGCACACAATACATAAGCTGTTTTGAGATAATTGCTTATGTTATTCTGTTTGAAGCCTTTAGTAAAGTTGATGTGTAGAAGAATTCACCCAACTTTATTTTTCGATTGTTTGCTAGAGTGAACTGGACACCTTGGCAGCAACATTGAAGCAGTTAGAAAATCAGAAGGGAGAAGCTCAGAAAAGATTAAACGACCTAAAGAATCAGGTATGAAGATGTTTGCTGTGTCACTCTAGTACTCTGTATGTTTCTGCGCTCACTGTATCACTGGCATGTCTTGCACCATCTTCTTGCTTTGCATGTTGCATTAGCTTTGCTTTGCATGCCACTTTTTCTTGTGTGCGTCCTAACCTAATAGTGTGATTATAGTCCAATTCAAACAAATGTTTTTACTTTTTATCTCTTGAAGGGGAGAATTCCAAAGTTTAATCCTCCTTTTACAAATAGGAATTAGAAAATCCGATCATCACTGACTGGTACAATTTTTTTTCCGACAGCTCAAATATCCTTAATTCCTATAATTTATTACATTGTTAATAATGCTGACACCTTTGGTGGTAACACGGTCTAATGTGTTACTCTCATCTTAGACTAGGCTGCTGATGGCAGAGAGATCAGGGTTTGAATCCTGGTTGGGCTTATTGAGGGTGGTTTTCCAAAATGGTTTTCGCCTCTCCTTCCACACAAATGTGGATACACTTCCTCTATATTTGAACTTCCTCACCTCCAACTCACAAGTAATTTGTAAATATGCATATAACCTGAATAGGTGATGAGACGCAATGCTAAAAGTAGTAATAATAATGCTGAATTTGGGTTTAATAAACAAAGATAGATAGTATAATATCATTAGTTGACCTGGCGATTTAGGGGTAAGGTGTCAGATTTCTGTGCTGAGGGTCCGGGGTCCAATCCTTGGCCAAATCCTTCCTTCATCTCTGACAAGACATATATTAATCACAACTTGTGAATGTGTGGAATGCCAGACCTCCACCATGGTTTGGCTCCCACGTTAAACTGTTGGGTTCTCCATTTCATCTCACAATCACCCTACCATTACACATTAGAGTGTGTATGACCCGAACGGGTAGTAAGACTAAAAATAGGTAGTAAAGTTATTAATAATAATAATCTAATATCATTGCTCTCAAACTTCCATAACGTTCTACCTTTTCATTCACAAACGTGTCATTACATTACTAGTGATGAATTATATAAAATAAAACTATGAAAATATGTTTAGTTAAAAAAAACACCCTCATTTACTGTTAATAATAATTTGAAATGTTAGAAACATATGTTGTAATTTAATTTCTTATTTATTTGAGGTATTTAACATACACTTTTGAACCGAGTGATAAATTAACTTAAATCTAGAACATACACAACATCCAGCTCTCGGCCGTTAATTAATAACTGTGAAATGAGAAATCCACATTTCATCAATGATAAATTTTTCGACCATACCATGTATTGAACCGGAGATCCTCAGCTCAGTAGACAAACACACTACCAACTTGGCTAAGTTGTCAGATTGTAATTTAATAGTTGGTCCCGTTTAAAGATGTACTAGACATTTCACTATCACTTATAAATATCAATTATGGGTAGTAATTTATACCATAGTGTACTTGTGTTTAAATAACTAGTATTCATACTTTGGTGCCCATATCTAAATCTAAGGTATATCAAACAATTTTCCTTAACTTTTAATTTATCCGTTTTAAACTTTTATGCTTAACTCTTTTCTATTATGAACAAAATTTACTAAATTAATATTAGCTATCGGGTCGAGAAATTGGACATTACTGATAGATTTTCCTGATGAGACGGCCATTACTTTTTTGTCCAGTGGCAGCAATTTAAAGTGTGGACTGTGTATCTTCTTTTTATTGTAAAGGCCATTGTGTTCCCTTTAATTGTTCATACCCATGTTTCCTGTATTTTCTTCCATATAATAACAAACTGTACCTCAAAAAGTGAAAAGATGTTTTCCTTAAATGGATAGGTTGACTATGGCTATTTCTTTTGAAATAAACCAACATGGGGGTAAAAACATTACTTGATGCTTACAGCAATGGTTTTTGTCTTGTTCATATATTAAACTGGCTGACTCGGTAAACATTTCAGTTGCTTGCAGACATTGCTTTCAGACTAGATATTGAAAATAACTCCTTATATATCAACATTTTATATCTTCTATGAATCTGTTGTAAATGTCTTCATTTTTGTTTCAATTACCAAGCATTCCTCAACATTATTTTACATAGAAATTGTTAGACAATACCTTTGCATTCATTGTTGAGAGCTTGATGTTCTTAGAATGCATCTCTAAGTGTTGTTAGAACATTATATTAGAACTTTCTAAGTAAATTGCACTCAGTGTATTGCTTTGTTATACCATTCACTTAAGGTTGGATTTAAGGAATGCAAGTTGTGAATTGTATTTTTTCTTTGTCAAAAATAAATAATTGGTTCAATACTGTAGGTATGTTGATCAAAGAATTTGATAAAATAAAATAAAATAAAGCTTCTATTTAATATAACTTTTCATAAAAAATAATACCTGGTATTTTCTCTCAACACGTGTGTTTTGTTTGAATTTTATGGTATTTTACGCTTAGTCAATATAATCACAAATACTTATAGTTAGTAAATTTCTCTTGTATTATAATCAGCAAACAAAAATGTCAAGGAATATTAAAAAATGATACATTAATCATTTTAAAAGGATATTGTACTTATGTTGTAAGATTTTAAAATAGGTGTTATATAAATGTTAACCCAAAGCACACACACACTCGAGTTGCATATAGTAACTTGCAGGGGAGAGTAGAATATTGGTTGATTTTAAAATAATTCTTGTACTGTTCTAGGTTTGAACACTTTTGGTGGAATCGATTATTTAATTTGTCAGAAATATACACACATGGCTAGTCTTGTGTACAATAGTCTAGATTATTTTAGATAAACATTTACATTGATTCTGTAACTTTGCTTAACGTTATTTGTAATAGAGCACTGGCTAAATTACTTTTACATCCATTACTGTTTCTAGCCTGTGGCCTGGATCAGCTTTATTATTCAAGCCATATATTTTTCACTACCGGCTGGCAAGGCCTGTCGTAGCTTCAACTAATTTACACTCTAACTTAAGACTAGGACAGGCAGAACATCCAGTCCCTGGCTGTTAATTCATCACTTTGAAAGGGTAAACCCATATTTCACCAATTATAAATGTTTTGGCCATGTCGGGAATTGAACCGGGGACCTTTAGCTCAGTAGACAAACACTCTACTGACTGAACTAAGACGCCGAATCACTGGCTAAATCATGGGTTTAAATTAGGAGGGATAGCCAACATACTTACCTTAGTGGTACTGGAGTAGAAATTGTTCAGATGAAACACTAAAAACCAATTTTTAAGGACAAGCTTTCACATTCACATACAACTTCACCAGGTCAAGATAAAGAACTATTTAATTGATTCTCACAAATGTGAACATACAATTTGTATAAATCAAGAGCTAAGTTTTTTTTCCTCCCCCTACATACCTAACAAGTGACAAAGCTGGCTGTGCTTTAGGCTTATATATATATAAATAAGCGTGATTGTATAATTTCCTAGAAACATAGGAAAGCCTAGCTTTTTGTTTTTAAATGCAATTATTAATAGAGTATGAAATGTCGCACTTTAAAATTCTGCATCCCTTCAAGAGGAAATGCATGTATCTTTTTATTTTTTGACTTGTTTGCTTTTTATTTTAATTTTGTGTAGAAAACTGCAGTAGAGAAAGAACTTAATGACATCCAGGAGCTGTTGGAGGAAGAGCAAGCCAAGGTAATCTAGTGTAATGTTCTCCTGTTAATAACATTCACTGTGTTTCCAAAAATAAAGGTCTGAACTCAAAATATTATTTATGTTTTCGTAGCCTTGCACATGACTTTTGATAAAAAAAATTAATTTGATGTTAATTATTTTAGTTTCTGATTAGCTTTTTTTAAAATTTATTTCGCATTATGTAAAGTTTAATTTAAAAGCTAATCGCCTTGCTGAAGACTATGTGCATCAATTTTTAATTTGTATGTATTACTCTAAAATCTTGGTTCATTTTATGGTTGAGAAATACTAAACTAAAATGTGCATCCTTTCAACAGGTATTCAATTTTAATTATCATGGTGTATTGGTTAAGAAACTCTAATTATTTCATTTGGGCACAATGACCTTAAAATTAGTATTGGTGTCAGCTTCTCATTTTCATTGTTTGAATAATACATACTAATATTTTTAATTTATATTTTATGAATTATGTTAATAACTTAATTCACTACCTTTGTGTTTCTTTCTTCAAGCATGTAGTCTCATATATCTTTCTTTGTCTACTTTGTAATATATTTGGAAGAAGGTAAATGAGAGGTGAATAGAAACAAATAAAAGGAGTTAACACATTATGGCTTGAACAATGAAAAGAAGAACACAGTTCAAATTTTACATTGTTGCCGTTGGGCCTCACCTATAGTACAACTAGGGATGAGTTATTTCCAAAGCCGAATCAAAGTTCAAATATTAAAAAAAAAAATAATGTTCGAAAAAATATTATATAACTGTAAATTTAGGTTTTTAAATATAATATACAAAATGCTATATCTGAAATATAATTAATGTATTTCATCTTAAAATAAAATGCTATCACAAAATGCAATTGAACTAGTTTAAAAAAATGTAAATAAACATTAATTTCTTATGGAAATTACAGCAGAAAATAAACTTTAGCTTTATATATCTTTTTGACAAAGCTTATTAATTGGCATGGCCGGAATTTGTCTTTTGAATCAAAGTCGAATAGAATGAATATTCATCTAAAAGTCTATTTTCACACCCCTAACATAAACTCTGTTCATGATCCCCTTGTTGTAAAAATTTATATTTGATTAGGAATTTTTTGTCATTATGGAATTATATGTCATATTTTCTTGGCTTTTGTCCTTTTAAGAGTCATTTATAGGAATTTTTGAGTAATTTTATTCGTGTTTTGATTAACTTTACGGCATTCAGGTTGGATAAGAATATTTTTAAATGCTGTTGATATTTTATAAATGCATAATTTTTTCCAACACAGTTATTGAAATGAGAGGCAATGAACTTTATTCTTTTTGATTGTTTGGTTGAAAGTAAATACAGTACAGCCGGTATGTACATTCAACTCTTGTTTGGTTGTAAAATACACATTCCTGGTGAGACACTGCAACTAAGCTGGATATGCTTGCATTGGGAGGGGTAACTATTACTTCTGAAGCAGATATTTGTAAATCAGTCATATTTATCAGAGCAAGAGTTCAGTTGATAAAAAATGCATTCCATGGATCATTTTTAGTTTACATTTGCAAAGCACATTTTTGATTTAGTCGTGTGCATTCATTATGACATTTTGTTTATATTTTTAGGTCATTTTTTGAATTTTTGGAGTCATTTTTTAGTAGTTTTAGGTTATTTTATACATCATTTTTAGCTAATCAAAATCTGGGCACTGATTATAATCATGAATAATGAATATAAAATATATAGGCCCTATATATTCATACATACACTTTTTAAGAGACTTGCTATGGATAAGAGAAGCATCCTGGAAATTTAAGGATGTGTTGTGCAGGGCATACATACTTTGTACCCATTGTCACATATGCAACAGAAACATAGACATTGAATGTAAGAGATACTAAGAAAGTGGAGGCCATGGGAATGAAGTTTGGCAGGCGCATGTTAGCCGTCATGAGATTAGGAATTAACTTACCTGTGAAAGAGTGGGGTTACAGGGAGTACAAGACTGAGCTAATATGGGCATGTAATGAAGATGGAAAAAAAGGAGGTTGCCAAATAAATTATTGGAAATGAAGTATGTAGAATAAATACCGCATGAAAGAGATGGGAGGAAGTCGATAACAAAGTGTGCAAGTGAGAGGAGAAGAATGGTGGAGTTATTTTACTGAACTGACCCGACCACAGGCTGGAACAGTTGATGATGATGACGATGACGATGACTTTGCACACAGGCTTTTTGACCATTTAATCTATAGGCTAAGAGCGATGAGGGTATTTTCAGGACATAACTATGTAGAGGGGATGGGAAAACTACCAAAGTAGACCCAACCATAATTCAAACAGTAACTCAACAGATATCATAAGATTGTGATATCACAGGTGTGGGCATGAAATTTATCAATCATTTGTTGGAGCAATATTACAAAAAAAAACTATTATTTTAGACATAAAATTATTAAACATTTACTTCAACTATTTTATTAAGTGTTTATGCAATAAATTGCTATAGTCAATCAACAGGAACACTAGATTATTGAATATGATTATTAAAAAAATGTAAAGGTGTAATGAAACTCTTCTTATTGCTTGAAAAGGGATAGTATTACCAAAATAATATAATTCAAATACTGATAGTTATTAATTTGTAATCATTTACCTTGGTATTTTATTTTTTGGTTATTTTTAGTTTGATTGTTTTGAAGGTGGACAATCTAAGAAGACAGGCAGATGAACAGGAACATACGCTAAAGTCCCAGGAAGATGAGCTCAATTCCAAAAAACAAGAACTCGAAGGATTAAAGCAGGAAGAAGCTGGCTTAGCCCAACAACAAAAAGATTCTAGGAATCAGCTAGATAACCTTACAAAAAACTTGCAAGATACACAGTTGCAAATTAGTCAAGTAGGTGAAAAATATGTGTTCATGTATAGCCTAGTTTTACGGTTTCTTATTTTATTAATAATTTTTGTTTACTTATTATATTGGGTATGTTA
Organism: Timema cristinae; assembly: GCA_039000515.1. Taxonomy (NCBI): domain Eukaryota; kingdom Metazoa; phylum Arthropoda; class Insecta; order Phasmatodea; family Timematidae; genus Timema; species Timema cristinae. Next base: position 128,178,360 of record JBCFYV010011172.1, read on the forward strand.
TGAAGTGGACATGGGCGGACTTGGCCTTCAGACCCCCTAGGTTTCATATAATATGCTAACCTGTTTTGATTTATTCTAAAAACAAACGTACAAAACAGGATTATTTTAAAATAATGGTCATGTTGTAAAGAGTAATGATGATTGATAATGTTTTATCTTCTTGTTTATTATTTTTATTCTCTTTACCTTATTTTATATACATTTTAGATTTTCTTCTATGAGGACCACATGTTCGGTGATTTTTCACCATCTTCAATTCTGATGAAAACCAATGTTATTTCAAATTGTATAAACATACATACTAAAATTATGAATTTAAAAAAAATTAAACATTAGAAATGGAAATAGTTAAGAGGAATTATAATGGGATGTATGAAATATTAAATAGATAATCATTTAAATTAATAATCTTATAAATACCTTATTCGTATTAAAGATGATTGATTTTAATTCATACTCTTGGAAAGTTTGTGAAATTTTTTTCATCAAAATGCTTTACGTAACTCGATTATATTTTAATTTGTTTACTATACTGACAGTATTTCATAAAGCTTTTATTGAATAGTAATATTAATGACAGAATTGAACATGCACATATATCTAAGAAATCACACATTTAGATTTTTGACTAGTGAATGAATGAATAACAACATAGTTTTAAGATGTCAACAAGCTCGACCTAATACTTAGTACAGCGCGAGAGCATTTAATCCAGCCCCATTCATATTTTATTGTAAATAACTTTTTATTCAATGCAACCAAGAAAACCTGTTTTCCAGAGCAATTTGTGACTGGAGTACAAACATCCGCACAGTATTAACATTAGGGTACATGGTTTGTAGATCACATTCTCGAAGTCATTTCATCAATTTCAGAATGGTTTTCCATTTTTCTTAAGATGTGTACATGAGAGTGGAAGCATACATCAACAAAACTCTTATAAGAAATTGTATGATCCACAAAAATGTTCCGCTCTAGGCTGGAGCCTACTCAGCTTACTGATAAATCCGCCCCTGTATGTGAACCATTATTTACACAAATTGTACTTTCAAGGATTAAGTAGAATTAAGGTGTTTTATTTTAAATAATTAATACTATCTTAAATTATTATATTAATTTGAAATGTCTTTACTACTGATTATTTCATGCATTTATACTAGTTTAACCCTTTCTCTTATAAAGATAAATGAATAGCTAAATGATTATTAAAACTATTTAAGTAATAAAAAATATGAGCTTGGACATCTTATAGTTTGTGACCTATGTCATACTTCTGATAGTTGATTATTAAGTTTACTATTATGATTATTTAAAACAAACTTTTAGAACAAAGTAATTATATCAACACTAACTCAACTTTAGAACCAACACACTACTCTAGCTCTGCCTCATAAATTAATTGCTGAAAGTTAAATTTCCAATTATAAATTTTTACGGCCATAGCTGAAAATTAATCTCTGATAAGGAATTGCATTTGAATGATTATTAACCAATTTATTTCGTCCAGGCAAAGGCAAAGATAACCCAACTCCAGGAGCAGCACCGGCAAATGAATGACGCCGTAGTCATGTATGACTCAGCAATATCTTCGGGAGACACGTCGTCTGTTGGCGATGCCTCTCTCAACATAACACCAGAGTTCAGGGATCCAGAATACTCTAGGATAGTCATGGTGAATGGAGGAAGTCCAATAGAACATGTAAGAGAGTTTTTTTTAAAGCTGAAACCTCTTTGGTTATTATGTTCAGTTTTTTTAATACCTCTTTTTCATGCACATCACCTGTATCAGTGGTTGCATAGGCTAACATGTATCTGAAGGTTTGAATTACGGTCAGGTTTGTTGAGTATTTTTTCCATTAAAAACCCTCTTTCTATTTAAATAAAGGTACATTTCTGTTAAAATTCTATTTTATTCATCCTTATTCCTTAAGCCTGATTAATTTATCCATGTAACCCAATTAGATAAATATCCATATTAAAAAAATCATGCATATCATCTTGGTTTCCTCACATTTATGCTAATGTGTGTGATAGAAATGAAGAAGGTATAATTTAATGAAAGTGTACCCACATTTTTATAGGAAAAAGTTTGAAACCATTTAGAGGAGAGAAAAAACTCAGTCCATTTAACCAGGATTTTAACACTGACTACCAGATGAAAAGACACACGTTTGTTTGCAGAGGATATCATAAATACATTTCTTACCACAGATTAAAATATTATTGTCTTGCCCATTCATTTGTGCTAGAAAAAGGGATAACTGATAGAAGTGGTACTTTACAATTTCTTGGTTGATAGTCACATGCAATAACCATTATACTTTATACTTATTTGATGATATCCTCATCTAAGTTGTAACTTATTACTGTAAGTTCTCTATTTTATTTTATTCCTAGTTTCTTAACTTATTGTAAAATGATATAACTATTTTGATAAACATTATATTGTATTGTGTTTATAATTTTATCTTTTTCAGAGCAAAGCATTGCCAAATAGTAAAGATCCATTTAGTAGTTTAAATGGCCCAGCAGATAGTGGTGGAGATGCATTTGGGAGTGGAAACTTGTTCAAAAATGGTCAGTTTGTAATACTAAAATAATCAATATCATAACATATGGTTATTTAATAAGTGGGTAGCTTTGTATAATTTACTGTACTGACTCAAAAATAGAACCCACTTTTTACCCAAAAATGGTCTTTGTAAACCTTCAATGCCACACATAATTGCACCCTTTGATAATAGCCTACATAGCAAATAATTGAGGACTGAATACAGTTTTATATATTTACATTCATAAAGTTGTTAGTATTAACTGTTTAACTTCGCCAAGGCTAATTAAAAATTGGCGGAACTTGACAAATAACAAAATCATTGCTTGAGCTAACAATGTTAATAAAATTAAATGGTTAAACCTACCGTAGCAATTTCTACTTTTTTTCCACATGCTTAGAGATTTTGCAGTATTTTGGTCAGTACTGTTATTATATTGTGACTAGAATTTAGTGTATATGTTTACTAGGCTTAGAATCTTATGCGTGGCCGTTTATGTGGAAATAAAGCATCTCTCGGCCACCGATTAAGACATAGTTTCAATACATTATTATTATTATTATTGTTAGCACCACATCTTACTACTCGTTCAAGTTATACGCACTTACGCTAATGTTTAATGGTAAGGTGATTGTGGGATGAAATGGAAGACCTACAGTTTAATGTGGGCTCCAAACCACAGTGGAGGCCCGGCATTCCACACATTCACAGGTTGTGATTAATACATGTCTTGCCAGAGGTAAAGGAAGGATTTGGCAATCAGACAAATCTGTGCCTGGACCGAGGATTGAAACCTGAACCCCCAGCAGAGAAGTTCGACACCTTACCCCTAGACCACCAGGTCACCCAGTTACAGTACAAATTTTGGGTGTGAATAATAATATACACAAAATCTAATAGCATTAGGGCACCTAGAAGAAAATACGGTTTATTTGATTACTTTAAATAAAGTAGATTTATTTTCATGCACAAATACATCTTTTCCTATCAAAATGACAATAATTTCAACAATTTTGAGCTAATATTATTATTATTAGCACCGCGTCTTACTACCCGTTCGGGTTATACGCACTTACGCTAATGTGTAATGGTAGGGTGATTGTGAGATGAAATGAAGGACCTACAGTTTAACGTGGAATCCGAACCACGGTGGTGGCCCGGCATTCCCCACATTCACAAGTTGAGCTAATACAATATGCTTATTTTTTATACACACACACACAAAGTAAGCCGAAAAAATTATAGATGGGTCACTTGAATCCACCGAATCCTGATGAGGATTCGGTGTTTTACTGGATTCGATGGTCGCATCTTTCACCTCATAAACAAAGCATAATATTTTGAATTCAAAAAATACTTAGTTAGGCCTACCTGAAAAGCACAACTTAATCCGTAGTGTTTATTTTGTTGGACCAAAGAGATTAGCATGAATAAAATCATTATTAAAACAAATTTAAAAAATTTTTAGGTGTGTAAAATCTTATGTGCCTAGTACCCTACCCTCCCACCTCTATGGGAAACTTGGACTCAACTGTTTTGGCACATGCTCACTTCTAAAACTTTCACCTCACGAACAATCTTGTAAATATTTTAATGAACACATTAAAACTCTTCAAAAATTGAAAATCAAAACTAAAATTACAAATAAACTCAAAATATGTATGAAATAAAGTGCATGGAGCAAAAACAATTGGTAATAAATAAAATGATAGAATATTAGGAAAATGGTAGAGCACAAATAAAAGTAAAAACACTAACACATACTTACACACACATCAATATTTTGATGTTATAATAGCATCTGAAATATTGATGTGTGTTAGTGTTTTTACTTTATTTGTGCTCTACCATTTTCCTAATATTCTATCGTTTAAATAAACTCGAAATAAATAAAACAAATTATGGCTTTTTTTAAACATAAATAAGAACACATTACACATGATACAAAGTCAGCGGCCATTACACACAATACAAAATCGGCCGCCATGATGTATATTATATTTACTCGCCCGAGTGATGATTAAATAAAGATACTGTTTATTCTTACTACCCAACTGCTTTTAATTATCTAAAACTATGCAAAGAACCCCAATTTATTGCATACGACCCTTAAGTTAAATATTTTGTTGGGATTCGTGAAAAATAAACCTATTTCACATGTTTTTTTAGAAGCTTAACTCATTTTAACAACACTTTAAAAATAACTAAAAGACACTCAAATGTTGATTGATTTGATTTTCAAACATGAGTCTAGATTGTTTAATATGGCTGGATTTTAACCAGTATTTTGCGAGGGGTGTTTGGGGTTAATTAAAATTGAAAACATGATTGAAATAAATCTTAATTTACAGTTACATAATGTCTCATTGTTTATAATTTACATTATTTTCAAGTTATGTTTGCTAACAACGAGATTCTTGTTCCATGTTTTAATCAGACCCTTTCAAGAACCCAAATCATCCGACAGCAGATCCATTTAGTTCAAATGATGGATTTGGTGCAGCCTTCTCGGCCAAACCTCCTGTGAGTTTTATGCCAGTATTATTTAATTTTGCTTGGTGTTAAATAGTAAGTGGTGTATGCACAAGTCATGGTTTATAATTTTCCCTGGAGAGCTAAGAAAACAGGATTTTTTTGTGTGAAAAAAAAAAAAAAACACTGGGAATTGTCTCTTCCCTCTCCACCCTCCAACCCCTCCCACACCCTCCATAATAAAGGATTATTTGTTTGTTTTTGAATCCTTAATGTACATACAGGGTTCCTACGCTCTGGAAAGTCAGGGAAAGTCAGGGAAAAAAATAATAGTCAGGGAAAGTCAGGGAAGCTTTAAAAAGGTCAGGGAAAGTCAGGGAAATGACAATTCATGTCTTCATGTCACACTTAGAAAAAACAAAGAAAATATTTTTTCTATTTACTGCGTCATAAGCCACTGCCCCAATGAAGAAAGCTGAGGGGCACTTACCATGCTCAAACTTGCCCTAACACAAGTTTTGGTAGCATTTTATTTCAGAATGTGAACGCAGAGGTCTCCTAGCCTGCACATGACAATTCTTTTAACTTTAGTGATCACTTGTTTTTGTTCTTGTTCAAGGTTTGTCATCGTTATAGTTTGATACAGTGCACCAGGACTGATTAGACTACACCAGCAATGTCTAACAAAAAAACCTTTTTTAACCAGCTCTGGCTAAGCCCAGACCATTTTCCTGAATTCTCATACTAGATAAGTGGTGTTGAAAGTAATAAGCTGCAGGCATTTTGTAAAGTGTGCAAAAAAATTATAAACTTAAGTAATATGGGAAAGCAAGCATTAGCTTCCATGCAAAAGGACCAACTCATATCAAAACTCTTGAAACTTTGACAAATCAACGCTCTCTGTTGACTTTTTTTTCAAAAAAGTCAAGTGATTCAGGTTCATCGAGCTCCCCAGTTTCAAGAGAATCTCTGGCACACAAAGACATTCTACCTAGTGATGATTCTGCTGGTTGCTCGAAGAGTTTTTCTGTTTCATCGAAAATCGTAACGTCGCAGAAGGAAGCTGTTGCTAAAAGTGAAATTAGTGTAGTGCCTCAAAGAAACCATAACACTTTTGTTATAAAAGATGATATAACTAAGGCGGAAGTCATTTGAGCTATGCAAGTTGTTGACAAAAAAATGTCTTTCAATTCGTGCAATAATTTAAGTACAATTTTTCAATTGATGTTTCCCGAGTGTTCCATTGCCAATGCCTTTACCCTTGGTGGAGACAAGGCTGCATACTTCATTGTGCATGGCTTGGCTCCATTCTTTCATAATAATTTACTGGACCGCCTAAAATCATGTAACAACTTTGTAATTTGTTTTGATGAGGCATTGAATAAAGTTATTCAAAGAGGACAGATGGACATTGTAATTAGATTCTGGGACAAGGAAAATCATAAAGTCATCAGTCGTTACTTAAACAGTGTGTTTTTCGATAGGAGCACTGCTGAAGAATTACTGAAGCATTTTCTGGATGGTATTTCTCCTCTTCCACTCTCTAAGTTGATACAAGTGTCAATGGATGGCCCAAATGTCAATTTAAAGTTTATAACACTTCTTCAGGAACACCTCAAATCTGTAACAGACAATGAAGTATGTAGTTTGCTAAATCTGGGAACATGTGGGCTTCATGTTGTTCATGGTTCCTTGAGAACAGGAGTAGAGTCTGTTGATTGGGATATAAGTAGCTTATTACGTCACATGTACTACCTGTTCACTGACTCTCCAGCTCGTCGAGCATTGTTCACCCAGTTGACAGGGTGTACAACTTTTCCATTGAAGTTCTGTGGTGTGCGTTGGTTAGAGAATGCGAAGTGCTTTCAAAGGGCATTACAAATTTGGGACCATGTTATTAAGTTTCTCAAAGAAGCAAAACTTCCTAAAACAAAACCTGTAGAGACACTGAAAAGAGCAGCCTGTGATCCATTCCTAAAGTGTAAACTAGCGTTCTGCAAGACAATTGCAGATGAATGTCAGCCTTTCCTGCAACGGTTCCAGACATCAAAACCAATGACTCCATATCTTTTTGAAGCTGTAGAGAAACTTCTAAGATACCTTATGAATCGTTGTGTGAAACCTGATCTTATGAAGTGCACGGGTCCAAAGTTACTGTCTATTGACACAAAAAAATCAGAAAATTTGATCCTTAGCAAAAATATTGATATAGGATTTGCAACAAAACGTTTGTTAGGAGAAACTGCGATCACAGTAACAGAAAGACAAAAATTAGAATTTATACATGAGTGCCGCAGTATGTTAACCACCATGATTGCAAAACTACAAGAAAAAAGTCCCTTAAAACAGAAAGCTGTGAGAGGTTTGTCTTCATTGGATCCTTGTGTTATTCAACATTCACCTCAACTGGCCCAGAAGAGATTTTCTTTTCTTTTGGAGGAACTCAACCATGCCAACATCATAAATGATGTTCTGGCTGAAAATGCCAAGAAAGAATACTTGCATTTTTGCAACCTCAAAAAATCTGAGCTTCAAGAAATATTTCGTCCTTGTGATCAGTTTAGTGATGAAGTAGGACTTGACACTATTTATGGTAGCTTTCTAATAGGAGAAGCAAACTACAAACATCTTTGGGAAGTAATAAAGATTTGCCTTGTCTTGTCGCATGGGAATGCAACTGTTGAAGGTGGTTTTTCAGTCAATAAATCTTTACTGGTTGAAAACATGCATGAAAAGACAGTCATTGCACAGCGTCACATTCATGATGAGATACAAGAAGCAGGAGGGATTAAAAATATACACATTAGCAAAAAGATGTTGGATTACGTGAGAGGTGCTCGGAAACGCTATCATGAATACTTAGAGATGAAGAAGCAAGAAAAAAGTGAAAAAGACAAGAAGAAGGCAGAAAAGAGGAAATTAGATATACAAGTTAAAGATTTAGAAGGAGAAAGAAAAAAATTAATGATGGCAACTGAAGAGAAACGAGAAGCAATAGACGTGGAGTTGCAAGAACTGAAGAAGAAGCAAGCTTCACTTTATTTAATATAACATAGTTTCTTATTGTATGACTATAGTGATAATTTTAATAAAAATAAAATTGACTTGAGACATGAATAATATGAAAGCAGACAGAGTTCCTGTTGTAAGCTATTCAGTTCAGGAAATGTACAGTTTAGGTAAAATAAAACTGTAATGATACCAAACTCTTTAGTATGTTCTTAGTGGCCTGTTATTTAATACGTATTTCTGCACATGATACCAAAGGGAATCAAGTTTGTTACAAATTTTTGATAGGGATTATTTTTCCATCATTTTCCCTCAACTGATTGGCAAGATGTCTGCTTTCTTATTCTTCCATGAGAGGTGAGGCAAGGTCGGCTGTACGGGGGGAGGAGGCCGAAATAAATTTATTTAAATTAATATTTTCACGTGTATAGTACCGTAAAGTTATAATGGAAATTTTATGAGAAATTGGTCAGGGAACTTGGGAAAATAGTCAGGGAAAAGTCAGGGAGAATATTTTTACAAATACTGTAGGAACCCTGACATACCTTAAATAGTAGGCAAGCCTTTGTATTGAGAAACCTAACTGGATAGTCAAGCAAGCAGATTCAAACATTATTCTTATTCCTCTTCTAACACTTCCTGAAATATATTTGGGTAATGACTGCATGTATTTTTACATAAAAAATTCTCTTTTTATTAACAAATAACTTCACACTATTATATTATATTCATGTTTCCTCTTAATGTTCATAATTTTTTCCAAGTTTCAGATCTGGATTTGAAGGTAAAATGGAGATTTGTATTTGTAGAATAGTGGATTCGATCCAACCATAGTTATGGATGCATTTTAGCAAAAATTAACATATATTACCATATAAATTAATATTTATTTTAAGAGTTGTATTTAAATTTTAATTTCGAGATTCAATGGTAAAATGAATATATGTATTTGTAGATTAGTATTATATTTGGAAGAAGGTATAGGAAAGGTGGATAGAAACATATAAAAGGGGACAAACACGATAGGGCTTTTACAATGAAAATAAGAACACAGTTCAAACCTTATATTGCTGCCATTGAACAAAGAGATCATGGTTGTCTCTTAAAGAAAATCGATCATCACTGCCCAATCCCCGACCTAAGTTTCATTCCATCGGAATTCACCAGGGAGGAGTGTAAAATGCTCAATGCAACTTCCTAAAAGAGGAAACAAAACAAAAAAAACATAAAAGGGAGAAAATGGAAAAGGTAAAGATTGGTAGAACACATAGATAGGAGCATGTAAAAATGTATAACATAAAGGACAAACACAGCAAAAGGACATTGTATGTGAATATATAATATGCTCGTCCTTTTTATATGTTTCTATCCACCTTTCCTATACTTTCTTCCAAATATAATACTCATAGAGCAAAAAGAGGTTTTCCTTATAGAGATCTATTTTTAGATTAGTGGATTCAACCACTTTCTATTACAAACCTTATGTCTTAAAACACTCAAATTCAACACATTACATTGTAATATTTGCATTTGGGACCAGGGTTGGCGACAGAAATCAGGAGGCACATTACACTGACAATTTAGGGCCCCTCCATTCACCTCACCCGTTTAAGACACAAGGGAAGAATTAAACGATAATTGTAAAAAAGTGGTAAAACCTGTTTATTTGATCTTGCTTGATGCAGGGCTGTCCTAAGCAACTTTGTTTGTAGAGCCCTCACTTATCTGCCACCCCTACCCTTGCACCCTCGCCATAACCCCCAAAAGTAATTAAAAGTTTTGTTAAGTCTTATTACAGTAGTTGGCGCCTATATAGCAATTTTCAGCCGTCTAAGGTATCAGGAAATGCTCCAATAGGTAATTAATGCTAGAAGCTGTGTTCTTATACACGTAATGGTTGATTTCACTCCAACCTTTCATTTAATTATCTTCTCCGACTAACTTGATCTTTATAAAGGTACAAAGAAATACTATTCAAAGCTTGAATCAAATTAATTAATATGTTCAAAATTTATCAGGAGAAATATCCACCATAGACAAACACGTGCAAATTGGTTGAGTTAAAATTGAGAACTCACTTTACTCGTTAAATAAATCCAACCATGTGATTATGTTTTAATTTATTTATACACTCAGACAATATTTTATAGATTGCCAATGCAAGAAGCATACTCTATGAACACACAATTAAAAATTTCCCACCCCAACTTGTTTTTACCTTCCCATAATTGTGGGACCCTGTGCGACCTTACAGTTCCCACACCCTTAAGGGTGGCACTAGCTGATTGCTATATATCTTATATTGATTCATTCTCTTTGCGAGTTTGTTATTACAATAGTTTAAAAAAAATCCTAACTTAGAATTCCATTAGTTTTTTTTTAATTCAAGACAACTAGATTAAAACACATTCTAAAGGAGGGGGCCCCTTTAGCTTTGGTGTCTGGTACAGTTGTCCCCCAGTCCATCCCAGCCATCGGCCCTAATTGGATCTTGGGACCACTCATTTACAACTACTTAACTATTTAATGTTCATTCTAGATTTTTTTTTAAATGCTACATCATGGTTTTTTTTCTTTATATACTATTTATTTGTAAAATTTAAAGGCTAAACTTTATTAAAGTTATTTTTTTAAATCTTTCCTACAGGATGGTTTTTCAGCTGATCCATTTAGCTCGTTTGGGGCGCCAGCCACAACTGGTAGGTTTATTTTCAATTTTTTATTATTCTTCAAGTAAATATTTAAATCAGTACTATGTCTGTAAAACTTTTAAATATAAACTTTATTTGATACGGTAGTTAACTATGCCTTATGTAGTTTATATTTTATAATAAAGGAAATTTGATAAAACTAAAGAAAAAGGAAAAATAAACTACTAAGAATAAGAATAAATTTGATGAAGAAAGCCACCTAGGAAAGAGGAAAGATGTGGGAAGAATTCAATGCACAAAGGTGACATCTTCTTCCTTTCTTCTGTCTTCTATAGTAGTAGTTTATAGACAGTAATTAAAAATGTAAAATGTCCAAAGCTATTTTTTCCATTATTTTTAGCCAAAAATGATCCATTTGACCCGTTTGGAGATGGGAGCAATAACCGTTCATCTGTAAAGTCACCTATCAATGTAAGTAGTATACATTTGAATTATATTAGTATTGTTTATTTAAATAAATGTACATTGGTGGTAGTGTGAGAAAGAGTGGTAGCAACAAATAGAATTACAAACAATTGGGCTCTGTTTAACAATGGGGAGGCCCATTGGCTAACTGATTTTATAATAAAAATGTATACAAATAAAATTGAAAAAATAAACCCAGTGCAAATTTAATGAAGAAAGCCCACCTAAGAAAAGAGGGAAGATGTCGGAATAATACAATGCACAAAGGTGACATTCTTTTTTTTTTAATAGTGGAAGTAGTTACACACACATTTAAACACAAATAGAGTAATACTATTTTGGCATTGTTGCCATTATCGAACAAAAAGAGGGAAAAGGATAGAAACTTTACACACACATTAAAACTAGTCCAATTTGAATTTTAAAATAAATGGTACGGAATTCCGCACATACCTTGTCACTCTATTGTTTAAAAATGGAGATATTTTCTTAAAACTTGTAATATATGTGAAACAAAAATAATATACACTAGCAAACCTGAGCAACAATAATTGTGTTATACCTTACATTAAACTTTTTTGGCTCCCAGATTTAAATTTTACGATTTTCTTTAAAAAAAATTAAAGTCCTCGCTAGTATATTTGGACCAAAAATCAGATCGATTTGGGGTCCACAAAGGTCAATACTTTGTATTTAAATTTTGACATCTGGTTAAAATTTTCTATATCTTATTAGGGGTTGCATATCTTTTGGTTAAAGAATTTTTATTAAATTCCTCATTTATAAATTTAGACCAATAAAAAAGGTAAATATTGACTATTGAATCTAAAATGTTAGAAATAGATTATTGCTCTACAAACATTTCTCCTAAGAGGTTAAAGAAAAATGAAAAACTTTTTGAGAGACTTACTTAGCTACATACTCTATGGAATGATTAGATAATTATTGCGGTAAACCATAAGTGGTATCTCTGTACAAATATATTTGCCAATATCTTTGAAACTATTGGTTTAAAAAAAGTACATTTCAAATAATTCTTTTATTTTTGTTAGTACAGTAAAACTTGCCCTAAATGAAACCTGTGAAAATGGACAAAATATTTTGATCGCTATGTAAAACACCCTTTATTAAAGGGAAACTTTCCTAGTGCGCAAATAGACGACTTATAAACTGAATTTTACAACAAGGGAAATGTCTATTCACTAAGAAAGTAACTGTTATAAATGCTGTGTATTGGGTTTCTCGTTTCGAAAGACGGATTCGTCCCAACACTGTTAAGAAATGCTTTGCAAAAGCAGGCTTTCAAGATATTTAGGAGGCTGATGATGACAAGGACAATCAACCCCTACAAGAGTTTGTGACCTGTTGAGAAGAAGACATCTGTACATTGATTCTGAGGTTGTTGTTACTTTCGGCGAGCATATCTGCACCGAAGAAGGGTTTAAAAAGGAGCAGATCTGGTACAAAGTGACACAGCTGACCAAAACGATGTTGGCGTAAAACTTAATGAAGAGAGTAGTAGCGGAAAAACTGGATATATTCAGAGATTCTGTGTGCAGGGAGTGAGTGACCGACCTTGAGGAATTTGCTGCGTTCAAAAACTGTCCGAAGCTGGATGAGTTGATGCAGAAAGTTGTTTCCAGAAAACAACAAAACAAAATAACCTACTTTGATGGACGCGTGCAGAACTAGGCCGGAGATAAAGGGACTACTGGTCATTCATTACTCTATATGGCAATATAACCCTATTCAATCAGTATCAGAAACTAGCACTATACCACTCAATACAACTTTCCTCCTTTTCCAAAATAGTTTTTCTATCCTCTTCTCATCTCATGCAACTTGTGAACAGTATTCTACAAACAGCAGTAGAGATTCAAGCTAAAAAAGCCAATGACCATCTCCAAAAACTTTCTAAACTTTGTATCCTTGCACTCAAAACTACGCCACTTCCAGCGCCTGAGATAAGCAGACCCAAATCCAGTAATCCTCCTTTGATTGCTGCCAAGCCCTCACTAGCCACAATATTCAACCTCCCCCCGCCCAACAGGACCACTTACACACTTGCCATTCCCTCAAGAATAATTGAGATGACGCCCTTTATTAAATCCATCAACAATAACAAAACCAACATTATATTCACCATTGGTCCAGACAACAGTTCTATTCTCAACCTATCAGAGCACAATCTCTCAGAGATAATGCCCTCTAATAAGCCCGTCAATAATAACATAACTGACACTACATCCACCAATGGTCCAGTCAGCAGTTCCATATTGAACCTATCAAAATACAATCTCTCAAAACACGAAATGAATGTTCTGTCCAAGGGCCTCTCCTTTTCACCTCACTCCCAATTCGATCACTTCGCCCTAGTTCAGGATGTCCTTTCCTATGCTCGCACTCTAAGATTGAAACATTTCTTCCAGAACAAATCCTACACTACCAGCCCTGACAAAGCCATAGATCCATCCCTCTACAAGTTCAAGCCACCTTCAGACTGAGACCCCCCGCCACTACCCTCAGAACACCCTCTGGAACAGTTCATCACTTACCTCCTTTCCAATATTGCCGATCCACTCTTCCCGAAGACTCTACCTTTGAAACAGAACCTCAACACCAACGAACAAAAAGCTATCAAAGCACTAAAAAACAACATTGATATAATCATCCTACCAGCTGACAAGGGCTCCACTACAGTCATCTTGAACTGTATCGACTACATCACAGAGGCACAAAGTCAGCTATCTGACCACTCACAAAAGACCCAACTGAAGATCACAACGCGCAGATTAAAGAGTTCCTACAACGTGAAGGTCCCCGGCAGAATCTCACCACCAACTCAATTCAACTTCTCTTTCCACAAGAACCTCAAACTCCCACATTGTATCTCCTCCCTAAAATCCACAAAGAAATAAGACCTCCGCCTGGCCGTCCGATTGTATCTGGTTGTGGCTCCACAACTGAGAGAATTTCATCTCTGGTTGATTCACACCTACAACCCTTTGTAAAACACCTCCCCTCATTCATACAGGGTACAAACCATTTCTTAGACAAAATTCACAAAATCAAAAATCTTCCATCAAACTGTTTTCTGGTCACTATTGATGTCACAGCACTCTACACTAACATCCCTAAAATTAAAATTATCTAGCCATTGGGCCACCTCATTTTTGAATCTATATGGCAATGGCTATTATTTATAATCCAAGATGTATTTTTACTATACATAAAACTAATAAAATGTCTACCCTAGTCAATTTTAATTTTATACTACCGTGGTTTTTTTTAGCACACCTGTATAAAATAGAAACTGATTTCTTTGGGGGGGTCCCATCGAGTTTTGTTATGGACAGGTTTTATTGTACTACAGTTTTGCAATGATAAGTTATTTATTACCTTATATAGTTGCAGAGATAAGGAAATTTCCACTTCTGTTAAGTACCCTGAAAGTAATTTTCATAGGAAAATTAAAATAGCCGATTTTGAGAAAATGTATTTTTTCTCTATTAGCCCTTTATTAAACTATTCTTAATTTTAGGGTTAAGCAGACACACCGAGAGTATTGCAAAACAACTTTTTAGGGATCGGGGGGGTCATGAAACGCCGACATTCATCAACATCTCATTTTTTTTTTTTTGTTTTTTTTACAATACTTGACCTTTATTGTTCAAAAAGTTAAATATATATATAATGTATTTAGCTTGGAAGATTATTGGTTTTATAAAAATATGTTTCATATCTCAAATAGTTTTGAAGATGTGATAAAAAATAAAATTTACTAATCAAACTGGAACCCTTAGTCATTTTGTTCATAATATTGATCAATGCTTATAAATGCAATTTAATCAAAATTGTTAGAGCCGATTTTGTCAAAATCGATCTCTCCCCACCCCCTCCCCTTCAGTAAACTAACCTTAATTTTGGAGTTAGATATCCAATACTAAAAATCTATCGGGGCAACCCTATGAAAACCCTAGATGCCAAGTTTTATCTCGATCGGTAAAATAGCCCGAGGTACAGACAGACAGATAGAAATTCAAAATCCACTTTTTCTGATTTGGGGGGTCATGAAACGTCGAAATTTATCAAAATATAGTGTTTGACTTTTTTGGCGATCGCAATACTTTCTCAACCTGTAAGATAGTGAGAAAGTAAAAAGGCTAGATCGCGCGTGCGTGTGTATAACTTACTTCGACTACAGAAAATGAAAGAAAGAAGCTGTCACCTTTGTGCATTGGTTTCTTCCCATATTCTTCCTCTTTCCCTAAGTGTGCTTTCTTCATTAAATTTACATTTATTAGTTTTATTATTGGTGACCTGGTGGTCTAGGGGTAAGGTGTCAGACTTCTGTGCTGGCGGCCGGGGTTCGATCCTCAGTCCCGGCACAGATTTATCTGATTTCCAAACCCTTCCTACACCTCTGACAAGACATCTTGTGAATGTGAGGAATGCCAGGCCTCCACCGTGGTTCGGATTCCACGTTAAACTGTAGGTCCTTCATTTCATCTCACAATCACCCTACCATTACACATTAGCGTAAGTGCGTATAACCCGAACGGGTAGTAAGACGCGGTGCTAATAATAATAATATTAGTTTTATTTATATTAATCTTCATTATTAAAAAAATCTATCCTTCATACAAAATACTTGTCTCTGCAAGGTTTAAGGAGACAACTTAAATAATTTAAAAATAAATTGTTCTTACCTCACTGTAACATTATTCACACTTACACTGTTGCCACTGAACAAAGAAATAAGGTTTCTCAGAACAAACCCTTGACCTCTTTCTCCACAGTTACCTGGAAAAGATCCGTTTGGCTGTGATCCCTTTGAATCCTTGCATCCAGCAAGTGGTGGGCCCCCACCTCGACCAGAGAGTCCCAGCCCTGCACTGCCACCAAAGAAAAGTAAACAGCCGCCCCCTCGCCCAGCCCCTCCACGGCCGTTGCAGCAGCCCACTATGCGAGCAGCACCTCTCCCTCCTACTCCTAGTCCAGACCCTACAGTTGGCAGGGACCCCTTCAGCAACCCTGGTGCACACAACGACCTCTTTGCAACCGACCCCTTCGGTGAGGAACCTGCAGCTGCACCGGTGGTTGCTCATAATGACCCTTTTGCGAGCAGCAGTGGTAGTGGAGCCGGGTCATTTGCAGACTTTTCCAACTTTGAAAGCAAGGTGAGTTTTCATTAGATAAATGTCACACCCTTGTATATTATTTAATCAAAGTCTGATTATTTCTCTAAAAATAAATTTTAAACTAATATATATATCCCCTGGAAGGATCTATTGTCCAAACTTATTTTTGAGTTTGAGCTCCAAGGCTTTGTCCAATTTTATTATTATGCCTTGACTCAATGTTGCGTCCAAGGCCGAAGCAGGGGAGGTTTGGGGGTTCATACCCCCTCACAAAATTGTATGAACAAATTATATATGGCTTTATTTATTGTTCAAACAATATCAAAATTAAGATACAAATACAAATTAGGGGGCTGTGTTACCATAAAAAGCACTTCAGAGAGCTTCTAGAGGTGCTAAATATTTATAAATTGTCCTAGCCCTCGGCATTTTAGGGGTTATTTTACTATTAAAAAAACTAAGAGCTTCTAGAACTGTCTATAATTTAGAATTTTTTCTAGCTTCCAGCAATTGGAAGATGTGCCCACCAAAACCCCCCTGAAATTATTGGCTAGCTAGGGCCTTGGTTGCAGCAAACAACTTTCTCTAAGTGTTCTAATTAACTTGATTGGTTGGACCAAACATGCCTGCTTATAGCAAGGTCCATACATATATATAACTGAGCTTACTTGCACAACAGGCTCACTCTTAAAACTTTTAATCAAAGAATCTATTTGTAAAAATTAAACATTTAAAAATCATAATTCATTAGTTTATGAATCATAACCTTTAATTTTAATCTATAAAAAATGAAAATACCTTTGTAATCACTCAAATATTGTGCAATATGCTTTATGCTCTTAAAAAGGTTAAAATGTCAACTCTGCATATGTACAGTTAAAAATAACATGGTGGCACTACTACAGAATTTGTCTGACAATAAATAACTGGTGTTTGCAAAGTTACCTAATTTATTTGATTAAACTCCAAATTGAAAATTACTTTATTAAAGATAACACCAAATGCAACACGTCACTTAAGTCATGATGGCTACCCTTTTTATGAGTAACTGAACATATCTTTCGCTGCCATACATTATTGTATTTGTACGTTTGTTATATCAGCATAAAATGTTTTAACTGTTTAAAATTACGGTTTGGAAACTTCAAACCAAATAGTTGCATTGATTGTTTGAATATAATGTTTTTCACAGTAGTATTAGTGGTGGTTGGTGTATGATTGTGTTTTATTTTCTGCACTTGTTTAATTGGATATAGAGAAGAATGCAATGGAAAATGAGATAGAAACAGATATCGGATACACCCCAAAGATAAAGATACGCCCCTATAATGAAAATGCCTACATACACACACACACACACACAAAATAAAACCTCCAGCAAAGAATGTATCTACACACTACTAAAATAATTAGATGTTATTTAGCAGGATTTATACTCGCCTGGAAAATTAGACAAACCACACTAGAGTCCGGGATTTTTTCTTTAATTTTTTGCACTGCCCATTAAGGTTGTACACGCGTGTACTATTTAGGATAATGTGTTAGTGATAAAGAAGGTTGAATTTAGAGGAAGTATACCTGTATTTGCTTGGAAGGAGAGGGAAAAACCATTAATAAAGGAAAACAATCGCAAAACACCCAATCATAGCTCGAGCTCTGATCTCCTTGTAATTGACAGTCCATGCTATTACAAGAGTGACACTTTAGACCAGCCTTTCCCAAGGTTTCTTCCCAATCTTCATTTCTCCAAGTCGTTTCAGAGCTTCTTGATAGTCATTGAACCTCTCAGTGTAAAAGTTTATTCTTTTGTTCACTTTCCATTTCTTTTCATGAAGCATTAAAGATTATAGAATTCAAACGACGAGATTTTTTACAGTTTATAAACTGTATAAACATTCTTGGAGGGTGCAATTCAAAAGTTATTGAATTGTTTTCACAGCTAACCCCTCTTTGTGAATGCTACATTGTACCTACATGCAGTCGAATCATAAAACCATTACTCACTCTAAGAAATTAGGAATTCATAAGTTCATTGCTGCAATACAGTATCATACCCTTATCCCTATCTTGAACTAGTTTTATCCCATCCACCTCGTTACGCACTATATCTTTCAGGTTCTTTTTAACGTTATCCTTCCATTTGCTGTAGTTCCTGTTGAAAGAGGCTTGCAAAGAAAAATTCTTCATGAATAATATTTTACAAAATACATTTAATTTGCATTGCCTGTTTGTTATATCTTACCTTCATCCACTTGTAATGGAAAAAAAAAAGCTCTCAATCTTGAATTTAATTTGTGACAGTTTTCTCCACTCCCTTAAACGTGTCACACACTGACCGATTGCTGGAGACTTCTTGACACTTTAGGCACTAATATTAACCGGTCTAAAGTCAATTAAATCTTGTATGGGCTGGCATTTATTTTGTATGGCCCAGTATTGGGTTGCGACATATGATTTGGGAAACGCTGCCTTATACCATTTAACCCCTGAAGCATATCAAGAAAATTTTCTGGTTATTGGAAATTTCAAACATTAGTGTAACATTTTTCTAAATTTAAAGTGGCACAGTATGAGCTGTCAGCTTTATCTACTATTAATTTGATTTCATGAGAAGCACCAACGTATTTGTCTCTATGGTGTAAATTGCGAGAAATGGGTATACAGTGAGGGTAAGGGTAGTGTGAAAGTAGAAGAAAGTTCCAGAGGATTGGACACAAGGTATTATACTACCATTATCCAAGAAAGGGGATAGGAAGAGGTGCAAAAATAATGAAGGCATTACTCTGATATGTCATTGCATGAAAATGTACAAAAAGATTCTGGAAAAGAGAATGAGTAAAAGTTTAAAGTAAAGTTGGAGAGAGGAGCAACATTTTTTGGAATTATACAGCTGATGTAAAAGAGAAAAGAGTTTGGAAAGGATCTGGTAATGGCATTCATGAATGTAGAAAAAAAACATATGATAGTGTGGATTGGAAGAAAGTCTGGAAAACAATGGAAGAGGTTGGAGTAGACAGAGGAGTAGCTAGGAGCATATGGAATATATATGATAATAATGTGAGATGTGTAAATATCAAGAAAGAATGGGTGGAGTGGTTCCATTTAAAAATGGAAGTCAAGCAGGGGAGTGCCCTCTCGCCATTATTATTTGTATTTGTGATGGAAATGATAATTAATAGTGTAGCAAGGAAACTAGATGAGGAGAAAATTAAAGCATTAAGTATCTTGGTAATGTGATTGAGGCAAAAAGGGGCAGCAGAGAAGAAATGGTGAGATGAAGGCAACAGAAATTGGTTTTCTACAAGTGTGTAAGAGACCTAAAATGGAAAAAAGAGGTTCCCCTGACGTGTAAGGAAGTGTTGTATAGGTCATACTTCATACCCATAGTTACCTATGCAGTGGAAACTTTGACTTTGGATAAAAAAAATAAAAGTGGTGATCATGGGAATGAAGTTTTTGAAGAGCATGCTAGCTGTCACCAGAAGAAACAGGATCCGATTAGGAATGAAGATGTATGGTCAATAGTTGAGGGAGTAAGGATGAAATGATATGGACATGTAATGAGGATGGAAGGGGTGAGGATTCTAAGAAGATTAATGGATATGAGGTATCTAGGGATAAGATCGCAAGGGAGAGAGGAAGAGATTAGAAGAAGAAGAAGAAGAAAAAGGACAGTGGAAGGATAGAATTAGATGGAGGCATTTTACTAAATGGACTTGGGCACAGGCTAGAAACAATTCAAGATGATGATGATGGTTATGGTTAAATTAGTAGGGATAGCCAGTACATTTACCTAACGATACTGGGTTTTTATTAGCACCACATCTTATTAACTGTTCAGGCTATACACGTATGTATTAATTACACTAATGAGTTAGGTTTAGGGATGAAGAATATTGAATTTAGAGGAAATGTACCTTTTTTTGTGTGAAGGGAGAGTGGGAAAACATTTAGGTAAAAAACCCTTTAGAATACCTGACCAAATTTCGAATCCTGATATTTTTTTCATCAAGACTGACTGACTCCTTCGACTCTGCGGTCACTATTGCAAGTCAGTAGAAATTGTTTAGCTAAAAGAACTATTAAAAACAAAAACACATTCTGGACTTTAATCAATGTGACACCACCAAGGTGCTTAGATCCCTCTACAAATAAATACATTGATTTTCTTACAATAAGTTTTCATCTTTCCATACGTTCTTCTTTTTATCCAATAATATGCCAAAAGTCAAAATTGAAGATTTTATCTTAAAGATTTGCACTTGTTTAAGGAATTCTTATATATTTGTGTATTATATTTTACCATTTTTCATGGTACACTGAATTCTTAGAAACTGTTAGCATGTTACTTTAAAAATATTAAATTGGAATTTGTTATTTTTTAAATTATGACTACAGTGTCAATCACCAAAAGTGGCTAGTATTTGTACTAATTTCACTAAACAAAAAAGCTAGGCTTAAAGTGTTTGTCACTTTGCAAAAAAAAAAAAAAAAGTTTCACATTAATATTACTCCATACCTTTTTAAAATATATTGAAAAAATAGTTAATTCATTTTAATATGCATTTTATAAAGGAAAGAAAGTAGTTACAAGGAAGCATGTAACAAATAAAGGGCCACACAATATGTAAAACAGTGATTAAAACTGTTAATTTTAAAATATGTTTCCTTAAAATTATTACAAATCACGACGTACAAACTAAGTATGAACTGCTTTAAAATCTTTGGTAAAATAATTCATATGTGTTTTTTGTAAATTAAATATTTAGTTATAAAGTTCTACTTTTATTTGGCACAAAGCTATTTACTACTAGTTTTTTCCCCCCTTTAAATATGCAAACAAAGTGCAGGTTTTTTTTAAAAAATTATCTTAGTTTTTTTTTTTAATTTGCACTGTATTTTGCTTTCAATGTATATTTTTGGTTTGTTTCATTTTTTTATTTTAGGTCCTTGATGCTTAGTTTGTTTCGCTGTCCACATACATGCATGTCCTGCCTGTCTTCATTATGATGCCAGCCATCGGTAATGCACAGCTAATTTTAGTGGTTGAAGTTTCCATAATATGTTATTTTCAGAGAGTATTTATGCTGTCCTGGAATTGTGCTGCTAGAAGTAACCTGGATTTTCTTTTCTTTGTTTTTTTAAACATTTTTCAGCCTTAAATTATTTCTGCTCACTCCTCCCCCTTCTTCAGTTCTCTAAGGCATCAACTGAAATTTCGAGTAAGACCGTTGGGATTGCGACCAAGCCGTCTACACAATCGGGCATCAATAAAATGACTCGGTCACAAACTGGTACCACAACACAATCGCGTTATGCTGGCATGGAGTTCACAGAAGACCCCTTCAGAGACTACCGCTATGAGGACCCTTTTAACATTTCTGACCCTTTCGAGGAAGAAGAGGAGAAAAAACACTAAACGTGTTCAGGCCTCCAATGACAAAGTGGATCCTTTTGGTTTCGGTGTGGACTCTGGGTTTGTTAGTGAAGTTCGCAATCGTTCCCCAAAGATGAATGATAAAGGATTAGTAGACCCATTTGCTTTTGGGTTGAGTCCAAAAGTGACTGCACCGGCAGATTTTATTCCGCCAGAGGCCCAACAGCTTGCATGGGCGGCAGCGGAGAGTCTGAAGTTGGAGGAAGAGCGTCGCAAGAGATATGAGCAGGAGCAAGCTGACCTAGAATATGCTTTGGCACTCAGTCAAACAGAAAAACAGGGCATGAAACGAATCTGAGGTATAGTATGTTTGTATAAATATGGAGGATGTAATGAGCATTTCATTGAACATTATGATTGAAAGATAGTCTGTGCCTTTTGTGTTTACTATAATTATTTTGCAATTACTTGTTATTGTACCTCATATATTAGTTAACTTCAATAGCTATTTGCACATATGTTAATTAGTTGAGTTACATAGATTAGTATCTATAATGTTGAATTTGTACTACCCATGATATTATTAATTTACCTTGCATAATTAATGTCTTAAAATGAGTGTGCAAAGTAATTTTTTTTTTAAATTCAAAACTAACCCAAACAAATAAAATGTTCCATTAGATAAATTGAAGTTTTTGTATTTTTGTTATTGGTTCATGTTGAGAAAAACATTGTATCTAACTTTTTAAACAGCAAACACAATTATTAAAGTGTTTTATTTAAAAGCAAATTTCATAATATTTGGTAATGAATAATGGCATAGAAGAATGACAACAATAAATGTGTAATTTAACAATAATTTTTTTCATTGAAGCTATTATTTAAATTCAATTGTTAAAAAAATGAAACCAAGTTATACTAAAAAAATTGTTTAAATTAAGTTCAAAGTTTTGTACACCCCTAAATTTTTGAATGAATTTAATTTTCGTTCTATTTTATGTTTACTATCCACATTTCTTCTACCTTCTTCCAAATAAGGATAACATTAATCATATTAATTCATTTATACTTATAAATTTTCTAATAATTATGATTAATATTTTCTATCCTCAATACATCTTAGAGAAAAAATTTAAAAGCATTTTAATTTGATTTGAATGTTGATTATTTAAAATGAAAAGAATGTTACCTCTATTTTTGAAATGTATCATAACATCCTTTATATCGAGATAAAGTGTAATTTGCTTGAAACTTTAAAAACAATGTATGAATGAAAGTTGAACATGTGGATCAAGGTATTCACATGTATTAAAAAGGTAATATATATTGTTTTCAACATGTATATAATGTATTATGAATATATAATTCTTCCTTTTGTTAAATCTTGTACATACTGGATCTAGAATATCAGGTTATACAATACTGTTGGCTATATTATTAAATATGTGTGAATATTTAGTGTTAGTTATTGAAAAATAATAATTTAATATATGGTTAAATTAGTCTTATGTCCAATATCAAATTTTGAGAATGACTTAAAGATGATGGTCCTCATAGTTTGTTTATCTTTTTGCTGTACTGCCTCAATATATTTTATTTAATAAGAATGTTAATACTAAATTCTCACTAGTGGGCCTATCGTGTAATAGGTAAGTAAGTCAACACGGAATTGTATTTTTACATTCTCCTGTGAGTTTATTTCTGGTATTGTTTAAAAATAGTTCAAATGGTAGAGAATAAGTGAAATAATGTAATAATAGTTTACTCTTTATAATTTTATATGTGCATAGACACTGTAAACAGTGACAAGAACAAATATGATTAATAACTACCATTATAAAAAGAGGAATGCAGTTCACACATATTACTGTTGTAACTGAACAAAGATGTAATTTGTTTACTAAAGAAAAATTTGGGAATACTGCTCTCAACTATTTTGTCACTATCCAGCGACAGCATTGTAAAGAAACACTTGTTTTCCTCTTTATATTGTGATAGCTAAACAAGGTTTGTCCTTTTTGCTACAATCAAATTTCCCTTTATTTTTTCCGATGTATGAAATTAAGTTTAATACTCCATTCTTTGCAAAGCAAACATATCTATTTTATATTAAATACTCCAAATGATTAGCTAATCATTAAAAGTGTTCCTATTATTTTGGTAAATAAATGCTTCTGTGAAATTAAATTTGATTATGACAATTGATTTTTAAGATCAGGGCCTCAATAAATAGCTCTTTTAATAAATGATCTGTAATATTTTTGTACCAAGATGTTATAAAATTTAATAAACAAAATTCTTTTGGATTCATATGACTGATGAGTAAAACTGGATACAGGACAAAGTTAATAAATTTAATATTTGAGCATTGGCTGGTAAGGGGGCCGTCCTTAATATACACAAGGCTTTTTTTGTGTGTGTGATTTTCAATCCCTCTACCCCCACAATCATATTATTTCAGTCCCTCCCCCCTTACATATTTGTTTACAGAATAAATTATGCTATTTTAATTTATTTTAACCTGCACCCCTCCATCTTTATCCCGCCCACATTCCTTTCCTTATCGCCAAGCCACCTGACAACCCCTGCCTTCATCAAGCCAAGCAATAGTACAAAGGACAGTTTAAAACTGGTGGGCCATCAATACCTGACTTCACACTTACACCGTTCCAAAGATAGAATAATAAAACAATCGGCATCACCCCAGCCATAACTATTAGCACTTGACTAATTTTCTAGTCTTTAGATATTTTATTTAGTATTAAATAGCCATTGCTCGGGTTACGAATTTTCACTTTGATGAAGAACATTTTCACCAACCAGAAATGCACAGAAAAAAAGTTTATAATTAGCCATGACTATTGTTGAATGGGGAATACTGAGGAGGTCTGGATGAATTAGTGCTTGCACCCGAACAAAACTTAGCTCCAATCTGGATAAACAGCCCTTATAATAATTTGTTTTAACTTCATAACGACATCATGGCCACAAAGCTAAAATAAAAGTGCTAAACGTATCAAATTAAGTTGTGAAACAATTTTTAAAAATTATAAACTCGCACTTTGAAGTGTAGAATCAGAGGTGATGAAATAAAATGAATCTTTGTATCTCTTTTCTTTGACACAACAAAAATGTGTGAATAAAATAAAGTGGCTGTCAAATATCTTGTCATTTCAAAATAACTAATTTCAAATTTTGACGTACTGTATGGATATAATTCTATGAATTTATCTTATCTTATAAAATGCAATCTATAGAGCTCTAAATATTGGAATAATATATACTTTATTTTCAGACAAAAATTACAATAACTAAATGTATAATTACCATTACTTCAACTAATGATATTTTTAGTACGTTATCAACAACATAATGTACTTACTAAGTAGAGTTCATCTAATCCATGTAGTGTGTTAACATTGGGTGGATTAATGGATGTCATTAGAAGATTGTTTACATTTTGAAGAAGTTTCTAATAATTAGAATCAAATTAAACTATTTTCCTCTCCTATAGACACCTCCGCTTTTTTTTTTATCATACACAGCACATGCTTATGAGCACTTTGATCATACAAATTTTCAGTCGTGGATTTATACCAGAAAAACACATAGTAAAAAAACATATTATTAAGCAGTAAGCATACTCTATTACTGTTAATGGCCACTGTTTATATTAACATTAATAATAATTTAAATATAAAATTTAGAATCAACATTTTTGTAAAATCCCAAGAAAAGTTAAAACTGCCTAGTGTCTATTAAAGTTCACTTATTTTTTGCTACAAAACAATCTTCTTTAGCTATCTTTTATATATTACAGTCGAACCTGGATAAGCAAGAGTTAAAGGGACCGGGAATATTTTCTCGCTATAGAGGTTTCTCACTTTGAGAGGTCCAGGAATGGCTTCTCTCACTGACAGAGGTATAATGATTCAAAAATGAGGTGGCCCAATGGCTAGATAATTTTATAATAAAGGAAATTGATAAAACTAAAGAAAAAGGAAAAATAAACTACTAAGAATAAGAATAAATTTGATGAAGAAAGCCCACCTAGGGAAAGAGGAAAGATGTGCAACAATGCCGAAATATTATTATATTTGTGTTTAAAATGTGTGTGTGACTACTTCTACTATAGAAGACAGAAGAAAGGAAGAAGATGTCACCTTTGTGCATTGGATTCTTCCCACATCTTTCCTCTTTCCCTAGGCGGGCTTTCTTCATCAAATTTATTCTTATTCTTAGTAGTTTATTTTTCCTTTTTCTTTAGTTTTATCAATTTCCTTTATTATAAAATGACAGAGGTATAAGATACGGGATGAGGAATGTGCAATGCACCTCCCTCAACGATCGACTCTTATCAACTAATTTGTCTTTGTTTACTAATGCAGAACTGACCCCTTGCAGAGAAACAAAAAAACCACATGTGTGTTTGTGTGGCCTGTCAAAACACGCACAATCCCACTGCATTTCCTGGAAGACACACTCGCTTATAGAGGTCTGGATGTGAAAAATGACTCGCTTATAGAGATTTTCAGAGGTGAAAATGATAGGGCCTGGCGATTAGTATCACTTAGAGAGTTTTCTCGCTTATCTAGGTTTAACTGTTATCATGACATAACATATATGTATAATTCAAACAGAAACAACTATTTCAGCTCCTTTTTATTTGTTTTTTGCTATATATTTTGAAATGAGATTATATTCATTCGTTCATCTTTTCCAGGTAAACATAATTTTTTAAGTTTTCTAAAAAAATTAGTTTCGCTATTTTTAACTTTTTAATAGTTAATGCTGGAAATGTGATAGCATTAAATTTAATCCTTTTAAAGTGGCTTTGTCTTGAGTGGATCGTACATAATTATCTATCTTCTAATTACAAGAGTTAAAAGTTCTAATCATTTAAAACTCATATTTGAGAATATAAACATTCAAATAAAAATTCTTTAAAACAATAGATATTTTCTATAAATACCACAGAAAATATTATTTGCACAAATGTTAACATTATTATGAAAACTTTTTTTATCGTGGAAAATATGTAATAAATTGTAGAGCTATATTGAGGCCAAATATTTAAGTATTATTATTTTCCCTTATCTTTATCACTTTAAGGAAAGCTCTTTTTGTTTTATAAGGTAATTGTATTATATATTTGGAAGTAGGTACAGGAAAGGTGGATAGAAACATATAAAAGGGAACAAACACAATATGGCTTTTACAGTGAAAACAAGAACTCAATTCACACTTTACACTGCTGCCACTGGATAGTTGTATTACGCGTTTCACACTCCCTCCTGACGAGTTCTGATAGAATGAAACTTAGGTCAGGGAATGGGAGGTAACAATTTATTTTCTTCAAGAGGCAGCCATTACCTCTTTGTCCAGTGGCAGCAATGTAAAGTGTGAACTGTGTTCTTCTTTCCACTGCAAAAGCCATATTGTTCTCGTTCCTTTTATATGTTTCTATCCACCTTTCCTGTACCTGCTTCCAAATATAATACGATTTCCCTTATCTTTATAACTGTTTGTGTCAATAGTTGCAAAACAAGGGACATTGCGAACTAGTCAAACTGGTTGGAATAAATTCACTGCCTTGTTTCAAAATGTATCTTTTGCTTACCTGATTAGTGGTATTTTTTAAATTAACTATTGGGAGGGGGAGAGGGGGTGTAGATAATTTAAAGTATTATAAAATTGCTCACTTTGTCATCCAAATGTCGACTAAGAGATTCAAAAATATGGAGTAACTTAGGGCAAGTATGCCCTAATTTTGAGAATATTGTGAGCATATTGGTTTCTTACCATCAGGCATAGCAAGTCCATTATGGCACTAAACCACATTGGTTACTGGTTAATCATGATTAGTTAAACAAATTGTTGCACTATTTTTATTAGTCATAAATAGGTATACTAGGAATAAACAAGTCTATAAACACTTATGGGTGGTAAACTGGGTAGACAAGTCCATAAACACTGTGGGTAACTTAGATTGGGCCATGAATACCAGGGGGTGTAAAGGGGAATTTAATAGGTCTATGAACACCAAGGGATGGGTAAATTGGAACATTACATTAACCTATAAAGAGATGAGTAATAAATATATGTTTTTAGTTAATGTTCTTTCTATTTGTGTTCAAACATATCAACAATCCAAATAAAATGTTCACATACCCCTAGATTAATTATTACATTATCTGATTATGTTACATATAGTTTGACTTAGTAAAATATGAACCCCTTGAAAATGTTAAAGGTAAATAAAGACAGTTCTTTGTCATGTCACATTATTGATGGTGTGAGCGTTGATTAATATGAAAATAGCATTAATAGCTTTACTATGGATTCACACGTTTGTTGAAAAAGAAGAACAGAACAGAAATGTGGTCACATGACAAGCTCTAAACCAATCAAAAAATTTCTCTTTCATCTGTGCAAACTGTTCTGCCTAAGTTCATCTAATCTCCACTTTATCTGTTCTATCAGAGCTGTTCGGCACAGGAGAAACAATCAAATTTAAAAACCAAGCAGACAGCCTCTTTGGCTTTTGTAAGGAGATTTGAAATAACCCATTAATGGAAAGCATGTGTATCGATGTAATGGATTGTACCACAATACAGCCTTAAAATTTGAAAACATCCATCTCTAGAATGATCTAAAATATATGTGTATCCACTAGAAAATAAAATATGTTGGTAATTATCGGTTTTAATTTTGCGTTGCAATCATCATGGGCCAACATTTCTTCTAGTTTATGAATTTTTGCGCCGCTCAAGACAGATTCTGCTTTGTATTTTCGGCAAACGTGTGAATCAAGCTTTAGATGCATATGTATCAAGGGTCTGTTTTATTTTAACTTTGTACATTTTAATTATTCCATATAGGTAGTGTATTATATTAAATAACATTAGTTTGTACAATTGAAATGTTTGCTTGTATATATTTAAGCGATTACATGACAATACAAATCTTGACGCATATTAGAATATTGAAATTTCAAATTCTGTGATTTTACACAATACTACATAATGTATGCATTGTTTATTTTTGTACTGTGTTCACTGTGGCTGTCAAAAATAAGTAGTAGTAAAGTTTGCTATGATTTAGGTCTACTGTGGCAAGGCTTCAAGAGCTGATAACTCACCTTTGAGAGAGATTAATTTTAGTCTTAATTGTATCTTGGGTGACAAAATAGATGCCTTTGGCAAGGAGGAGGACAAATGCTCCCAAAATCTAGGACATTTAAGAAAAATATTGGTACATTACAAAATAACAGTTTAAAATGTACTTGTATAAATTCACTTTGTGTGGTTTTATTGGTAGCCCTTTTACACAATTTATTGTTCATTCAAGCATATTTTTCAGATGAACTAATCTTTTTAAAAATGCCTTATTGGTTTATAATAAATATACTTATAAAACTTTAAACAAGTCAAATGCTTCAATTATATTCAACCCATGACTGAATCTACATTCAAATAATTTATCTCTTTTGTCCATTGTTTAGAAACAAGGAAAAAACCTCAACATTAACATTGTGTCTTGGCAATTGACAAAAAATGCCATCACTATTTTTTTAGTTAGGTTTATCATGTTTGCTGCTACTCTCAAAATACTTTATACACTTATCATGCATTAACATAACAAATTTTAAAGGTTAAATGTGCAAATAACATCAAAAATAACTTCCCCCCATCCCCGCAAATGGAGGACAATTTGGGATTTTTAAAAATTCCTCCCGGACAGAGGATTGAGTTGTAAGATTTTTCCGGAGATAGGACACTATCTTATCACCCTACATTTATCAAAAGTTGATGATTGGAACATGATGTTTACATAATATTTAGACTTGTATTATAATAAAATGGTTTGAATCAAGATTGTATGTAAGGGATCATGAGTTAAGGCAAGTATCTTTGCGACATTTATGGGCAAAATAAATAAAATACTGCTTCACTAGATACATTTATTTAAATTTTCCACATAGAGTAATCTCAACAGTTTTTGAATATTTGTTATGAACATGATAGTATTTGAACGTAAGCTTTTTAAATGAAGAGAAAATGCTGTCATCAAATTCTAGGGTGCTCATTCCGAATATTCAAGAACGGTTGATATTAATATATGTAGAAAACCAAAAAAAAACTTATATAATAGAGAAATATTTTATTTATAAGGCTTAAAAAATGTTGATATAAAAACCTCAAAAATACTGTCATTGGATCACATTTTTTTCCATCCTATCTTTAACACACTTTTAACAGAAACAAATTTTATTTTTATTTTTAGTATTTAACACAAACACTACCCACATTGATGGTTACAGGGACTTAACATAAACACTACCCATATCGATGGACACGCTAACTAAACATCAAGCTTCTTAGAGGACTAGTTTTTTTTTAATAATCTCTATTTTTAACATAATGCTGCTCATGAGAATTTTGAATTATTATTAACACGGTATATATATTTAAGTTCCTCTTCTTACTACTTCTGTGGAAAACCAAATAGTAAAATCACCTCTAATACAACTGATCGGGATTCTAACCCTGATCTCCCTGGGATAGGCAAACTATTGCGGAATGACGCCTTAGATCATTTGACCACCAAAGTGGGTTAATACATTAATTGGTTGGTTAATAATTTGCACTCTTGATTAACAAGTTTTCTTTTTAAAATAAACATCACCATACTAATTGAGATTTTAATTAAGTATTAGCTAAACTTCAATAAAGTATTTATTGTGATTTTATAACAATGAAACAATATAACTACTACCCGCTTCATCTTTTAATAACAATCTTGATAATAACACACATCTTTCCAACATACAGTTGTTAACCATGTTAATATCTTACTTACTACCCACTTTATCACAGGGCTGTTTAATAATTTGGTTATATCTGCCTTGCCCTTTTCATCACACAGTTTAACATTGTTGTAAAGGAACGACCTGGCAGTCTAGGGGTAAGGTGTCAGACTTCTGTGCTGGGGGGCCGGGGCTCAATCCTTGATCCCAGCACATATTTATATGATGGCCAAACCCTTCCTTCACATCTGACAAGACTTGTATTAATCACAACTTGTGAATGTGGGGAATGCCAGACCTCCACCGTGGTTCGGATCCCACGTTAAAACTGTAGGTCCTCCATTTAATCTCACAATCGCCCTACTATAACACATTAGCATAAGTGCGTACAACCGAACGGGTGGTAAAATGCTGTAACAAAAATAACAATGTCTTAAATACCACACAGTTATTAACTATTTAAGCATGACAATATATTTTTCATACATAAAAAACTATTGGCATCTAAAAAAATTCAAAATATTTAAAATGGCTATAATATGTAACATAAGTAACAGGCAGCTTTGTTCCTCTAGCTCGGTGTTCCACAAATTGTATGTTGTATGGCCACAGCTCAGAGCTCCATGCATAGCTGTTCAATAAGAACATGAATGAAGTTGGCATGAGCGGCAGCTGCTTCAAGCAAAATTAGAGTTATGGTTAACCGAAATTACTAATTTAACTAAATGTTTCCAAATGTTAAAGCAGGAACAGAAAAAGAATTTCAACCTTTAATCTTGGAACATTTGAAGTTACTTAAAGAAAATATTAGTCGATGCTATACTAAAATAATGATTTATTTTACAAACATAAGATTCTGTACGTAATTTTTTTTTCTCTTGCTGTGGTGCATACCCTAAACAAAACAGTATGCTGGTTTAAGTTTACCATGAATTTAAATAGTTTCCGGAACACTACTCTAGCTGATGAATCATTCATGTATTAGTGTTGAAACCTGACACTAAAACACATAGCTTCAAACTGCCCTTCTCTCTGCCTTACACCTAACCATCAATATGATTATTTTCAATAGTGATCAGCTGCAGTGAACATTAGTACACTTGTAAAAATATGTTTGATTCCAATATATTTGTAAATTAAATAAAAGATTATTTAGAAACAGTGGCAAAGTTTCCTAAGAAACATTGAGTGTGTGTCCATTTAAAATAATGACAAGGGAATTATAAAATACATGAACATTTAAAAATAGTATAACTCCTAATATTAAAGTTTAATTTCTTGACTCGTACCTGTTGCAAACAAAATTATTTATGTTGCTTGGCTATGTGTACTAATCATACGCAGCCAGGGACTAACGTCAATGTCATACTTCGCCACTGATTAGAATTACTTTAGAGCTAAGAAATCTGTAAATATCTATGTCTTACACTGTTGCATAATAAATTATACATACAAGTTATATAAAAATTGTGTACATAATCCTTAAATCATGGGTGTATTATACGGTCTTGGTTGGAAATTAAAAAGATTATTTCAGCTTCCCTTTGTAAATGTTCACTGATCCTTAATTTCTAGTAAAACACTTAGAAGGCAGAAGGGGATGCAAGAATTTTTACAGTTCTTATAGAAATTAAATTTTTTGGCCAAAATAAATCAAATATTTCTCTAGTAGCAACATAGAATTTATTTTTCTGCACATGCTAATAATATTAACAAATCTTGAATATCTGTCAAGCGTGTCCTATCTTTATTTAAAAAGTTTTGACAACATTCCAGGACACCCTTGACAGGATTCAAGATCTTTTGATATTAGCATGTGGAGAAAACTAAACTCTACGTTGCTACTGGAGAAATATTTGATCTCGTTTGGCCATAAAAATGTAATGATATAAAAACTGTAAAACTACTCGCGCTCCCTTCCGCCGCCCCTTAATTATAACACAACTTTTTCTTCCCATTGTTTTATTGTGTGTCGAAAGTGTTTAAGGTTGTCATTTACTATTAAAAAATAAGGATGAATTACTTGCAAAACTCAAAGAAGATTGATTACTAACTACTATTTTCGGTAGACAATTGGGTATGTCCTGAATCTGGATGTTATAAAATAAATTACTAGTACGAGAGGTTCACTTTCTTGCATTGGCTTGGGGGTTTATTTTCCTTCAATTCTGATTTTGTCTTTTTTTGAATTTTGAGTCTAAAATGTTATAGAATCTTTGAATATAAAATATCCTTCAGGATAAGGTGATTCAAAGGTTTTCGAGTTCATTGAAACTTTACTAGGATAAGCTAAGCTATCATTTTAATTCCCAACTATCTCCAATGATGTAATATAAAGTAAGAATTCTAGTGTTTTTATTTATATGAGCTATGAACAAAAACTTATCTCACATTGAGAGGTTTTTTTTTAAACACATTAAAAATGGTAATTAAAACATTCACTATTGAGGATAAATCTATGTTGGGAGAGAGATATCAACATTTATATCTCTCTACCAATTTAGAATGTTATCAAATTATATTAAAGATAATGAAAATCATCCCAAGTTTAATCTTCTGGTTGGTTTTTATTTAGAATTGATTAATTAGTTTGTTAAAATTGTTTTACAAGCAAATGAAACCCGATGAGGGAAAGGAACAAAGCCAATCTCTCGACAATATCCTGCCCTTCACCACCCACACACTACTCTATAAATTAAAAACAGACTTGTGAATGTACTTTTTCTCCTTTTAGCAAAATTTACTTGTTACTTGATTATTTGTCATTTATGTTATATGACTATAAAATACATCACATCATTAAGGCTGCGAAATTTTTTGAAAAAATTCAACTTTTTGCTTGGTGACCAATGTCGTGTGTATGTGGGTTTGTAGGTGTGCTTTTATTATTTTTTAGAATATTAAACATCTTTTGAGCAAGCTTGTACAAACATATATGTCAAATGAAGACATACATTTTTTGTTTTTATTTTATACAAACAAAGTGCAAAATATCATAGGGTCTCCGTGGGTTTGATCCCTGCACTCCCAAAATCTACCTGTGAAGCAGTGTGTCTGGAACTTAACCATGTGAGGACAAATGAGGAGATACTTGAATAAAAAAAGTAACAGCTCTGGCTTAGAAAACTGAGCTTAAGGGCAAGTGGCTCGATGTGCTGACCACATGACACCCTCGTTCCAAAAATGTTGGCACTTATCACTAACGGCAGTGGATGCTCGCTTGAAGGCACACACCATAGAGTTTTGTGGTTAGAAACTATCTCCACTCTGGTTATCTAATAAATGCCCAAGCTTTTCCTTCCTAACTATATCATGATTGGATTTTAAAATATATCTAAAGTGATTCCACCTGCCAAATAAAAACTTTAAATATTCCAAAATGAGGTTACTTTACATCAAAATCTTAAAATGGTATAGATTTTAATCTTTAGTTTCTTGTAGAAAGCATGGGTGATGCATACATATCTATAAACTTTCATATATGCATCACCCATGTTTTCTACAATAAACTAGATTCCGTACGCTATGGTGCAATATTTAAGTATTCAGCTTTATTAAAACTAAAACTATTTTCTTTTTAATATCTTATACTAACCTAACAGGCAATAACCCAGCATGATAAAAAAAATTCAACTCCAATATTCTTAAGAAATTAAATTCTCCAAATTAAACATAAATCATTCTATAAACATTAATTTCAGCCAACCCTTTTTTTTTATCTCCCACTTCTTATTACCTGTTCAGGTTATACAGATATATGATAATTATTCTAATGAAGTGGGGATGAGGAAGGAAGCAATTTAGAAGTAATCTACCCGCATTTGCGTGGAAGTATAGTGGGAAACTGATCAGGGGAAATCTACCCTCAGTAGGCCCAAACAGGATTCGAACCCTGATCTCCCTGTCTTGAGCAGGCTAGTCCAACATGAGTGTGATGCCTGAGAGCATTCAGTTATTGAAACCCTACTAAACCTTTCCTGTAATACCTTCTTCCATATAACAAACTGTACACAATTTCTTCTATTTGGTTTAGATGCATACAATATGTAATTATAAAATATTCATTCTGTAGCCATACTTAAGACAAAACTTCTTATTATTTATAAAGAATAATTTAAAATATAGAAAATTATAAATAGATTTTGGGAAAAAATTAATTAATGACTATGAAAAATGACAGGAAATTTATATTGGCCTATTTTTAGTAAAACATATTAAGACCTCTTGAAGTTTTTTTGTTTGTTTAAGGATGATTCATATAATATTGCAATTATTGTAGCATAGAAAAAAGACTGTGAATACAAGTTTTATTACCAGATATAAATTAAACAACTAGATTTTGTGAATATTTCTCATTTTAATTGTGTAAATTAACATAATTTTTGTTTAATTACATTGCATATAATTATAAAAAGAAATAATTGCCTAATGACTCGGGGAGCATTTTAGGAATGTGGGTAATAAGAGAGGAAGGAAGCTGTCCCAAAAACCTTATTTTTCTCTTTATTTCTTCTTAAGCAGTTGGAACGCTGTTTGCAAACAGCTAAAACATTGTTTTGCGTCCAATACTACAATGATGAAACATTGTTTCCCGTTTTTGAGTTCATTTGAATGAAAGATGTCTACCGAAGATAATGCTGTTATTGATTGTGCTTAAAAAAATAGTGTGCTCTCTTTGAAATTGCTCACGAAGGGCCTTTAACTTATTTTTTTTAACTTTATTTGAACCAACTTAGTACTTTTCTCCTATTTTATTATAAACATCTTGTTATTTTATGCGCTTTCATAGTCCATGAATGTCACATCCCACAACAATATAAGTTCCAGTGTATTTTCGATTGACCACGACATGACAAGTGACACCAGGAACTGATGTAATATCTGTGAACAGCAGAAGCAAACTGGTTCACGTTGTTTGTTGCCGGGAATGTAGGCAAACACCTTCAGACAAGCAAACCTTGTTTTGTGTAACCCATTTTAAAAGGATGACAAGAAACACGTTTCCTTCTTGGAAACGACTATTTGTCTTCAAACTGTTTGTAAGAATTGTTTCCTAGTGCCTACTAGGCTTTACACACTAACATCTTCTCATCACTTTTAAAGTAACATATTTTTTTATATCTCAAACCGCATCGACCCCATCAAGAAATGTCCTTTTTAATCATTTTAAAAATTGCAGAAACCTCTTTTAACTATAATCTCAAGTGTATCATAAAAATCTTGTCATTGTCTAGCAGAGGGCAGCACTAGCTCACTTTGAGTTAAAATTGGACTTTCACCTTTTTCTCTCTCTTGGCATGAACATTTTTTAAATTCTACCTAAATGATTTTTTTTAATGGTTCATTACACTGGACTCATTTACAATAAAATATGGTTGCAGCTAATGTGTTGGCTGGCTATAAATACTGAGCATGTTTATTTTAATACAAATCAATAACCACAAACCATCAAAGCAAATGACGAATCACACAGTCTCTCATCATATATTTGTATTCATACCTTTTTAAGACACTTTTGAGGTACATAATTTATAAACGTGGAAGAAATATAGGAAAAAGAAATAGGAACCAATAAATTTAACATTTATACCATGATGAACACAGTTCACACTTTACATGGCTGCCACTTGACAAAAGGTGATAGTAACCTCTTAAAGAAAAATAAATGTTAACTATCCAATCCCTCATTGTGTTCCTTTATATAAAAAAAAACTCAGACGGGAGTTTGAAACTTGCAACACAACATTCTAAGGGCCAGTTTCATAGATTGAGTACAGCCGCCTATATTAAATACCAGATGACACCTACATAATTTGAATGGAATGCGCTAGTTTTGCATAGGAAATTGGCCCATTCCATGGCTTAGATAGGAATCGTCCTGCATTTAAAATAGCATCTCACTTGAGGTGTACACTATCTGACTATGAAACTGGCCCTAAAGACCATATTTCTCATTTGTTTATGAGAAAGCATTATAATCTAGCCCAATTATTAACTAAAATATATATTTATTTAAATTATGATGTGTTTCCACCAGCTTAGCTCAAACTCAACTCCACAATCTTTTAGTTGCATCTGTACTGAACTATACAATTTTATATTAAGTAAATAAAAACCACTGACATTATTTAAGATGGCTAGTAGAAGAATGTGAAGTTTTAAAGTCAAAATAATATTCTAGTGTATTTCGAGCACTTCATTCTATTAAATTGTTTGGGGTCTGTTTTCTTGTTTATAGAAAGTGAATCATCTTCTTTAAATGTTATTTTATATGTACAGTAAGAACTGCATTCTAAAAGCAAATCTTGGTAAAAAGAATAAATGTGTGACCAAATGCTTAAATATAATATTGTATAGGTGTAAATATAGTTATCACTTTGCTTAGTCA
>JBCFYV010011172.1:128215323-128290571 GCA_039000515.1 Timema cristinae
AACAAAATGATAAGGAGTTAAAGTGACCAAAGGGAAAATGACAGATATAATGAGATTAATTTCCCCCCATTATTAAAATTTTTACTTATTCAGTTTTATTTTGTTTAAAAAGAAAATATAAGGGGTTAAAAAATTGTTTTAAAAAGGAAACTCATTGTAAAAATTCATTCTGTGAAAAAAAATAAGCTAATACCCCGGGGGGGTCCCAAAGGGTTTTCGATCCCATTTGGGAAATGTACTGAGGGTTTTTTTTCCCTGAATAGTTTTGAAACTACCTCCCCGAAAATTTTGGGTACACTCCCTTTAAATTAAAAAAACCCTTTTCCTTTAAAACACATTGGCGTAGTAAGTGTAAAAAAGGTACAAAAGGTGTATAATTAAACAGGTATTTAAGGGGTTTGGTGCTAAAAAAAAATAAATTTGGGCGGGAATTTTCTTCTTTTTTTTCAAGTTTGTATTTTTTAAAATTTTTGACTGATTTTTTTTTAAAAACCTCAAATTTTCCCCCCAAAGTTTAAAGGATTTCCCCCCTTAATGAAAAATGTTAGAGGATGAATGATTGTAAGCACTCCCCGTGGAAATGGCTCGATGACGCCCGGATTGAGCCTGCTAAGACATCCCACCAGTGGTGCCTGTTGTCTGTGATCCGGGAGAAGGGCACACATGCCCACACTACACAATGCATTGTATCCAGGGCCCACCAGGAGGTATGTCGTGTTGTACGGCACTCTACGCTGCGGGGAACCACTGAATACCACAAACAAGAGAGATTTGTAGATTGTGGGAATAGGTAAAATATATCTTCTAAGAATTTACTAAATCCACCTTGTCAATTCGAAACGAACCCAAATCAACTAATCATTTGAAATATTCTCAAAGTTGGCTCAAAGGTCATTTCTCTTCTCTTGAAAAAATTATTATACTGTGCTTATTTATACAACTTTATATTCTAAAATCAATTAGAAAATGTTTTATTGCACAAGTGTTTATGATATTTCATGTTAATCAGTCAATAAGAACTTTGGCTTTGTTCATATTATTCATACTAATTGGTAACAGCTCAAAATGACAATAAACGAACATAAATGATTATTTTAACTATCACTATTTTTAATGATGAAGTTTCATTTTTGACAAAGTTGACAAATTTTTCCAGGCATTTTTAAAGCTGATATTTTTTCGGGGCAAAGTTGAGTTTTCAAAACTTTGCAAACCCCTTTTATCTTATTTTTGGTTTTGATTTTAAATCAATCATTGGATCTTTTCTCTTGTAATTTTAATAGTGTATTTGTCTGTGGGATATACCGATTAGAGTTAACTCTGAACTTCAGTACTTATATTTCACTATTATTATTATTACCGTGTCTTACTACCCGTTCGGTTTATATGCACTTACGTTAATGTGTAGTGGTAGGGTAATTGTGAGATGAAATGGAGGACCTACATTATTATTATTAGCACCGCGTCTTACTACCCGTTCGGGTTATACACACTTACGCTAATGTGTAATGGTAGGGTGATTGTGAGATGAAATGAAGGACCTACAGTTTAACGTGGAATCCGAACCACGGTGGAGGCCTGGCATTCCCACATTCACAAGATGTCTTGTCAGAGGTGAAGGAAGGGTTTGGTAATCAGATAAATTTGTGCCGGGACCGAGGATTGAACCCCAGCTGCCAGCACAGAAGTCTGACACCTTACCCCTAGACCGCCAGGTCACCCTGCAGGACCTACAGTTTAACATGGAATCCGAACCACGGTGGAGGCCTGGCATTCCACACATTTACAAGTTGTGATTAATACACTTCTTGTCAGATATGAAGGAAAGGTTTGGCAATCAGATAAATCTGTGCCGGGACCAAGGATTGAACCCTGAACCCCTAGCACAGAAGTCTGATACCTTACCCCAAGACCACCAGGTCATCCATATTTCTCTCTTGATAAATGATTTTTAAATACATACAAATTCCACAATAGATGCTAATTAGTAACTTTTTATATTCAATTTAATTTTTTTAAAGGTTATATATACATACATACACACACGATCCAAAGAGCATTTTGCCCATTAGACTATGGGTTTTACATATTTTTTCTAGAATAACTTAATTAAATAAC
Source organism: Timema cristinae (assembly GCA_039000515.1). Taxonomy (NCBI): domain Eukaryota; kingdom Metazoa; phylum Arthropoda; class Insecta; order Phasmatodea; family Timematidae; genus Timema; species Timema cristinae. Next base: position 128,217,442 of record JBCFYV010011172.1, read on the forward strand.
CATTTGAGTTGTTAATGTTTTCAGTAATAATAATTTTATGTTTCATTTTCCCCTATTAAAGTAATAATAATAAACTGGAGGGTGGTAAAAAAAAATTAAAAATCTATATGGCACTGTGTCTTACTTTCCTTTCATGTTATATGCTTATGTACTAATTATGCTAATGGTATTAGGGATTATGAATATTATATTTAGAGGGAGAATGGAAAACTTTGGGGGGGGGGGGGATTATTCGGTATACCTGACTGAGATTCGAACCCCAATCTCCCCATCATTGGCAGTTTAGTCTACTACTGCCAGAGTTGTGCCTTGGACTACGCAGCCACAGAAGCGGGTCTAGATAATTTTAAATTATGTGTAAAAACATAAATTAGATAGTAAAATGAATACATTTATAGAGTACTGTGGAATACAATTTTTAAAAATTACAAAAATTTACAAATTATATTATTAAGGTCTCACACACACACATATATGCAGTTACCTTAACATAACATAATATATGGAAAGAAAAGGTCATAACTTTCACTGTGAACATATAATTATATATAATAATTATTAGATTTAGGGAACGGTAGTAATGTGATTACTAGAAACTAAAAAAAACTATTGCGCTAACAAATAGGAAATAAGGTACTTGATTTACATTTATCAGGCCAAGTACAAGTCCACAACCATGATTCAAATACAATTTCCATGAAGACCTCAAGTGGTCAGGTTTTTAAGACAAATGCCTTAGCACTCTGAACCATAGCAAAGCATTAATTTTAATTTTGAATTTCTTTATTTTCACTATTGTAAAATTACAGCTATACCAAACCAAAATAAGAAAGCAATTGGAGCTGAAATTGTTTTATTGCAAATCTAGTTTGGACCTAGAATCATCAGGCTCACTGGATTATTTGACAAGAAAGCGCAAGACAAAATACCTAATGCCTCTTTTAACGCTAACCCTTCCTTAACAAAAATATCATAAATATTTATTTTTTCCTCGCATTTCACTCTTGAAATAATTCTTTTAGCACCATCTCTTACTACCTTTTCAGGTTATACACATGACATAATTTTATTTCTAATAATAATTATGTCTATTGACTCTCATAAAGTATCATAATATTGTGTAACAAACATTAAGCTACATGATTTTCTTACCATCAAGAAGAGGGCTGTGTACACTGATATGGCTGCATGGCCCGACGGAAATGATTTTGTCGAGTCTTTCGTATCCCATGATGTGAAGTTCTTGTTGGTGCAGGTGAATACTGGCATGTAGCTCCTTTAAAACACACATGTGCAAACATTAATGCAACTATGCACCAGGTATGTGCATGGTGTTTGCCCAACCAGACCCTAATGTATATGTATTCGGTTTTAATCTAATCACATGATATGCTCTTTGAATTTCAAAATACAGATTACTTATATATCACATATTAAACGCTAAATTGAGCAATATATAATATTCAGAGTATCGCATTATTTAATTAATGTACACAAATTTAGCATTCTTTTGGACTCATGATTTTGTACACTGAACAAAAGTTGGCATCATCAGTTAATTACATTGATGTAATTGACGAATTTAAGTCAACAATACCCGGTAAGAATAGTCTCATGCTCTAAGACAGAGGTGGCCAAACAGTAGACAGCGGCCACTAGTTTTGTTGATCGCCTGGTCGATCATTTAAAAAGAATGGAAGAAAGAAAATGAAGGGTTTGCAGATTTTTCTTAAATTAACATTAGAATATCGAAACTGTGTCATTGATGAGCATTTACAATTCTGCCTTTGTTTATGACAGCATAGTTATGAACTCTCATTCAACAATCTAAGCTAAGATTATGGAGTGTCATGCATCAACTTTAGAGTCAAGTGTTTAACGAGACAATACTTTTTTCAGGGAACTTATGTATTATGTGGTTTGATGAACAACTCAGTTTCAGTGTGTGGGAGGAATATAAGTTCTTATATGCATATATATAGTTTTACTATTAAAACACAAAATGGGTTATTAATTTTTCACCAATGAAGCAAACAATATAAGCCTAATGTTCCATAGTATAACAGATTGAAAGGGATTTTCCTTCTCAGGAGTAGATCCCTAATCAAAAAGTTTGGCCACTCTTACTCGAAGACAAGAAGATTATGAAACCTTTATGTGTTTCGATCAGTTTTGCTTAACTCATTATGTGTCTCATTGTTTAAGTTTGTACTTTTAAAGTAAACTTTAGCTGTTGATTAAAATAAATACATGGATTTAGTTAAACTTTATATTATTTTGTTTTATACTCTTTACTCTCACTTACCCTTCACTAAACCTTATGTACAGCCTTGGTCTCTTATTCCTGAGGAGCATTTCATATTATGCACACATCTATGCACATTGATGCATATTGTATTGTTTGCATAAGCTTTAGTGTCACAGTGTAAGTATTTCCTCAGTGAGGTTAGTGTAACATTGCAAAGAGTTAATGCAAAAAGATTTATATACTCAAGTTTAGAATTCAATTTTTTATTTGATATATTATAAGACCAAATTCTGATCCACAAATTCTTTAAAGCATGAGTAACTTTAATTTAGATAAGATTTCAAGTTTATGTTTCAATTAATGAGAAGAGAAAGAATACTTAATAAAATATACACTAGAATAGAATTAAAAAAACATTTCAGTTAAACATTATGCATTAAAAAACTAACAACAGAGCATAGTAGATTTATATCCATACACACATACTTTAATAAGACAGGAAGACAAAAGTGACAAAAAATTAACCCACATAATAGTGATTAAATAAGAGAAAACTATTTTCTACTGACAAAATGGTAACAAAGCCATATTTATGACCAAATGTCCTTATGACAAAGAGATTTAAAACAATATTTTCCTTAAGAAACATTACTTTTATGTGTCTACAAAAAATATGTAAGTAGAGCCTAAAAGATTAAAATGCCATCATCAATGAGTTCTTAGCAAACAAAAAAGCTGTTACAGCTCAAAATTGATACAACACATTCAAGTTATCTGAAGTAAAATTTAAATTTAATTTTTATAGTTTTACTAACCCAGCTGTACAGTTGACGGCAACATCTGGTTGACATGTGTCCAAAAAGTGTGGGCGTGGTTCTCCTATTAGAAGCTTAGCCACCACTGTTATGATTAACACTATGACCAAACCGACCAGATACTCCCAGTACCAAGTCATGGCTTGCCGGGCGCCATTCACCATACGACGCTTAGCAGACTTGGACAGTTCATACTCGTCAATAGAGTAAGTGCATGCCTCCACCACCCACAGCTGATAATCATATAAAACAGAATTAGTAAAACTATTTTTTTTAGTGTGTGTAATTTAGCCATTGTACATGAAATTTATAGTTGGAACTTGGTCTATTCTTACTTATATTCTCTTCATATAAAGTAAAATAAGAACCATGATCCAGTTCAAAATTCAGCAGAAACAATAGTGCCAAAAATAACTATTTATCTTCTTGAATAATGACTGTTTGGCATTAATGTATTTATTTATCTACTTACTCACTTTACGGCATTAGAAACTCAAAAGTGAATTGCCGCACTTATAAAAGTGTGCCGCCTCAATACACTTTATCTCTTTCAGGTCCATTCTAATGTTATCCCCCCATCTTTATATCTTCCCAATTGGTTTGTTCTAGATTCTCCCATTCACAATGCATGTCCTGCCCAACATAATCTACGAGACTTGATTATTCTAAAAGAGTTATATGATGAGTATAGGTTATGTTTGTTTCCAAACTACTCATTCTATGTCATTAGGAGCTTCAAAATTCATTGACTCCACCTATCACTATCTTGAGCTAGTTATACCCAAGCGCCCTAATTATATCCCATCTCTTTCAGGTCCAATCTAATGTTATCTGCCCATCTGTGTCTAGGTTCTTCCAATTGTCTCTTCCCAGTGGGTTTGCCAGTCAATATCTTAAAGGTATTTTAGTTTCTTCTACTCATGTTGCATGTCCTACCCATTGTAATCTGTGAGAATGGATTGATTACGTGGTGATGATACTACAAGATATGTACCTCATCATTAAGTAACCTCCTTCCATCTCTTTTATCTTAATCCTTTTTTTAGATTAAATATTTCCTAAGGGGTGGCCACAAGTGGTGCGATATCCCACTAAAGTCAGTTTTGCACGCAGGATTTTTATTTTTAAGTTGTAGGCCATGTTTTGCGGGGATGCGGGCGGCTAGATAATCAGTTTAAGGGTGTGAGTAGTATAAGGGCCACACTTCAGCATTGGTATGAGAACAAGTATTGTGATGTATTTATTACACCGAAGGATGATATATTATAATACTAAGTGTTTATTGTTGATATGCTTGCTTTTACTTCATATAAGTATACTCATACCCGGTTCGATGAATGAGTGGTCTAACGTGCTATTCCATGTTGGACCTGGCTGCCAAGGACGGGGAAATCAAGGTTCAATCTTGGTCGGGTGAACTGAGGGTGGTTTTTCATCAATGGTTTTCCCCTCTCCCTTCACGCAAACGCTTTCTATAAAACTCATCCTTCCACATCCTCGACCCATTAAAGTAAATAGTACATAAGCGTATACCCCTAACAGGTAGTAAGATGCTGTGCTATAATATATATTATATATATAATAATTAAACAAATCAACAATTTACATTGAGAACTTGCAAGTCGACCCTGGTTATTATTATTTTATAAGATGAGAAAAATATGTGCCAGTCACCTGTTAATAAAAAAACCACAGGTGCTTACACTGCAATAAATGAACAGCATAAACACATTAAAACGTAAAGATGTAGTCAAGAAGTGAAAATCCCCAAAGGGGAGAGTAAAAGGTGAAAGACACCTGCCTCAGCCACCCCTGAGAGGGTGGTAAAACGTAAATATTTACTTTAGAAAACTATTCGCGATTCATAGTTCATAGAGTAATTTACTCAGCTATACTTTCTTGTGTTTTTGGTGTCTTTCAAGCTGCAAATAATTTTTAAGGACGGCATTGGAAAAAAAAACTCGCTATTTCGGATGCAGGGCAAGCCTGTATCCAAGATTTTTTTTTCGGAGGGAAGGGAGTGCTCAATTTTTCAATATTGTCTAACGATAGCCATCTCAAGACTGAACAGAGAGGGGTGAGGGAGTGGATGAATCTGACCTGCTCATATTGAATTAGACCTAACTTCACTGACCTAGCCCCAACTGAACTTAACATTTAATTTTAATTCATTTATTTATAATAACACTGCGGGTCTAGGAAGCTTAATAAAATAATTTAATCAAGCTAACCTTTTTTCCGCGCTGTTTTTACTTTCTCCTTTCTCATCTCTAAAGCGAAAGTATTGTTTTCATGACCTTAAAAAAATCCTACAAGATTTTGATGAATTTTGACATTTTTTGTACACTAGAAAAAAAACTTTTTAAAATACTGTTTTGTCTGTCTATCTGCCTGTATTCAAACACAATTTTAAGAGTAGTTTACTAATGGGTATTATTTTTGAATTCCAAATATTTCAAAAACCACACAAACAATTTTATTTGAAATGGCCCTAACAATTTTATTTGAAATGGATATCTAAGGAGGTATTGACTACAAACATTACTCTATACTTATATAATGGTTTCTCACTCTCTTTTCACACAAATGTGTGGTGCACCTCGTCTAAATTACATCTACATCATCCTTAATCCGTTAGCATAATGAGTACATAGGCGTATAGCCCGAATAGGTGGTAAAACAAGGTGCTAAAAAAATTATTAATAGCAATATTTTTGTGGTAAAGGTACTCACGTGTTATATCTGCGACAAGTATATAATACACTAAGGGATACTGGAGGGTGGGGGGGGCTAATTTCCCTGTTTACCCTGGGCGCATACAAACTGTTATTAATCTTGTCTAGTCTAAGTTTTTTTTATAATTTCTAAAAGGATTTTCAAACCAAGGAGGGTGTTTAGATTAGAAGCTACTGGCTAGTACACTACACCAAGTGTGAACATAGGCGAATTTATAGCAAATATCAGCACGAGTATGCTGTTTTTCTAGCACACTCATTTCACCCGAACAAGATTCGAACCTCGATCCTTCCCGCCCTTGACAGTAAAGTCAAACATGTGTCAGACCCCTTCACCAATGTGGTGGGTAGGTAGGTGTAATTTAGAGGAAGTGCACATGTATTTGTGTGAAGATAATGGGAGAGCCTTAGAAAAGCCACCCTCAGTACACCCAACCAGGATTGAACTAAGATCTTCCGTCCTCAGCAGTTTTGTTTATTGTGAAAGTAGCGCGTTAGACCATTTAACTAAGATAGAATCAACTGATTTGCTGGATTCTGATAATCTGTCACTGCCTACAAAAGAAGGGAAGGGTAGCAGAGGAGTTGAAAGTCGAAATAACCCGCCTCGGTAGTCGTACGGTCTAATGTGCTACTCTAGAAGTAGACTTGGCTCCCAAGAATGGGGAGATCAGTGTTCGATCCAAGGCAAAAAAAAAGTATATATATAACCCTGAATTAGATCCCAGTCGGGTGAACTTAAGAATTGTTTTCCCTTAATAGTTTCACACTCTCTACCTGCAAATGAGGGTGCACTTTCTCAATGTTACACCAGCCTCATCCCTATTCCATTAGTGTAATTAGTGGAGAGGCATTTAACTCTAACCACAGGGTTGGCAGAGTTAAAGAAGTACACACTAGCATAGTAAAGCTGAAGTCAAATGTCCACTCAAATCTCTAGAGTTGCCCGCGGCCAATTCTTTGTGCAAAGACCAATCACTAAGGCAACAGGTGTGTGACAGCCACTAATCAACTCCACGTGGAGTAAAGTAAATATATCAAATTTAATTATTTTTTGAATTTGGCATCCTTTTCGATGGCGATATTGGATATTTCCTCTATTGCTGTCTCTTACAGTCCAGTCAGTTGGCTGGTGCAAAATGTTAAGTGTATACCCATGGAGTTACACCACTGTGCTGACATTTTGGCTAGACTGTTGAAATATGCAATTGGTGTGACTCAGGGTTCGATATCGCACCACTTGTAGCCAGCCTTCCTAAGTACTTTGTTGTAAAACCCCTTAAATTTCTTCTCATAATGTAAGGTAGAGACTTATTCTATCCAATTAGGGGAGTAAGATAAGGAAGGTGATAGAAATCATCATGCACCTGTGGAAGATGTAGAATCACATTGTAGATAGATAAAATCCCCATCCCCAAATCAGAAGGAATTACTTTATAGCCACTACAGCAACTCTTTCAATGTGTTAATACAGAGTATTTAAAATTTCAACCAAATATTTATTTTGGTTCTCAAAAATTTGTAAAATTAGGGCCTACTCTTAATGCATAGGCTATTATAAATGTAAAAGAAATGAAAAAGTTATTCGGTGTGCACTAAGACGTTGAATTTTCAAATAATGATTTACCCAACAAACAGTCAATGATCAGGAACACATGTTTTCTATTTTTTTTAATTATTTATGCCTAAACTATGGGCAATTGTTTATGCGCTCACCTGCGTGGCTGCGAAAACCCCCCTACAATAAACTCCTCTAAAATATATTAAATCATAATTTGGGTTAAAATAACTAAGCAGAAAATTATCTACAACACTCAAACTAAATGTTATGAACTTTTAATAGAACAAAGTGGAAAAATACAGTACACAAAGCTTCTGTGAAATAATTAAAAGATTTTTTTTTAAAGACAAATAAGAGTATGTCTTGGATTTTTGGCTAAAGTCGTTGTTAATGAACATCTACATGTCTAGGGAAAGTATAAGATATTTTTTCTCTGTTTGAATGTGGTTTGAGGAGAGGAAAGATCTGCCACAATGTCAGAAAGTCACCGGTAAGTTGTATTCTTTATATACAAACCAAGTTCTTTGATCATTACAACACCTTAAACCTTGGACGATTATTTCTCTGGCATCTTCATCAACACTGTTGATTACACAAACATATTTATAATGAGTAGACTTTCTCCTTCCACCTTTAACTAACAAAGAAGTGCTTTCTTCATGTTCTTTTGGAATATTGGTGTATCATAGTCAACCTGTTCTCTTGTGACATTTTCAATTTAGTAAGTCAATGACACTCTCATCTAAGGATGGCAACTCTTCACTGTATGTGCTATCTACAAAGTACATTTTATCTATCAATTTAGTAAGTCATTGACACCCCATCTAAGGATGGCAACTCTTCACTGTATGTGCTATCTACAAAGTACATTTTATCTATCAATTTAGTAAGTCAATGACACTCTCATCTAAGGATGGCAACTCTTCACTGTATGTGCTATCTACAAAGTACATTTTATCTATCAATTTATTAAGTCAATGACACTCTAGTCTAAGGATGGCAACTCTTCACTGTATGTGCTATCTACAAAGTACATTTTATCTATCAATTTAGTAAGTCAATGACACTCTCATCTAAGGATGGCAACTCTTCACTGTATGTGCTATCTACAAAGTACATTTTATCTATCAATTTAGTAAGTCAATGACACTCTCGTCTAAGGATGGCAACTCTTCACTGTATGTGCTATCTACAAAGTACATTTTATCTATCAATTTAGTAAGTCAATGACACTCTCGTCTAAGGATGGCAACTCTTCACTGTATGTGCTATCTACAAAGTACATTTTATCTATCAATTTAGTAAGTCAATGACACTCTCATCTAAGGATGGCAACTCTTCACTGTATGTGCTATCTACAAAGTACATTTTATCTATCAATTTAGTAAGTCAATGACACTCTCGTCTAAGGATGGCAACTCTTCACTGTATGTGCTATCTACAAAGTACATTTTATCTATCAATTTAGTAAGTCAATGACACTCTCGTCTAAGGATGGCAACTCTTCACTGTATGTGCTATCTACAAAGTACATTTTATCTATCAATTTAGTAAGTCATTGACACTCTCATCTAAGGATGGCAACTCTTCACTGTATGTGCTATCTACAAAGTACATTTTATCTATCAATTTAGTAAGTCAATGACACTCTCATCTAAGGATGGCAACTCTTCACTGTATGTGCTATCTACAAAGTACATTTTATCTATCAATTTAGTAAGTCAATGACACTCTCGTCTAAGGATGGCAACTCTTCACTGTATGTGCTATCTACAAAGTACATTTTATCTATCAATTTAGTAAGTCAATGACACTCTCATCTAAGGATGGCAACTCTTCACTGTATGTGCTATCTACAAAGTACATTTTATCTATCAATTTAGTAAGTCAATGACAATCTCGTCTAAGGATGGCAACTCTTCACTGTATGTGCTATCTACAAAGTACATTTTATCTATCAATTTAGTAAGTCAATGACACTCTCGTCTAAGGATGGCAACTCTTCACTGTATGTGCTATCTACAAAGTACATTTATCTATCAATTTAGTAAGTCAATGACACTCTCATCTAAGGATGGCAACTCTTCACTGTATGTGCTATCTACAAAGTACATTTTATCTATCAATTTAGTAAGTCAATGACACTCTCGTCTAAGGATGGCAACTCTTCACTGTATGTGCTATCTACAAAGTACATTTTATCTATCAATTTAGTAAGTCAATGACACTCTCGTCTAAGGATGGCAACTCTTCACTGTATGTGCTATCTACAAAGTACATTTTATCTATCAATTTAGTAAGTCAATGACACTCTCATCTAAGGATGGCAACTCTTCACTGTATGTGCTATCTACAAAGTACATTTTATCTATCAATTTAGTAAGTCAATGACACTCTCATCTAAGGATGGCAACTCTTCACTGTATGTGCTATCTACAAAGTACATTTTATCTATCAATTTAGTAAGTCAATGACACTCTCGTCTAAGGATGGCAACTCTTCACTGTATGTGCTATCTACAAAGTACATTTTATCTATCAATTTAGTAAGTCAATGACACTCTCATCTAAGGATGGCAACTCTTCCTGTATGTGCTTATCTACAAAAGTACTTTTATCTATCAATTTAGTAAGATCAATGACATCTCACGTCTAGGATGCAACTCTCACTGTATGTGTATACAAAGTACATTCTCTATATCAAATTAGTAAGTCATGACACTCTATCTAAGGATTGCAATTTCATGTATTTATCTACAAAGTAATTTTTTTTCTATTCAATTTAGTAAAGTCATGACACTCTGTCTAAGGATGGCAAACTCTTAAAATGTATGTGCATCTACAAAGACATTTTATCTTCAATTATAATGTCATGACACTCTCGTCTAAGGATGGCAATCTTCATGTTTTGCTATCTACAAAGTAATTGTTACTATCAATTTAGTAAGTCATGCACACTCTCATCTAGGATGGCAACTCTACGTATTGACTATCTACAAATAATTTTATTTATCAATTTAGTAAGTCAATGACACACTCAACTAAGATGTGCAAACTTTCACTGTAAAGTGATATCTACAAGTACATTTTATCTATCAATTTTAAGTCAATGACACTCTCATCTAGGATGGCAATTTCACTGTAATGACATCTACAAAGTAAATTTTAATTATCAATTTTGTAGTCATTGACACTTGTTCTAAGGATGGGAACTCTTCACGTATGTGTTCTACAAAGTACATTTTATCTATTCAATAGTAAGTCAATGACACTTCACCTTAAGGATGCAACTCTTCACTGTATTCTATCTCAAAGTACATTTTTATCTATCAATTTTAAGTCAATGAACACTCTCGTCTAAGGATAGCAACTCTTCACTGTATGGCTATTACAAAGTACATTTTATCTATCAATTTAGTAAGTCAATGACACTCTCATCTAAGGATGGCAACTCTTCACTGTATGTGCTATCTACAAAGTACATTTTATCTATCAATTTAGTAAGTCAATGACACTCTCGTAAGGATGGCAACTCTTCACTGTATGTGCTATCTACAAAGTACATTTTATCTATCAATTTAGTAAGTCAATGACACTCTCTCTAAGGATGGCAACTCTTCACTGTATGTGCTATCTACAAAGTACATTTTATCTATCAATTTAGTAAGTCAATGACACTCTCGTCTAAGGATGGCAACTCTTCACTGTATGTGCTATCTACAAAGTACATTTTATCTATCAATTTCTTATTTTTCTTCTGGTTCTGTTCTTGTATTTGTATGACTCCATTTCCTGTTATCACTTTCATTTGTGTAGTAATTTCAGTTCTTGGGCTATCCCCTACGTCATTCTTTTTTCCTTCATGATTTTAAAGTCTTGTCTTCTTTCTCAGTCATGGTGTCTTATTCCATCTGGGTTCTTGGTTAACTTTTTCTTGTTAAGACTCGTCTTTCTGAATTTACTTTCCTTACATATGACATTATGAAAAGCAAAAAAAAAACTCAACAAAACATCAACAAACAATTTATTCTTTTTGATTGACTTTTGATGTTGTATGTTATAATGGTATCATATTAGCCCCGTATTTAGTATCATATTATACATCATCCACAGCTTTGAAGGTTTATAACTCAGACTACAATTATCATATTCTAAGTTTCAAAAGCTGAAAAGACTCAACATTTCTTTTCGAATAAAATGCAATTTCAACTATTCACCTAAGTTTATATCTAAGTACCCCACAACAACAAAATTCGAATTGGACAGAAAAAAAAGGTAGGTTTAGTTATTAATTTTGTGTTCATATATGTTTGATTTTGAAAGTATTCATTAACGACAACAATTAAGGAATATATTTCTGGAAAAATGCTTATTTTTTTAGAATTTTACTAACCATGCTGATTTTTTTTTGTATCATCATTAGCACCATTTGTTTGAGTATCTCATATTAGACCCGATCTAATATATAATAAAGTCCATAGCCATTAAATCAAAAAATTACATTATTATAGCCTTAAATATATTTTTTAAATATGGCCTACTGAGTTATGAACAACAGTGTAGGCCTAAATCTATTATCATAATTATGAAAGCATTAAATTATTGATTTCCAACCAGGAGTTCCACAAGAATTTGCAAAAGCTTTCGTTTTTGTTGGTCTGTTCATTATTTTTCAGCAATGTAGAAATATTTTAATAGAACTCATGTTTCTGAAGAATATGAAGAGAAGTGTCGGTAATAATGCTAAAAGTGAGGTTAGTATTAATATTTTCAAGCCAAGTTCCAATATCGAAGGTCAGTGATTAATAAATATAAAAGAGGCAATAAATAGTATTGAAAAAGTATTCAAAAGTATAAGTTATTTATCATTTACTTAACCCTACTGGTTTACACTTTATTTTGTAAATTACCTCTGTCGACCGGTCTATCTCGCAGCAATTTTCAGTAGATCACTTAAGAAAACTACATCGTCACGTAGAGGCAAGTTTACATTGCATTTTTATACTATGGTATAGTTTATAAGATAGGGCCATAGTGTGATCCGTCAAGGTAAGACTGCTACCTTCCAGGGTAAACTGAGTGTACATTTTATTTATTTTATAAAGTATTGGAGGAGATATTGAATTTAAGGATTAAATACAAGCAGTATAGAGACAAAATATTAAAAGTAGATTGGAGAAACAAAGAGTGATCACAGGACCTTTGAGTGATATAATAAAAGTCATTCGGGGCCCCAAAAAGGCTTCTCCAAACAAAAAAGGTTTTTTTTTACCACCACGTCTTACTACCTGTTCGAGGTTATACGCTTTAAGTACTAATTACTCTAATGGATTAGGAATTGGGAAAGTTGAATTAGAGGAAGTGAACCATCATTTGTGTGGAGGGAGAGTGGAAAACCATTTAGGAACCCCCCTCCAATTCACCCGACCGAGATTGAACCTCGATCTCCCCGTCCTCAGCAGTCGAGCTCAACACGACTAGCGCGTTAGCCAACTATACCACCGAGGCGGGTCAAAAAAGGTTGAAAATCACTACATTATGTACTGAAATTAAATTGAGCTCACCATTAAGAAAGGAACAAGCGTAGTCAGGATGAGCAGAGTACCTAAAGTGATGGTGTCTCCATTAAATTTGTGTGAAATTTTTGGGTCATCACAATAGAAACCCAGTTTAGAATTTGGGATGAGCCCAAACTCCCCTAAACCAAGCACAGCCAGCACTGAAACAGAAAAAGATCACTATTATACTAAATAATATGTTTTTGTATATACACATATCATATAATTTGCTTATTTGTAAAAGTTAAACAATCTATTAATGAGCATGTGATACCCATAGTACTTGCATAGCCTTAGATGTAAAAGACTTAAAGAAAAAATTATTATGGCTGAAATCGTGATAATGAAAGTTGAAATACTTAAAAATATAAATTTGTAGAAAAATAGCTTTGATACTGGCAAATCAGATTTCATATAATAATTAAGAGTATGCCTAAAAGATGTTCTTGGATGGCTTGAAATGGGATAGATGCATCTCAAATAAAAATATATCATCTCATCCATACAACCTGAAGATAGTTTCAAACTACCAAGTTTTGCTATTTATGTTCAATTAATTGTGCATATGTTACTTTCCTCCCTATTAATTCAAGGATAAGTATGTTTATGAAAATGACAAATAAATTTTAGAATGTTTCAAATTATTATATTTGTTTTATGATTGCCCTAAAACTTTAGAATGAAAAAAAAAAGTTAAAGTAATAATTGGCCTGGATAATTTACATTTTGTTGATCATATACCAAGTGTTGAACAAAGTATAATAATGTTGTCTGTGACCTGGAGAAGTAAGAAGACAGATAACACTTTCAACATTATTTTTTAAACATTTTATCTTTAGACAGGCAAAGGCAGGCTATAATCACGCAAGTTGTCAAAAATAATGGAATAATAATGTGCACATGTCTGAGAAAGTGTTACATTACTTGATAAGGTATGTAAATTGTTCCTGGTGTAAGCCTGATAGCTAATAAATTATTATTTTAACCGGTGTTTGACATAAGTGAGATTATTCCCAACTAAAGTCACACTTAATTAACTGATTATTTAGGCTCTCTAATTCCTATTCAAAATTTAAATAGTCCTAGTACATTCATTAGCCAGCTTATGTTTTCAGTTTGATCCACCATTCCTAGTGTGAAACAACATTTTTTTTCCACCGCCATTATATGGTTATGAGTGTGTAAATATTTAATAAATAAATAAACACAAGCCTAATATTTCTATGAAAATAACATTATTAACTCGCCTAGTCACCAGGACCACCCTTGATGGTCGAATGGTCTAAGGTGTCAAGTCTCACAACATACTAGACTGCTGATAATGGGTATATAGTGCTCAAATCCCCGTCAGGTGTACTGAAAGTATTTTTTTCAACTATTATTCAACCTCCTTTATATCTAACACATAAGTGTAACTAGTACATTTGCGTGAAACCTAAAATAAGATAAAATAAATAAGAACCAGAGTGCTGCTCAGCCTTGTTGACTAGCAAAGTTGAAAAGGCTTAAACATCACACATAAAATGTCTAAAACATTTAACATCAAGGTTATTAGTGGCTTCATCTAAAGGGTAAGTATGATGAAGTTTATTCAGGAGAAAATGTACATACATTAGCAAACATGGAGAGATAATGTAAAAGACACAGCCAACAATTAATAAATCAAAGAAAACTATTCCCAGTGCACGCATCATTATCGTGGATAAAATATGGGGAAACCTCTTTATGAAAAATCATACAATTGGATAATTAACACCTGCACTTAGCCTAGTTTCGATCCTTGACCTCCCGATTACCTTCAATCCAGTCTACTACAAAACTGGTGCAGGCAATAAATTTCTAAGATGTTTAGATACTACTCAATTAATCTAGCCTTCAATATTTTAAGTAAACCTGTTGTATGTTATGATAAGGAGTTCATGTTTTAATCTACCAAATATTTTAGTTCATCATGTTAACATCCGGTTTAGTTTAAGGCAGCGTATATTGTGGTACAAAGTTAGATCAGATGCTATTTGCTTAAAAATACATATTTGTAATAAATTCTCTGTGGTTGGATTAAAAGTGAGAATAGATGGAAGAAAAAGTAGAGACCAGACCAAATATTTTATTTTTATGTACTAGTAATAAATACTAAACCTACATGTAGTGTTTTAGACCTAAAGGCCTACCTAATGATTTATCCCAACAGCTTTAAAAAAAAATTAAACCCCGCTGTACCATAGTTCTACCACGTTAATTTATTTATTTTAAGACACCTGTAGAAGGGAACATAACCTATATCACAGAACCCAGTTCCAACTTCCAAGTCACACACATGTTCAAGTGTCAAACTTTCAACAAAAAGCTGTTAGTTATGAAACACACTAAACAAATATTTCAATTCAAAATAACTCACAAACACCCAAACGATTCTTTGGTTCCATAGTCCTTGGAATTACGCAATAACTTCACACGGATATAATTTAAGAATAATCATTTATGAACATTGATGGAAACACATTGTAAGAGTGTTGGCTTGCTCGTGAGAACTATTCAATGACCAATGATTTCTCTCTCTTAACTTTCAACCGTGTCCTTTCGCAATATACCATTCCATTGGCTGTCTAGCAAAAGTCAGCTGTTTTGCGAGATGTGTGACGACATTGTTTGCTCTCGCGTGGTTGCTGTATCATTCACACGTGATCGGCCTTGACCATAAGTTACAGCAATACCCTATCTATACGGCATTCACGATAGGTATTTTACCTGGATGACAGTTCGAAAATCATATGTTTAGGTTTTGGGTTGCCAACACTTGTAAAAGATCACAGTTTTGTTATAAATGTAAATATCTTTAATTACCTGTTATATACTACATTTAAAATAACGTAAACTTAAGTTTTCTCATACTATTTCATTTTTTTTATGAAATCTAAAAAAAAACACCATATATTATTGAGCTGCTATATCACTTTTGACAATCAAAACTGTCACAATAAACATTTTGATTTTTTTAAAAGCGTTTTCCATTATTTAAATACAAACTTATGAAAATAGCCGTTTGGATGGTTTTTTTTAATCAGGCCTGTTGATGACGTCATACAAACTGATTTTGGCAGCGTTCATGCGCATGTGCATGTGCTTACAAAATAAAAAGTTTTATTTTGATGGTTATTTATAAGACGATACAAGTGTGAATATAATAGTTTATAATTTATTATATCATCGAGTGTATTATCTCGTGTGGCTACAGCCACGAAACAAATACCTAATAGTTGTAAGTTATTAATATGTATTGTTCTTAAAGTTAGTCATGACAAAGCCAATTATATAGTAATTCTTAGGGAAGTACTATTAGAATCGGTTAGTAGCACTTTTGGTTGATAATATAGTATAACTAAGAAAATAATTACTATTTCCGAATGGGTTGACATTAGTGAAGTTCAGCCAATGTTCGCAGTAAAGAACTTGTGATAGCTGTAACCTAAACTCCTACCATAGATGGGGTGTATGTCAATTCGTAAGGAAACAGATTTATCGAGAGAAAGTATTTCGTTCTACATACGAAATATCACTGAAAGTGAAAGTTTGATTTTCTTTGCAAAATAACTTTCGTTAGACCTTAATCACTTGTGAAAAATTGAAATTTTTCTATTTTTTTAATCTCCTGTCCCTCACAGTTCACAAAAAAAAAAAGTATTATTAAAATCGAAAATAATTTTATAATATTAAAATGGTGTCTCAAATTATATTCGTACACAAATCACATTTCAAATACCTATACCCTAAGTTAATAAGTACCATCTGGACACGGTCGCCAATTCAATTTTATTCCAGGCGTTGTTTTATTGAAAATACAGTCATATTTGAATAAACTATTGTCCACAAAGTACAACATAATGTTGCCCATAGTCATTGTTTAAAATTAAATTATTGACTTGTATTTATCTTAAATAGGGTTTCATTTGATCTAGTGATCATAGTTTTTGGCTACAGATCCAGAGGTCCTGGATTCGATCCCCGGTGCTTCCAGATTGTTCTGTGAGGCAGTGGAGTGAGTCTGTAATAGGGTCAAACACAGCTCGTGTGGACAAAAAACGAGGAACTATTTGAATAAAAAAAGTAGCAGCTCCTGTCTAAAAAATTAGAGATTAACGGCTGAAGGGTCAGTTATGCTGACATATGACACACTCTATCCGCAGAAGCTGGTACTCTCTTCGTCAAAAGACGGTGGCCGCTTGGCAGGTAGGCTCTATGGGTCGATCGTGGGCCGAAGCAATGGAGTTTTTTTTTGTTCGAAGTAAGAATTAAAAATTAGCGAATTGCTAATAGTGTGTTCAAAGGGCACACCGAAATGTTGTAATTATATAATAACTTACTTTATAATTCCTTTATAATCTTGGTTAAAATATGGACAGTTATTTCCATGCACTTAATTTAGCGGTTGACACCCAGTGAAAAAATGGAACCGGTGACTGCTATACGTAAATCAATTTTGTGTCGTTATTGTCTCCATCAGTTTATTGGCAGAACGAAAGAGAAGACCACTTTGCTCACTCCGAGGCTAAATATAGTCCAACTTTCATCGTTAAACTGGAAAATAAAACCTACCAGAAAACTAGATATACTTTCAAGTATGCATACGTCAAATCATGTGATATTCGTGTCACTTTTAATCGGTACTATAGGCCCTTACTTACTAAAAAATCACTATTAATAACCACTTCTGTGGCCACGTGGTCTAACGCGCATATCTCGTATTGGACTAGACTGCCGAAGACGGGAAATTGAGGTTCAATCCCGGTCGAGTGCACTGAGGGTGGTTTTCTCTAAATAGTTTTTCACTCAAACGCGGGTGCATTTCCTCTAAATTAATCCTTCCTCACCCATTAATGTAGTCAGTACAAAGGCGTATAACCTGAACAGGTAGTAAGACGTGGTGCTTTAATAATAATAATAAATAACATTATTTATATAGTAAGATGTTAAAAATAATATTCAGATTTTCTAAAAGTTTCTTCCTATAATATTGGAATGTAGTTTGCCACTGATGGTGACTGCGGATAATTTTATGTGATTAATAATATAAAATAGTACAATTATATTGATATTAATTATATATGGTCTAATCCAGATCAAGGGTGGGGAACCTTTTGGCATAAGGAGGACGTCACTTCACGGATTCCTCATAGGCTACACACTTCATGTACTGGAATTTTGACAAAATTAAAAAGACGTACACTTACTATATTTAAGTTGATGTCTTTTTTAGTGGCCCTTATAATAATAATAATAATATTTAGCACCGCGTCTTACTACCCGTTCGGGTTATACGCTTTAAGTACTAATTACGCTAATGGATTAGGAATTGGGAAGGTTGAATTAGAGGAAGTGAACCCACATTTGCGTGGAGGGAGAGTGGAAAACCATTTAGAAAAAACTACCCCCAGTTCACCCGACCGAGATTCGAACCTCGATCTCCCGTGCTCAGCAGTCGGGTTCAACAAGACAAGCGCGTTAGCCAACTACGCCACCGAGGCGGGTAGTAACCCTTATAGAAGCTAACAATTTTTTAGTGAACTTTTTTTTTTTCCTTTTTAGTCGATGAGGATAAATTTCAATTCTTTATATATTTACTATAAATTATTTGATTTGAACATTTCCGCTTTTTCTTGAGTTTGTTCTCCATGGATCTTGGCTCATTTTTAAATTCAAGTGTATATAATTATCTAATGTACAAGTATATTTAATAATAGATATCAACATATTGTAATCAGGATTACAAAGTCTAATAGAACATCACTCAAGAATGAAGTTCTATAAACTAAACATTTTAACCGTTAATAAACACTTCATCTTATACACTTAGTGAC
The DNA here is from genome assembly GCA_039000515.1 of Timema cristinae. NCBI lineage: Eukaryota > Metazoa > Arthropoda > Insecta > Phasmatodea > Timematidae > Timema > Timema cristinae. Next base: position 128,236,213 of record JBCFYV010011172.1, read on the forward strand.
CGCCCGTGCGTAGTTGCTAACGCGTTGTCGTGTTAAGCTCGACTGTGAGACGGAATTGAGGTTCGAATCTCCGTCGGTGAACTGGGGTGTTTTTCTAATTTGGTTTTCCACTCTCCTCCACGCAAATGCGGTTCACTTCTCTAATTCAACTTCCAATTCTAATCCATTAGCGTATTAGTACTTAAAGCGTATAACCAATGGTAGTAAGACGCGTGCTAATTATTATTATTACACTGTAGTGTATTGTCACTTCCTTCACTCTAATATGTAGAGGATGGTAACGATAACTATTACAAAGTAAATGTATACAAATTAGAGACTGGGAAATATTTCATAAGAGTAAGAGAAATTAATAGGTGCCGGTACCAATAATATATTTATTATAAAAAAACATAAAAACTGACATAGGGTTACAATTGATTGAAGGACCTAAGAAAAATAAACAGTAATAAATGTACGTTAAAATTAGTTAGGGAAAACATGTAACTCTTAGAAGTATAAAGGAAAACATTAAGTTTTAAACTGACAAATATGACAGGATTTAATAACCCAAAAATATAGGAACTTCCCTTAGCACGTGAGAATACGTGTCCAAGACGACACGGTAACAGTCAAATGGAAGTTAAGTTAATAGAGAGTATTGGATTCCAAAACAGCCGGGCTAGCGCCAGACTACCACCAGAAGGGTCTAAACAGAAAACATGGTGAATTAATTACTAATAAAAATATAACTGCAAATCCTATAGTTTTAGAGTTACTAAGCTAAATGTCTGCCAAGCTAACTAGCTTGATTTGAAATTAAGAAAGGTCCCATAGACACACTAAATAATAAATGGTAAGAGGACGGTCTGTGAATTACATTAGCAGATGGCTAACAATCAGATGTCAACACAAAATTGTTCTATGGCCTGTCCTTCCCCAGTGGTACTGCCAGAGCACCCAATAGTACATTTATACCATAACCCATTCCCTGGGTATACATTAAATCTAGTACACACTAACTTTAAACACTTGGACTAATGAGGCGCCAACAAGGGGCAAATGAAAATACTATCTGTGCGGGCCACTATACAACACTAGCCGTGTTCTGCACTTTGCGCACCCAAAATAGTAACACAGAAAGAGGGTGGCAACAAGAATGCTGTGAGATACTGAGCTAACTAGGTCCTCAAATAAAGGCGTTAGACAACCTGCATGTAGCTATACAAAAATTCGACCAAGTGAGCATGACGTCCACGGTGTCATGGGATATTGTGAAGTCATAAGGACTTAAAACGGAGTAATGAACTTATGGAGACGAGAAACCTTAAAGCAAGGTCATTATTACATAGAGAGCTCAAAGCCCCTGTATTTAAGCTATGGCATATGGACATAGGAAAATATATAGTCGGACTATTTGACTAAGAAATTAAATCAGATTGACACAAAACCAAATTTAGTTATTCTGACTAATATAATGAGTCTGAAGGACTTACATAACATTACAGCTGCTTAAACTAACAGAAACAAAATTAGTCTTCTTGACTACTACAAGTCTGAAGGACTCACAAAACATTACAGCTGCTTCGACTGACAGAAACAAAATTAGTCTTATTGACTACTACAACAAGTCTGAAGGACTTGGATATTTGTGGAATACTTTGTACGTCAGACGAATTCCCTCGGCGCCGAGGTGATGAGACCCACGACCCAAACATTAAGACCACCAGTTTCTTCTTCAGGTGCTGGAGCATAATATGATGAACTACAGTCGAATTAACCTACGGGTCACCCGTATATACTCTTTTTTCTGACTCTAAACAGGACCAAATATGGGCATGTAATGAGGGAAAAGGAAGGAAGTGGGTAGGTGGGAAAAGTGGAGAAAGAGTTGCCAAGGAAGTCCGATAGGGCAGCAGTGCTCGTAACCAACGACAATCAGGTCCTTCGTCAACATCGAGTGTTCAAGGGTTCAGACGTATGTTAAAACTGTCACGCCTTCGCTTACGCCATACTTGCAGAATGATTTGTCGAAGCGTGGTATTTGTATCCGGGAACATCCACTTAAAGTAAGTAGAGCACAAATGATATTATTGCAGAATATATCAGTTTTAATTCTCTTCTTTGGATTCCTTTGTTTCAGTTTAGTATTTGGTGCAGATTACGGTTTGTATATATCATTTTACTTGAGTGACATGCTACAATAGGAATACATTTGAGTTTGAGAATGTATAATTTATAAGCGATTAAGAGACATAATTGACAAAATATTAGAAAAGGGCGCACCAAACACCTCAAAATGCTGCAGGTTCTCCAGCTCTGATCTAGGCTTTCATAATTATTCATTCGGATCAGAGTAGGTGTACAGATTTACGATTTGTTCGCATTACTAAAAGGTTAATTAGAAACACTGTCAAGTAAAGTATTTTAGTTTAGGCTACTTATTTATATTATTATTTATTATTATTATTATTATTATTATATTATATTGTTATTATTATTATTACTATTATTATTACTATTATTATTATTATTATTATTATATTTATTATTATTATTATTATTATTATTATTATTATATTATTATATTAGCACCGCGTCTTACTACCAGTTGGGTTATACGCATTTACGCTAATGTGTAAAATGGAGGACCTACAGTTTAACGTGGAATCAGAACCACGGTGGAGGCCTGGTACTCCCACATTCACAAGTTGTGATTAATACACGTCTTGTCAGAGGTGAAGGGAGGGTTTGGCAATAAGATAAATGTGTGTTAGACAGAGAATTGAACCCCGGAGCCCCAGCACAAAAGTCTGACACCTTACCCTAGACCACCAGGTCACCTAGGCTACTTATTAAGTTGACAACTTTGATTGGATAAGAAAAAAAAATCAATTATGAAGACTACTGATTTTTTTTAAACGTACTTTATAGACGACAGCTTGAAAATGCTTTCCTGCATATTGCCTGAAGAGTGGGGATAAATCAAATGCTTTCCCCTAAATATGGGAACATTATATTAAGAAGTGGTGGGCGGTACGTTTCAAACTCATTAAACCTAATCAGTGCAGTGGGGGGTGGCGGAGGTGAATGTCAATGTCAGCCCAAGGTCGTGATGCAATTTATCCTACGTTGTTACAACCGCCAATTCTAAAATGCCGGCCGTGAAAATTACATTCAATGGCCATGACTTTAGTTCAAAAAGTAAATAGCCCAAAGAAGTATCTAACGAGCCAACATCATCTTTATTTTTGTTTGAAGCTCTTATCATATTATATATGGCGTATAAATGTTGGGCTTTGTATTAAAAATATTATTGGGTATTTAACGTACACTTTATCAAGGATTCGATCAAAGTTAATGAAACAAACCTTGTTGAGTGACTATTGTTAAAGTAGGCTATAACTCGAACGAGTCATAAGACGCGATTCTACTAATGTTAATATTTTCATTGTTATATAATTTTACTGATAACAATTAATTGATGCCTTAAGGTTTTAACGTCAATAAACTTGTTTATGTGTAACAATGACAAATTAGTGAAAAGTCAATGTTTTGTTTAGAACTACGAACATTTTAGTCCGATTAATTTTATAGTTTTCAAATTATTTTTTTTAGCTTGCTACCTGTTGAGATTATATGCAGCTGTACTAATTATTTCAATGAGTTATGTATTGGGAAGGTTGAATTTAAAGTATGTGTACCCGCATTTACGTGGAGAGTGGAAGATTATTTTGGAAAAAACTCCCCTCTGTACACCCAAATGGGATTCGAATCTCTACCTCCCTGTCATCATCCCTGTCTAACACGAGAGTGACGCCTCAGACAATGTTGCCACTGAAGCATGTCCAATAAATAATTAAAATTATATATAATGAAAATGAAGCCTTTAGCCTTTGAGTGACGCACTTAATTATATAGTTCACCTTTTTTTAATCATAAAATACCATGTTTATAAACTAACTCCTTCACACCCGCCTCGGTGGTGTAGTTGGCTAACGCGCTTGTCGTGTTGAGCTCGACTGCTGAGGACGGGGAGATCGAGGTTCGAATCTCGGTCGGGTGAACTGGGGGTGGTTTTTCCTAAATAGTTTTCCACTCTCCCTCCACACAAATGCGTGTTCACTTCCTCTAATTCAACCTTCCCAATTCCTAAATCCATTAACGTAATTAGTACTTAAAGCGTATAACCCGAGCGGGTAGTAAGAGGCGGTGCTAAATATTATTATTATTATTATTATTATTATTATTAACTACTTCGCCATAAGTGGTCGCAGGGTATGGCTGGGCGAATACAGAAACGACCCTCAGTACACTCGACTGTGATTCAAACCCCAACATCCCCGTTACCGGCAAACTAGACTAATGGTCTTGACCAAGTGCTCAATGGCGCGGGTGATAGCAATAATGACAATACTTCTAATATTAACAATATTATATTCGCTCAAGTGTGTTAGTTTTAAGATAAACAATAGTATTAGAGAATTTTGTTTGCAAAACGCTTTGTTCTTTTTGAACATATCCATTTTTTACTGTCTCAAATAAATAGAAAATTGTGCAATCGTGAAAATGTCTACCTCAAGATTATGATTAATATTGACATTTAATGTGCCTAAAAACCCAAAAAATAGGGTATCAGTAAATGCTCTGTGTCCCTCGATTTGTTTGTCAGTCCCCGGTGCCACAACCAAAATGGTTTGATGGATTTGGTTAAAACTTGATATTCAGGCACTATATGGTATTAACTTCAGCCCTTTTTTAAATTTTAATTCTAGCCCGTCAAATTAAGGCTGTTTATTAATTAATATTTTTGAAAATTTTGAATTTTTTTGGAAATGGCTTTAACAATTTAATTTTAAAAAAAAAGATATCTTGGGTATATTTGACATGTCAATAATACTCTATACCTGTTTTTGGAGAAAAAATATAGTTTATTAACTATTTATTTTTGAAAATGAGATGTTTCTAGAAAATTTATCTAACAATTTTGTTTGAAAATATATATAATAGGAGTACTTTATTTGATGAATAGCACTTTATACTTGTTTTACAGAGAAATATGTATTTATAGGTAGTTTGTATATGACTATTATTTTTAAATTCAAATATTTCGAAAATTGCTTAAACGTTTTTGTTAAAATTTTATATTTAGCCAGAGTTTTACATGGTAAATAGCAAAATCATAGAAAGGTTGGGGTAAGAGGGGTGGTCCGGATCCACACTGGAATTTGATGTAGCCCCCAGAGGGGGTCTATATACACGTATTCAAAATTAAAACTTTAATAGGCTAAAGGTACTATAGTAAATATTCTAGTGGACCTATTCCCTAGAGAAATTAGCCTTCTACGCCCTTGCCTATCACTGTTATACAAATGTGATCTTTCACTGTGGTTAAGCAAATGCGATATATCGCTTTGTTTGTACAAATGTGACATCATTCTGGTTAGGGGGCTTTCAAGAATTATGTAAGTATATTTTTGGTCATTTGGACCCTTTGACCCTTTTTGTAAACAAAAATAAGCAAACGACCTAACATCCAGCTCCCCCAGTCTTGCCTACATTATATTTGTCGATTTTTTTTTTTTAATTTGTTCACAGGAATAATCATTATTTACTATGCAATGTATAAATTGCTGATAATAATTATTAACGTACAGGTGTATTATAATAATGTAGCGAGGTTTTAATAATAAATATTGTTCTAAACTGAATTTAAATTTATTTTACTAAACAAGTAAAATTAAAAAAGTTATGAAACCAAATAATTATTTTACACTTAATTTAAATAATAAGAAAAAGTATTATTGATGAATACATAAATTATACAGTAGAGTCTCGAAAACTCGACACTCGATAACTCGACATTCTGTGTAACTCGACACGCGCACGCGCACACAGTTGTTGGCGCTAGTTATCACAATCCAAGGTAATTCAATTGTATAATCTCTCAGTTTGTTGTGTAACTCAAATGGAACAGTCATGCTGTGATTAAAATTCAGTAACGTATTACTTTAATCAATACAATATTATATGTACACTACTGAACTGCATTTCTGTATATTACACGTATGTATGTACACCATTATATTAACACATAATATATTGTGCTGTACGTTTATTACTGTTACTGTACTGTACAATACTACAGTATAGTACAGTACAACTGTACCTATAATATTCAATACTGTACTGGGATTTATCCTTGTTAAGTAAACATGACTTAGTAAACATACATCTTATGCAAGCTCATTCGTAAAACTCGACATTTCTATAACTCCACACCATCTCAGTCTAGATTAGGTCGAATTTACGAGACTTTATTGTAGTTATAAAAAAAAACCTTTAACCACTTTTAATCTAACGACCAAGATACTTTAATCCACGTCTCGACACTTAACTATTATGTGTCCATTTAGGGTGGCTGGGTCACTGTGACTCTCTTGCCCATCGTCTGTCTCTGTCTTAAGTAAGCAATGTGATTTATCACTGGCTATACAAATGTTATTATTTATCACTGCGATTATACAAATTTAATTTATCGTTGAGGTTATTCAAATGTAATTCATCATTGTGGGTGTACAAAAAATGTAATTTATCACTGCGATTAATACAAATGTGATTTATCACTGTCGTTTTCCTATTCTCTCTCCACGCTGGTTTGGGTGCATTCACCTCATCCCTCTATCTGGGATTAAGTAATTAATAACTCTTTTATTGAAATATTTTTGTATTCATATGGCATAAAAATGAACCGTCATTTAATGATTTTAAAAATTTAAATTAGGGTTACAGTAATATTAACATTATGCCTATTGAATATTTTCGATTACTTTTAAGGATGTGATTGATTAATTAATAGAAATAATATATTCTGAAAATGGAAAAATGACACCTGGACACGAGAATCGAACCCGAGTCGAAGTCGAAAGTGGCTGCGTTATCTGATAGCTCGTGATCTTAATTAAAAAAATCTCACATTTGTAGCCGACGATTTCCGCACGTCCATCATAGACTCTGCCTTAAAATATGAGTGACGAATGACCTTGACCACGGGATGAATCCTGGAAAGCTCAGTGGTAAGAGCATTAACGTACTAAGTCAAAGGTCCCGGGTTCAATTCCCGTGTCCAGGTGTCATTTTTCAATTTTCAGAATATGATATTTAGAAGGAGTAATCCTCACTAAAAAGCATAAATAATAGCTTAAGCTATTTTATTCAATATTAATAATGTTTAAATTCATTCGAGGTATTTAACGTGCATTTTATAAACCGACTGATTATTTACGTACACAATAATTTCTATGAGCGAGAGTGAAAGTGCCTACCAACGGTAAAGATATATTCATAAACCTTCCAGGGTTCTCTTACATGCCACGATTAACATGGGATAGATGGCTTTACTTCCCATCCGAAGGAAGTTGTGCCACGGATTTTTAACGCTCAAGAATAATCCGTTGGCCCCAGATTGATTTGAATCTACGAACATTGGGTCTTGAGGTGAGCACTTTACCCCAAGACCACAGAAGTCGTCAATATGAGTTTAATTGAAGTATTTATTAAGAGCAAAAATATAGCCTATAATTTGATAAATTTCTTTCATAGACAGAATAGACTTCCAGGTAAACTGTACTGGGAGTTTTAACCTCCAAAGATTCTTAAATTTAATTCACTCGTTCCTTCTTTTTTTTCATACACATGAAACAAGAACATTGGAAAACATAACTTATCTTGCCTATCTGTTCAGCTAATAGAGAAGTAAGGTGAGGGTCATGCATTCTTGGTATCTTGGTTCGAGTCCAGCTGAAATATTGAGCTACTAGGCCTAATGTATGAATTTTTTGAGACGTCCTGTTCACTCAACTGTTTTTTTAAGGAGCTGTGAGTGAGCATTTTAATTGAAGAAACCTAATAACGTATTAACCAAATAATGATTTCATTTAATATAACAAGCTATATGAGAAAAAGTGTAATCAAGCACAAATCATTTCGACGACCAAAATAATTTTAACAATTATATTATAAAATGAAATATTTACATGATCTGTTCTTAAAATAAATTTTCCGTGGCGTCTTGTTACCTTGGTATGGCATTTAATTTGAACATAATGTTTTTTGGGTGCTTTTTTAATCGTCAGATCATTTTGTCATTGCCAAATCGAATATAAGAACGAAAATAGACCATCGGAATAGTGCTGGAATCCCAACAACAGGATCAAGGGAATAAGACCATAGTAAAAAACTGTTCTCGCCGCGTCGAGTAATAAACAAACACATTCTTTCATTTCTTCGGTAAATTCATCCATATTGTAAAGGTTTAAAAAATTAACCACACGTGTAGTAAAGTACAACTAATTTACAAACTTCACATCACTTTTTGATTTTTATTCATTCTCTCTATTTATGACATAGATAAAAGATAAGATACTTTATGATCTGCAAAGTCGTCACTTTTAACAGAGAATAACAAATAATTAGATTTACATAGAGAATAAAAAATGTTTTTAAGAAAACAAAGGCAAGGTTCGTTTTAATTATGAGGTCATTTCATTATTCATGTCCAATACTCCTGTCTTTACCATGTTGAATGAGTAAGTGACTCTACATTGTTGAGAAACATTCATTTTTCCACACAAAATTGACACGATCGCAAAGGATAGATTTTGAATTCGACTCCACCAATATTTTTGTCTTATATTAGATTAGGCTTGGTTAGATTAGCATTTTGTTGTGTCTTATTATCCATCACTAACTGTTTTTTCGCTCAGCTTAAGAAGACATTCCCAACCGTCCTAAATGGAGCGCCACAACAGCCATGGGCAAGCTAGCACATCAGTACGCCTTGTTAATTCCCTATATCCTTCCATTTTCCCAAAACATTCTGGCCAGATACACAAACTAATTCACTTGTTCTAACAGCTCTCCATTTACACTAAGCTGACAATAATTTCCTAATCCGTCCTTATAAAAAAATCTACCACCTTAGTTTTGTAAACATTTCTACGAAGATCCATTTTGCTTATCGCCACATTAAAACAATTTATTGTCTTCTGCAAGTCACTTTCATCCTCTGCCATTAATACGGTATCATCTGCATATAGCGAAATCCTGTATTATCGAAATTGATCAACCAGTATCCAACGAGAATTTTGGTCAAGATTAAACTTGTTTTACTGATACGGGTGATCGATGTGGTCAGCCAATAGATACACAAGGCTATGAAGACAAAATTGATAACATTACTCGAGAAACAATAATAGAAAATACCCTTAAGATTTCTGAGGACATTTTATTTGTGTTGCGCTAATGCTTGATTGGTTTTAAAAGAATGATTAATCTCTTGATATATTTAAAAAAAATCTGGATACTGATTCAAACTCAACACTTTCAACCTGACTCGCCACTGCTCTATCAAATGAACTCTACAGAGGGCTTACTCATGAACAATCCTCCCTAGACTTCAAAGTCATCGATACAAAATCTCGGAAACCAGACGCAACCGATTAACGGTTCTGTAACATTGATAGAAGATTGTGATGGTGAGCAGCAACAAGATGAAAACATATTTTTGAAAAACGCACTGAAATAGATTCGCTATCTAAAACTTCGGCTTACTTCACAAAAGCGTCAGAGCATAAGCGCTAAGTCACCGACCATGTATTTCAAATATATAATTTCAGCTTATCAGGGTCTTTCCGAATATATATTAATAAAATGAAGAGTTTGTCTTGTCTGTCATGAGCACTGCGATATCTACCACAAGCAGTGGTCTGAAAATTTAAAAATTAGCAGCTCCTGTGCATACAGGTGCTCCTAGAAGTCGGAATTTTAAAATCTACCTTCCACGTACAGTACAATCATTAAACTTAAAAGATTTCTCCCGGACAGCGTTGAGTATAGTCCTAAGGTACTTCAACTAGTGAATCATAATTTTTTTTTATTATTTTTTTGCCATCATTATATTAAAGTTGGTAGGAAGATATTATTAGGAGGGTTGCTTACAGGGGCACACAACCGGGGTTTGAAACCCACCTCTCCAGTCAGCAGCGACAAAGAACAATACGAGTGTAACGCTTTAGACCACTCAGCCACCGTTACGTGTGACTATCATAATAATTGCATACATATGAAAAAAATAACTTTTCAACTTAGCCATCAAATTTGAGTGATGAAAATCAGTAGAATTAGGTGAGGTATAAGCACACCTGACTTTGACACAAAGTGGTGAAGTTCGAAACTCAACGAAGCTTCGCTGGGGAGTTTTTTTTAAAGCCCTATGGGGTTTCCTTTTCTCCCTTCAGACGAATGCTGTGCTTTTTTTTAAAAAAAAACTCAGCTTCCCTATTTTGCTTATCTCGGTAAGAAAGTAAAACCGTTGATAGTTACGGTCGCCATTAGTGTGTTAAAATAAAGAAAATGAAGGAAAATATTTTGCTTTTATTATGGCTAAAAATTCAGATCGCAGTAGGAATAAACTGATCTGACAGTTCAATAAACGACTTTTTCAACTTACAAGTAATCATTCACCAAGCCATGTGTTCCGAAGTTGGCACCTATGACAGATTATGTCAATTTAAGCCTGGTGTAATATCAATGTTGTGACCTTTTGTCCACGTTGGATGTTGGTAACTCTATCTTTATTTTGTAAACGCTCTAAAAGACTCTTCTTGAAACGTTCTAACTATAGTCACGCTCTAACTTTCTATAGTTAATTTTTCATAGAAGGGCCTTTTATGAAATACAAACATATTTCTTTATGGTGAACAATTATATTATTTACTATATAATTGCTGTTATTTTATAGGTAGGTTGATATTAACTATCAAAAGTGACAGACGTAAACCATATGACTTGGTGTATTCATACTTTAAAGGGATATATAGTAGCCTTTCTGTCAGACAAGGCCCTTCCTGTAGAAAATGAACTGCAGTCTCGCCGCTAGCTAGCTGTACATTAGTTACAATCCATTAGACGTGGCCCACGTGCGGTGACGTCACATAACCCTAGCTACAACGACCACGCTATACACATAATTGCAATGTACTCCACTGCCCCGCTGGCACATATTAGCAGAGGGTCGGGATGTATACATGTGTGTGTCTGGGGGGAGGGGGGGTGAATGATTGCAGTTTATGATTAATCAGGAAGTAATGTTGCTCGCTCTAGAAGAGTACAGGGGAAAACGTAACACAATGCAACGACCTTGAGAGCAACGAGTCAATCAAAAATATTCGCAACCGTCTCTGTTCGAAACTAAAGAGGAGCGACCGCGAGTGTGTTGGGAATTGGATGTGGGAATAGGGTGGAGGGGGGTTGGGGGGGGGGGTTGGATGGTCCGCCGGAAGCGTTGCCTCCCTCCCCTTTCCCACCCAACTCTTTTTTTAAATATTATATTTATTTATTTTAGCACAGCATCTTATTACCTGTTCAGATTAAACGCTAATGGTTTAGGGACTAGTAAGGTTGAATTTAGAGGAAGTGTACCCGAATTTTCGTTAAGGGAGAGTAGAAAACCGCCTTCAGTGCACCCATCCGGGATTCAAAACCAAATCTATCTGTAATCACCAGTCTAGTCTAACACGAGAGTGACGCCTTAGACCATGTGACCACCGAAGAAGGTCCCTGAGATTTGAAATGATGTGACTCCATTATGATAAATTAATTAAGCAATAGGTGACCTGGTGGTCTAGGGGTAAGGTGTCAGACTTCTGTCCTGGCGGCCGGGGTTCAATACTCGGTCCCGGCACAGATTTATCTGATTACCAAACCCTTCCTTCACCTCTGACAAGACATCTTGTGAATGTGGGGAATGCCAGGCCTTCACCGTGGTTCGGATCCTATGTTAAACTGTAGGTCCTTCATTTCATCTCACAATCACCCTACCATTACACATTAGCGTAAGTGCGTATAACCCGAATGGGTAGTAAGACGCGGTGCTAATAATAATAATAATAATAATAATAATATATAATAATAATAATCAAGCAATATCTTAACTTTGAAAAATGTTTGACTTTTTAAAGTTTTAATAGAGTTGAAAGAATTTTATAAATGCATTCTTAAAAGAATAACATCTGTATATTCAAACTACCGCTCATCTTAATTTTTGCTTACCTTATTATCGACATCGGTGTTCACGTGGACACGCACATATAGTGCAGTTTTCCGATGACAGGGAGAGTCGGGGCTCGATTCCCACCCGGGTGCACAGGGGGGAGGGGAAGGTTATTTTCCCTATATATATCCCACTCTCTTTCCACAACAAATACGTGTACATTTCCTCTAAATTCTACCTCGATCGTTCCTGTCCCACTGGTGTTGTGCGCATAGCCTGAGCTAGGAGCGCCGCATATTATCGAGTTTATATCCCTTCACCACTCAACCACCAGGAAGGAACTGTCGACATCTCCCATTTCCCCCTTCGTTTTTTCCGAGCTCGGTATTACACCCAATATCATCTCTGAAGGAACAGCAGATCTTTTGGAGGAAAGCTTTACCTCCACTCCTCTCTCTCTCTCTCTCTCTCTATCAATTGTTGACAAATTTCCTCGCTTCCAGTAATGAGGTAAGGTGGTGTGGGTTGGGGTAAGTTGGAGCTTCTGGTAATATCGACAAACCAGCGTTGCAAAACTTGTCTTATACTCCAAGGAACGTTGACCACACTAAAACAAGATAATTACAACGTTGTTTCCAAAGTTTTCTAGTCGCCTCAGAGATGATATCCAATGCAGGAGCGAAGTAAATCTGAACTTGGTGGTGCGGCCTTGCACTAACAAGCTTTATGACAGCTTCCGGTTCTATGACACAGGCGAGGCGGTCAATTGACTCTTGTGGGCTCCGTCCTCGGGACAATAAGATGACTGCGTTCTTGGATTCAGCCGAGACTGTGCAAGGAAAGCTACAATCTAATTTTCATCTAACAGCTATAAAAGTTATTAGATCTATTTTCACATATTCATAATTATGTCAAGTCATGTGATCTTCAGCTGTCACATTTGATAGAAATTAACAATACCTATACAATAAAACTAATGAAATAGTTACCGCCTCAGTGGACTTAAAAAAAGTTTGTTATTTATAAAAGGCTTTTCTATGAAAATTGGACTATAGGCACAAAACTCCTCGGAGAAAGTATTGTTATCGTAATGAAAAAATTGACCTTGATAGCTGTCGACATTTCATGACTCCCTGAACTCGAGAAATTTGTTTGGTAATGCCATATGTACTCTGTAAGCTACCTTCTGAGACTAGAGCCGAAACCATATTGCACATCAGGCTAAAACTTGGTATCTAGGGTTTTAGTAAGGTTCCCCGAAGTGCTTTTGGAATTAAATAACCAGCCCTAAAATAAAGAGAAGTTTACTTAAGGGCGAAAAGAGAAAAAAAAAATTTACTCAAAATAAGCTACTGGCTTGCTTTCTTATTAATTTATTTATTCATATCGGAGCATGTTTAGACGATAAAAACTTGCAAAATGAAGATATTAGCTAGTTATGTCACTCTTGGCTTAATGGTGTATTTAGTTGCTATACTGTCCTCAAATATAATGTAACCGCTTATAGCTGAGTATCATACGTGAACTATAAACCCCAAAATAAGTTTAATTTGAAATGTCTGATATTTACGTTTGCCTATAAATCTGTATTTGCCAAACTTTCGCCAATCGCGTAACCCTTTTGAGGCCATGATTTAACACAGTAGTTGCCAACCTTTTTCAGCTGACGACCCTATTTGTAGGTATACGAATTACCCATACTTTTTGGGTATATTTATAAAAAAAAGTTTAAAGAGTTCTAGTAATTTCTTTATTTTATACAAAAATCGATGTAACAGTGACAGTATAATGTAAGAAAAAATTATTTAAAATTATTTTCATTATTTTCATCAATCTTGAATACCCCCTATTATTATTATTATTATTAGCACCGTGTCTTACTACCCATTCGGGTTATACGCACTTACGCTAATGTGTAATGGTAGGGTGATTGTGAGATGAAATGAAGGACCTACAGTTTAACGTGGAATCCGAACCACGGTGGAGACCTGGCATTCCCCACATTCACAAGATGTCTTGTCAGAGGTGAAGGAAGGGTTTGGTAATCAGATAAATCTTTGCCGGGACTGAGGATTGAACCCCAGCCGCCAGGACAGAAGTCCGACACCTTACCTCTAGACCACCAGGTCACCAATACCCCCTATTAGGTTTGATGTTAAACAGAGCACACCGCAAGTCACTTTCCATTTCAAGACGACAACGCTGTTTAGTTTTCATGAGAGTCAAGAGTCGGTGGTGCTGTACGTGGCCACAACGGTAGCTTAGGGCAGCGTTTTACAAACTGTGCTGCGCGGAGCCCTATAAGTTATCTCAGAAAATATAAAATCTCTAAATATAAAATATAAATTTTATAAATTTAGATTAATCTCATTTGGACTTAACATAATCTCAGGAAGTTATATAGATCAAAATAGGAGAACAGATAAGGAGGAGGAATGTTCCCTCGGGAAGCATGCAAGGGTAAAGATCAGATAGAAAAGTAGGGTGAGGGTCTGTTTACATTTTGTCAACTAATTAAGTTTTATGTGAGTAAATTCAAAGGATAATTTCAAGTTTAAAAGAATTTAAATAGTTTTAGTTTAAGAGAAAGTTAGGAAGTTTGATTAATTAATATACGATTTTGGAAATCAGAATAAACATATTATTTCACCAATGGTGCATTTTGTGGATGATAATTAAGATATGAATCTTAATATTTGTGTGGGGAATCATTTTAATTTAATTAATTACATTTCAATAAATTCAACTGTATTGATTAAGATATAAAAGGAGTCACAGAAATGAGCTGATAAGCTAAAGGATAAGATTTAAGATACCTAAAGAAATTAATTTAGATATGCACTTGAGTACAATATTACAGTAAGTTAAGGTGAGTGGAAATGAGATGCTAGTAGTGTCTTGTTTAGAAGCATTTTTTCAGATAGAGGAGTTAAGATGTATTGGTTGAGGAGTTGAGGTATATTGATTGAGGAGTTAAGGTATATTGGTTGAGGAGTTAAGGTGTATTAAGGTATGGACTTAGCTATGGGCAAGCCATGATCTAGATTATGCAATCGTCGTAATGAGTTTAAAGATGACCCGAGGGCATTTAGCACTGTTGAGAAGTTAAGGTGTATTGGTTGAGCAGTTAAGGTGTATTAAGGCCTGGACTTAGCTATGGGCAAGCCATGATTAATAATTTCATTTTTTCTGGTGAGTCAACGAACCACCAAGGATCAGATAGCAGGTATTCACAAGCATAGAGCTACCACAACGCAGCCTATGGAGATGTCAGTAATAATAATAATAATAATAATAATAATAATAATAATAAGGCAAAGGCCTAAATTTTCCACTAATATGTAATATATATGCAACGGTAAAATCTACATTGAAATTGATAGATATGGAAGAGATTATGAAGAGGTTTAAAGGAGTATTCTGTGATTGCGTGATGTAATACTGATGTATCAACAAGGATAATGAGAGCTAATTAGGGTGTTGTAACTAATTAGGCTACTGTAACAGATTTTAAATTATGATTTCATTTTATTTAAGTACCTAAGTCAAATAGGCAACATTCAAAAGTTTTGATCGAGAGAAATATATAGTTAAAGATTTTTCACTAATGAGAAAATAATTACTCAATTAGAAAGAGGAAAGTGATTTTCAATATTTCACAGTAGTGTGACATATGATTTCATACTAATTGCAAGCGTACTTTATGAATCCAAGATTGTCTTATATCCATTTCAACTATTTTAAACAAAATAAGTTTAGGTTAATATTGTATATTTTATATGCTCACACCAAAACATGTTGACAATACAAAGGGTAGAAAAAGAAAGAAGGTAAGGTAGAAGGGTCTCACTAACGAAGTTAAAGAAAGTAAAAGGGTATTTTGACCTTGAATAAAGAACCAGGGTTTGCAAATAACTGTATATTATAAAAGAACTGATATTAATATGAATTGACTGAAAATGTAATAACTGATGTTAATATTAATAGATTAAGAATGTAATAGTGTAATAACTTATGTTAATATTAATTGACTGAAAATGTAATAATGCAATATGCCTTGCTTAATGACAAGCCATTAATAGTTCTATGATAATAAATTAAATGAGGTCACATTAATAAATAAACATTAATCAAATAAATAAATATTTGTGAGAAACTTGACCTATATTTCAAGTAGATTTAAGGTAGCTATTAAGAATATGTAAAATAAGTTTTTATTAAAAACAGTTTAATTAAATCAATTTATATTTAAATTTATGTTGTGATACAGTAAGTAAGGTTGTGCTATACGAGGGCACCCATTAATCACCATTTTAATGGATTCTGAGATGACAGGAGGATGGGGGATGGGGTGTTAGTAAGGGTTGTAGCACATGATGGAGGGGATGGAGCACCTGGGTGCGGGGAGGAGTGGGAGACACTCATTTGCATAATTGGATGGAGAGGGTTGGAGCCCTCGATAGTGGCAGAGAGATGTGAGGAGAGGGGGTGGAGGGGGACAATATTTTTTTTTTTTTATGAGGACTGTGATCTCCAGGAGAGGTGAGAGGGTGGAGGAGGGGGGGGCAAAATATTTTTTTGGGGGGTGGGGCAGAGGACGCGACTGGGATGCAAGCCCTCGGGATGGCTGAGAGGGGGGCGGGGGAGACTAGCATACGGGGAACAGGGTTTTCTCTCCCTCTCTCTCATCATCGTGATGTAGTAGAGCAGCTTACTCCCTCAAACCTTGATGGTCGGTCCTAGCAAAGATTGGGAATTAAGGATATGACAAGTATTATTCAGTACAAAATTCTCTCTCTCTCTCTCTCTCTCCTCTCTGAGGGAGTGTAGCTTATGGACCTCGAACCCTTACTCTCTCAAACTCTGGTGATCAAGATTGGGAATTAAGGATATGACAAGTATTATTCTCTCTCAAAGAGGGAGGGTAGCTTATGGACCTCGAACCCTGATGGTCAAGGATATGACAAGTATTATTCACCTCTAAATAAATAGAACAGTTTTTTTAAACCTAGTATATTCTTAATATTACATTGATACATATATATATATTCAGTACAAAATTCTCTCTCTCTCAAAGTCTTTGTCTTTTTCAACATATAGTCTTTCACCACTTGAAAAGTTTGTATTTGTCGTCGCCTAGATAGATCAGTCCGCGCTGCGACGCGTTAAACCGACTTCTGTATCTCGCGCCAAAGTTTTTGCCCGAAGATGCACTTTACCCACATAGTCCAGCGTCACGATGTTCGGCTCGTCCTCCGGCTCGCTGATCTCCTCGTCTCCTTCCAG
Organism: Timema cristinae; assembly: GCA_039000515.1. NCBI lineage: Eukaryota > Metazoa > Arthropoda > Insecta > Phasmatodea > Timematidae > Timema > Timema cristinae. Next base: position 128,253,530 of record JBCFYV010011172.1, read on the forward strand.
GTGACGAACGTTGTAGGCCCGATACTTTTCGAGTTCGGAGATGCTTTTGACGCGGTCGAGTTCCTCCCGCTCGATCCGATCCAGCTCGATGCACAAAGCGTCTTCGTCGAGCAGGGGAGCGTCTTCGCTGAGAATTTGTGGCTCGTCCCCTTCCTTCAGCTTGTAGACGGCACATGATGTTGAACAGTTCTCGACGGACTGACTCGCCTCGTACATTCCCGGATTATGGCATCCGAGCCAGTGCACCGAAGAGTCGCAACACTCGCTGTAACCCTTCTCGGCTCTCGCGATGTAGTACTCCAAGCTGCTGTCTGATATCTTAATTTCACTCATGTCCTCCAGACGATAACCCAACCGTCTAAACATTTCGAATGAGATGCGTCTCCCTACCTCCCGGTCGCTTTATATGCTCGGGATGGAGGGAGGGACATACCCTCTCACCCCTCCTCTATATCCTTAGCATCGATCCACGAATTGTGTGTCGAGTCGAACCCTAACCATTTGACGTACGCTCTATTTCCGGAACGTCTGACTATTTTCTCCACAAGGTAGACGTCAGGAAACGAAGTCTTTCTAAGTTCCTTAGCGTAGAAACCGCCCGTGATAGGGTTACCTTTCATATCTTCGAGTAAGAAGGTCCTGGGATTAGTCTCGACCACCTTACGTATTTTAAACAGTTCAGTCGACCAGTTTGCGGTATAACCCTTTTCTAAAACATCCTTATACTTGCTGATACGGACTATATCACCCACTTTAAATACGTTCGGCGTGGGATCTGAGCTCTTGAAACGTTTATAGACTGTATGTAAAAGTCTATCGTCCTTGACGTCTATAGGTCTCATCTTTATGGTCGAGTGTACAGTACGGTTGTATTCGTCTAGTAAGGAGTCGATCATATCGATCCATCGATACGATCCTTTAGCCGTGAACCTCCTCCACATCATGTTCTTGAGAGTGCGATTAAATCGTTCAACGACACTAGCCTTGACGTTGCTGTATGTAGAATAATGATTGATCCTCTTTCTCCTCATGAGTGTTTTGAATTCTGCGTTGTAAAACTCCGACCCGTTACTCCGTTTGAAGGTGACGTACACGAGGTAAACCTACCTTTTCGAGGAGGAGAGCCATTGCGACGCTGACGTTCTTACCCGTCTTAGTCTTGACGGGTGCGGCCCAAGCCCTCTTGGAATACACGTCGATGACGGTGAGAAGGTACTTGAATCCCTTATTAGAACCGGAGTAGGGTATCATCTCTACCAGATCGGCCTGAAGGAGCTCGTTCAAGCCTCGTACGCTAACATGTCTTCGAGGGAATCGTCGTCTTGCCGGACGATGAAGTTCGCGCGCAATCTCCCACTTGACGCCGGACATGATTATGGTAAAATATCGAAGAGTTGATTGTCTTTATACGATGATTCCCGCCTCGCGTAATTCCTCGATGATAGAAACGATCTCGTTATGGTGAGCGGAATGTCCGGCCTCGGTAGATGCGTGCAAGAGTCGTAATCGATCGACCAATTCGTTAGGATCGTCCCAATAGGTATAATCGACGCCTCTTCCCGTCACCATCTTGTATAAACCTTCACCCTCGAGCTCCTCTTCAAACATAGGTTTGATGATTAGCGAATACTTTGATCCCGCCCGCATCTTGATACGAGTGTACGGTTCGTTTCTCAACCGATGCGCGTTCGTTTCTTCGAGCATAGACTTGTATACTTTCAGATCATCCTTAGTATAATGCGCAGGTGCTCTTCTGAAGAGTAATTCTAATAGCCCTCGAGTATACGGTACCGTCTTATTGTTGAGAAGTATTGTTCCGTCTTTCCCGTCGAATACGATAGGCGTATCTCCGAGCTTGGTAGAGTCGCCTTCATGACGTACCCCATATGTCTTATCAGAATGCGTATGAGATGAATAAAGATAAGTATCCAATAGATGGTTGCTCTGCGATCTCTCAGTCGGGGCTTCGGGTTCGGGTTCGGCGAGCGCCTTCACCATCTTGTTTAGAGGTTCCGTGATAGGTTTGAACGTTTCATTCGCTACGTGCTCCGACTCGTGCCTGGCATCACGTAGTTGCTTATACTTTCGTTTAATAATCTTACTCGCTTTTATGATATCCTCCGTGACCTTCGTCGACATGATGTAAGGAGAGAATGTCTCTTACAACGAAGAAACGGTTCATTATATCTAAACGTAAGTAAAACCTAATTCGACGTGTAAAATCTGAGGCGTCGTCGTCGAGCGTGTTTCTATCATGAAAGATATAGAGTCATCTTTGAACACCTCGAAAGGAGGGTCGTCGATAATTTTAAGATTCAACAAGCAAATAATATCTTTCAAGTTCATGACCATCGTTGAAACGATGCCCGCCCTCTTGAACTTATAACCGCGTTCACCTGTTAGAGTCAATTCGAAATGTCTCCCATCCTTCTTCAGAGGTTTCGAATCCAAGTAGATGTAGATGAAACTGCGATTAACCGTAGAGTCTACATAAGCTTTAGACGCTGCGTCTGAAGGTAATGAGGGCATACCTATGTTTCGCAAAACTATACCGTCTGCATTGTAAAGCTTGTTGTCATCCGGTCCCCTTAAGCGTAGTACACCTCCGGCTATAAAATCGTTGTAAATGGTTCGATGTATCTCGAAAGCTTCCTCTAGGTTTAACAGCTTAGAACCTAAAACGTCAAGCGTTGTTTTATTTTCGTTGAGACGATCCTCATGATGATGCGACAGTTTTCGCACCTCCTCTACCCATTGACGAGTACTCTTCTCAAAGTTGATGTATTTCACTCGATTGTTCTCCAAATCCTCAATCAGCGATTCCATCTGTCCTTTGATGAGGTCCTTGGCGGTGTTGAGAGCGACTATCTGCTCGTTACTATGTCTCGCATCCATCCTATCGACGTAAGACTTGTTACATACATCCTTAGATGTGACGGGCGACTCGACGTTGACGATCCTTTTCGATCTAGCGTCGTAATTCCCTTGAGAGTTTAGAGTTAGATTTCCCTCTGACTCGATGAGAGATCTATATTTGTAGAGACTATGACCGAATTTAGATATGGACGACATGATGTCTTATCGCGTACTGAACGCGCGTTCACCTCAATCGTGCAAGATAAAGGTATCGAACCCGTAGCGATATCGTCCTTTATCGATCTCATGATCTTTACTCAACACGAGAAAATCATACTTGTTTTCTTTCCAACACAGCGAGCACACCTCCTTGAATTTTTGGAAAGTCATATCCGTGTTCACGTGATCGTCGTAGACATGTCTCAGGTTCGTATCGTCCATCCTGAATAGGATGAGAAGATTAGCGTTATCTCTCAACATCTGTTTCGGGATGCGCGAGTACGTCTGACAGAGATAGAAACAGTCTATGGCCTTATGCCTACCCATACTGAAATAAGCCTGTATATTAAACTGTTTATCGCAAGCGACGTCGTCAAATATGAATACAGAGTCGGGTTCAGCCTCGGACGGTGGGATAATTTCCGCGTTGTCGGAATAAGGGAAATAGCCCATGCCTTCAACGAGTGAGAGGACCTTCGATAAACGTTGATACTTAGGCTGGTATAACGATTTTGAGTAAACGTACACGTTCTTGAAGCGTAGCCCGTTAGGTTCCTCCAACAGACTGATCATGGCGTTGGTTTTACCGCAATTCGATGGTCCACAGATGATGCAGCGGATAGTATCAGGTAACAACGTACCGTGTCTCTGAGGTAAAGCTCCTCCTTCATCATGATCGTTGTTGTGTACAGTTAAAGAGTCTGTCTGTTTCTCGAACCGCATGTTGACGACTACTTAATCTATATAATGGACGTACCTATATAAATGCTAATCAGTACGTGTCATGCGACGAAGAAGAGGGGGAGGCTTGTTGGATAAGATAATCAATAATCTACCGTTTGAAGCGCATATACCTGGATACCAGTACTGTGGACCGGGAACAAAGTTGGAAAAACGATTGAAACGGGGTGATCCTGGAATAAACGAGTTAGATCGACACTGTAAAGAACACGATATCGCCTACTCCAAGGTGAAAGATCTTGCAGGACGTCATACTGCAGATCGTGAACTTATCGAGAAATCGTGGAAAAGATTATTCGCGCCAGACTCGAAGTTGAGCGAGAAAGCCGCCGCGTGGGCAATCACCAACGTGATGAAAGCTAAAGTCAAGATGGGTTCAGGTCTAAAGAAGAAGAAGAAAACTCAACGTCGTCAACGGCGTCCTACTACTACTACTAGACGCGGTAAGAAGAAGGGAGGAATTCTACCTATACTACCTTTGATCGCAGCGCTTGGAGCCGTCGCCGGAGGAGCCGCAGGAATCACCAAGGCCGTACAAAGTGCTAAGGCGAATACGAAACAATTGAACGAGGCTCAGAGACATAATCGTACGCTCGAAGCTATCGCCATGGGGAAAGGTATGTATCTACGTCCTTACCCGAAATTAAAACGACTACCTAAACGTGCCCTTACTGAAACGGATCTGCACAAGTACGTCACCGAGTTAAAAATCCCCTTCTTTAGAGGAGTATTTGCGAGAGATGCTTTACCTAACGGTCCTCCTTGGAAGATAGAGAACGCCATCATCAATCTTGATGATGATAGTGGTAAGGGTACACATTGGGTAGCGTATAAGAAAAACGGTGAACGAGCGGTTTACTTCGATAGTTTCGGTGATCTAAGACCACCGCTCGAACTTGTCCAATATCTCGGAGGAATACCCATCACCTATAATCATACTCGGTATCAAGAGTACGGGACCGTTTTATGCGGACATCTTTGTTTAGCTTTCCTTAAATACTCACGTTGACGTTAGAACTTAGTAAATATGTCTATGACACTTACACTGACAGGTCAGAGTTCGAATCTGACAGAGAACTACTTCCCGCATATCCTGCTCGGAGAAGAGAATCGTGAAGAAGAATGGTTCATCGGACTGATCAATCTGGCCACGTTCAATTCCATACCGAACATTGACGAACGTAATAATAAATTTTTTTGCGACGGTAAAGAGTATACAGTCCCTCCAGGCACCTATGAACTTGAGGCGTTGGATCGATTCTTACGAAGGGAAGTCCCGAGTAACGTAAAGCTCTCGATTATCGGTGACCCTAGCACTTTAAAGAGCTATATCACTTGCAATAAACCTATCGACTTTACCCGACCTGGTACGTTTGCTTCCTTGCTAGGGTTCGACCCAGTCATACTTCCTGCAGGGAAGACGCACATATCTACCAATACCGTGAATATTCTTCACGTGAATGTGATCCGTGTAGAATGTAGTCTCGCTAGCGGGACTTACGTCAACGGAGAACCGAGTCATACCTTGCACGAGTTCAGCATGACCGTCCCACCAGGCTATAAGATAGTGGAAGCGCCTAACAATATCATTTACCTTCCGGTAACGAAGCGAGTAATAGAGTCTATCTCGGTACGACTTGTTGACGAGCGAGGAGATATCGTCAACTTTAGAGACGAGACGATATCGCTACGTCTACATCTGAAACGACTCGCTGGAGATGGTACTCGTACTAGATAAAACAAGACGGCGAAGTCTTCCTCGAAACATTGAGAGAAGGACAGTGAAAGCGTTAACACCTGCCAATAAACTCTATTTAAGACGTCTAGGTTACTCGTTACGAAAATAATGGATGACGCTGTGGATATTCTGAACATTGGGGAGTCTGCCGCTTTCGATACAGCCTTGACCAGTTTCCAGTATCATTCCTACGCCTCGTATATTCCAGGGCCGTTAGCTAACGGGAACGAGCTTAGGATATCTATCCAACAAGAAGGGTTATGCACCCTACCTCATCGCTCTCTGCTACATATCAAAGGTCGACTACTTTTGAATACGGGAGAACCTGGAAGCACTTCGAGAATTGTTAATAACGGAATACTGCATCTATTCTCAAGAATTGCCTATGAGATCAACGGGGTAGAGATTGATCAATCGAGAGATGTGGGTATTTCGACCCAACTTAAAAACTATCTATCTATAAGGAATGGTTGGCAGACTCATTTTTCAAACGCCGGTTGGAGATTTGAAGGAGTTCACGTACATGCTGAAACAGGCATCTTTGACGTATGCATCCCTTTACGTCTCATACTAGGATTCGTTGAAGACTATTCCCGAATACTGATCAACGCGAAACAAGAGCTGGTGCTAGTTCGTTCCACCAGCGACAACAACGCTTTACAAAGAGCCCCACCTCCTGCTGCAGAGACACCCTCTAGGATTGAGTTAAGTAAAATATCTTGGCTTGTACCGCATATAAAGACTGATGATATTAATCGTCTCAACCTGCTTAATTTCATCAAGAGCGGGAGGATCATCGAGCTACCTTTCCGTACTTGGGAATTGTACGAGTACCCTAACGTGCCCACCTCCAATCAACATGATTGGACCGTGAAAACGTCAACTTTGCTGGAGAAACCTCGTTACGTTGTTTTCGCGCTTCAGACCGGACGGAACAATACGACGGCAGCAGATAGAAGTATTTTTGACCATTGTAATTTACGTAATGCTAAACTCTATCTAAATTCTAACATGTACCCTTATGAGGATATGAACTTGAACTTTAGACAGGATTCCTTCTCGAAATTATACGAAGACTACGCCAATTTCCAGACTTCGTACTACGGAACGAGCGCCTCATTACCTTTACTTGATCCTTCCCATTTCAAGTCTCACGCTCCCATCGTTGTGTTCGATGCCAGTCGACAGGAAGATACTCTCAAGGACGGTATGGTGACGTGTCGTATAACGTTCGAGACGGAGGAAAATATCCCTGTAAATACCAAGGCGTTTTGTCTCATCATTCACGATAGAGTGGTTCGCTATAACCCTTCAAGCAGTGATGTAAGCAAGATGACATCATAAAGAGGGAAGACCTAATTGTTCTCGACTATTAAAGGAAGTGAGAGGATGTCTCGGTTACAGAGCGTTATCGGCGACGATAGGGTCAAGTACAGACTAGACAAACCCTGCTAAAATGTCTGAGTGCTCTGCGAATGGTTTAAGAATTTTAAGTCTGATTGGTCAAAACTTTTGCGATCTGACCAAAAGTGCGATGCGGAACGATACGAGTTCGGTTATTCCAGCATTGCTTCATATGATAGCCCTGATAAACGAGTATAAAGAGTACATAGATTTCAATAAGTTATCATGCGTCTGCGGTCAAGACGAGGTTGACATGACCAGACGGAAGAAGAAAACTACAGATGCTTCTAAACGTAAGCTCGGAAAGAAGATGGAACCTGCAAAGAAGAAGCCTCGAGAGGAGTCGGAGGAAGCGTAAGTCCTCGTTTATCACAAGAATTAATGTTTGAATCTTGTAATAGTTTTTTTGTATCATTTAATCGATGAGAGGAAGAAATAATGAAAAAAAAACACACACCATCCATAATTAAGAATCTTGTAATTGTGTTCTAAATGATGATTGAAAAAATAAATGTTTAATGTATGAATCTTGTAAAAAGAATTAACGATGATTAGAAAAAATAACTTTTATTGATTGAAAAATAAATGTTTAATGTAATTAACTTTTAAACGTATGAATCTTGTAATAGAGTTTTAAATGATGATTGAAAAATAAATGTTTAATGTAATTAACTTTTAAACGTATGAATCTTGTAATAGGGTTCTAACGATTTTAACTTTTAATGATTGAGAAAAAATGTTTAATTAACTTTTAATGATTGAAAGAAAAAAAAGTTTAAGTACTAATGATTGAGAATAAATGTTTTAAAAAATAAAGAATTATTGATTATAACTTTCATTGTATTATTTAATCAATGATTGGAAAAAATAAATGTTTAATTAACTTTTTATGATTGAAAATAAATGTTTTATTTAATTAACTTTTAAAAATAAACGTTTAATGTAATTAACTTTAGTGAAAATTAGAAATAAATGTTTAATATAATTAGCTTTAAACGTATGAATCTTGTAATAGATTTTTAAAAAAAATAAAGAATTATTGATTATAACTTTCTTTGTATTATTTAATCTATGATTGAAAAAAATAAATGTTTGATTAACTTTTAATGATTGAAAAAAAAAATGTTTAAGTACTATTGATTTTAACTTTTAATGATTGAAAATAAATGTTTAATGTAATTAACTCTAATGAAAATTAGCTTTAAACGTATGAATCTTGTAATAGATTTTTAAAAAAAATAAAGAATTATTGATTATAACTTTCTTTGTATTATTTAATCTATGATTGAAAAAAATAAATGTTTAATTAACTTTTAATGATTGAAAAAAAAAAAATGTTTAAGTACTATTGATTTTAACTTTTAATGATTAGAAATAAATGTTTAATATAATTAGCTTTAAACGTATGAATCTTGTAATAGATTTTTAAAAAAAATAAAGAATTATTGATTATAACTTTCTTTGTATTATTTAATCTATGATTGAAAAAAATAAATGTTTAATTAACTTTTAATGATTGAAAAAAAAATGTTTAAGTACTATTGATTTTAACTTTTAATGATTGAAAATAAATGTTTAATATAATTAGCTTTAAACGTATGAATCTTGTAATAGATTTTTAAAAAAATAAAGAATTATTGATTATAACTTTCTTTGTATTATTTAATCTATGATTGAAAAAAAATAGATGTTTAATTAACTTTTAATGATTGAAAAAAAAAATGTTTAAGTACTATTGATTTTAACTTTTAATGATTGAAAATAAATGTTTAATATAATTAGCTTTAAACGTATGAATCTTGTAATAGATTTTTTTTAAAATAAAGAATTATTGATTATAACTTTCATTGTATTATTTAATCAATGGTTGGAAAAAATAAATGTTTAATTAACTTTTAATGACTGAAAAAAAAGTTTAAGTTCTAATGATTTTAACTTTTAATGATTGAAAATAAATGTTTAATATAATTAGCTTTAAACGTATGAATCTTGTAATAGATTTTTTTAAAAATAAAGAATTATTGATTATAACTTCCATTGTATTATTTAATCAATGAGGGAGAGAGAGGAGGCGGATGGAGGGAAGGAAAGAAATAAAGAAAAAAAAAAACACCATCCATAATTAATTCTATTTAATGAATATAAAGATTTAAAACACATAGATACATACTAAATTAGTTGTTGTTGTTTTTTTCACAAGTTATAGTTCTTGAAAATGTTGTTTTTTATTTAATGAATATAAAGATTTAAAACACATAGATACATACTAAATTTCTCAAGTTATAGTTCTTGAAATTATACATTAACACTAATCACTTACACTATAGAGTACAGGACGTGAATATTTTTTTTAGTTTTAATCACTTACACTACAGAACATGAATATTTATACATTAACACTATAGAGTACTGGACGTGAATATTTTTTTATCACTTACAGTATAGAACATGATTTTTTTCACATAGAGGTACTGTCACCCTATAGAGTTGACGGTCTGATTGAGTAATGGGACCACGGAAGAGTATTGACAGTTCCCGGTACTCTATATCTTTTATCGTCGATAGAGCATAGGGCGACTCTATTGAATTTTTGTGTGTACAGTTTAAATCCTACTGCTCTTATCGAATTAGCCTCTTTCATGACTATCGTCTCATCTGTCAAACAATTACGATAATCCTCTAATGAAAGCGTTCTTAACGCACTACTCTTCACGCCTTTAGCCTTGAGAGTCTCCCCAACCCCTTGTACCGAGAATGAATAGAGTTTAGGACGTAAACCAATGAACTCAGTGATGATCTGACCTCGAGTCTCGTCTTTTAGTTTACCGAGCACCCCTTTATTCACTACGGGCATCCTGTAAACATTGTCTTGTCCGTAGGTGGAGGTGTCCAGATACTCATTAGCTAACAGGGCAAGTCTCTGGTATGCATCTTCGACAGTCATGTAGTAGAGAAGTGAGTCAGTATCAGTGTATTGAAGTTTTAACGTACCTTGGGGGAAGGCAGGGATCATAACCTGGTAATGCAGACCGTACATGACTACCTTCGAGATTTCCAAAATGGCGAATCCCGCATAGATAGGCATATCAAAGTAAATCTCTTGCGGTTCCATCTCGATAATGACTAGGTTTTCTGACACTATCGAGCGGTTTTTAAAGTTTGGACTGGCTATAAGGTTACCCGCTCCAAATTTCCCATCCCACCTGGTAGCTATCTTTATCGTACGGTATGCCCTCTTGTTAGATATGAGGCGACCGAATGCGGCATTGTTCATCAGTTTGAAAAACATGTTTTCAAATTGATTACTCGCTTTACTCCTCATTTCGGCGTTCAACCTGATATACGGAGCCATCCACGGCGCTTGCTTGAAACTGAGAACACGGTGAACTCTCGTCAGTTTCAACCCGTTCGCTAAACATAGCTTTAGATGACGGTAGTGAATGACGTACCCGGTCTTATCAGCTAAAGTTGTTAACAGTTTCTCATGTTTCCCTACAGGTGGAATCCCTTTCTCAGGACAGAACGGCAAGTCAGAATGAGCGTCGTGTACATCTTGCGGGTATTCAAGATCTACCTGCAAGATATAACCCGTATCCGCATCATCCTTTACTTTTAGCATGTCCAATCGCGCAATTTCTTCTTCTTTGAGCCACCTGAACTCTCCATAGGGAAGTGAGGACAGCATACTAAATGAATAGAGTCCATTTACGTCCAGATAGACAATGTAGGACTCTGGCTTGGAAGGATCAAACGTATCCATATAGCGATTATTCGCTACAGCGTGACGATTAGCCACAAAACATATCCCTCCGCGGATAGCTCCCTCAATGAATTGATGAGTGTCCACATCATCGATTAATTCGAGCCGTACCCTGGTTATTCTCAATAGAGCCTGGTACGCTAGACTGGGAGCTGTAAGGGACCATCCGGGATCGAGCCTATACGTCTTCATGCAGAGATCACGAAAGTTCTCAAAGACGTCCCCTAGTAAAGTTACATCCGTGTACAGGTAGAGGTTCGAATAGTCCCAAAGATTCTTACATTCGAATACTCGCCAAACCTTACAGGCGTGATCATAGTCTACCTGAGAGATATGACTATCCGTGAGCGTGTTGTAAAATTTATCTTTGCTCGGTAACTGAGTCTCGTCTAGCCGCTCGAATGAATCAATATAATCATAGGGGAACACTCCTTTTCGTGTGACTAATTTGAAGCGTTCATCCTCGGGATGGCACTTACGGGTGATTTTAAGTTGCTCGGGTTCGAGGTAAGATACGCATTTCTCTAGGGAAGTACATAGAAAACTGAAACTATCTATAATTTTAATCGTGATCCCTCGAAAGCCGCACCAAATATATTTCATGATTACTTTGAATCTTCCCATAGTCTCTCCAATAACTCTGACTTTTCCCGGATTGATGAGAACGCTCTCTCCCGTGAACGGATCAGTTTCTCTACGTTCAACGAGTGATTCTAGAAGGAAAAAATTATCGTAGCAACGCGCGTTATGAATTACTACGCTCAGGTGAGTCGGGTTCTTGTAATTAATATTACACCCTGCGTGACTACTCCCTCGGTAAAGTCCAGTCAAGTGACAATGATCCATAACCCGAATATCATCATTCTTGTAGGGCTTCTCGCATATATGGCAATGAGAGGCTGTATTATGAGCGTCTCTTTGAGCAGGAGTTAACGGTTTCATCGGTACAACGGTACTATAGTACTCTAGTACACGCTTCGCAGTATCTATGAGCGCCTCAACAAATTGGTCAGTACAATCTTTTCCCGTGAAATGACGGTACTCTGAGAGACTATCATCAAAATTACATTTAACGTACATTCCTACAGAATAAGCTACATGACGCTGAACATTCTCAGTATAAGAAAATTTTGGGTCGGGATCACTCGTCTCTATAGGCATAAGTAGGCTCTCCAGGTCCGCATATACGATAAATCCCGTTTTCTCCTGTTGCTTATACTGAGTGAACGTGAGGAATTTATCCTGTCCTTGAGGGAATGTACTCCTTACCGCATTGAATTTTATACACGTCTCTTTATGTTTTGTGAGTTTGTTTTCAGTCAAAAAAGCGGACAGGCATCTATCACAAAAGTATCTACGTCCTCCGCTAGACGCTCGCGGTAGTTGAGGGTTAATTAATCGTGACAGATTTTTAATCCAGCTGAAATGATATGTTTCCGTCCCGTGAACTCTTATCATGAATAAATGTACATGTCTAGCACGCTCTTTAGCACTGACATGTACGGGAACAATTACTAGTTTTTTAGAGGTGTCAGCTGTATCAATATAAGAGTCACTCCCATCATGCTTTGCAGTGTACACATTTATAGATATATCGTTAAGCTTTTCAAAACGCTCGATATATCTCATTTGGAAAGGAAGAGGGATCCCGTCCAGATTCAACACGTCTCGAAAATTGGGGTAAGAGGATAAACGTTGAGCTTTCCCTGTCGGCTCAAAAATAGCTGATAAAACAGATACGGGGAAACAATGACCTTCTTCACATTCCACATTTATCAGCGCTTCACGCCTGGCTATATTTTCAGGGATTTGAACCCGAGCTCCGATCGTGAAAACCGTGTTTTTAGAGAGATTTATTCTCATCTCCAATGTACCGTCATACATCCAACCTGAGTCTCTAGAAACAAAACCTTCAATTTGAGCAAGGAGGGAAAAACTACATTATTTTCATATAACTCTTCCAAGTTTGTAGTGCTAAATATGCTGCATAGACTAGAGTTGAAATACCCTTTCTCAATTCTACCTTCGGTAGGATGTCTAAACTCGCAAATGAGGCTGCAATTTACCTTATCGAGTCATTTGCAATGGTTTCTTCTACCGTCTTTACGTATATACCCCCGCACGCGACAAGAAACTGGACGGGATCCTTGTAAGGCAATTCGTTAGTGATAGAATAGGTTTTTATACGATGGGTGTACGCTTGCTCAATAAGTTTCAATGAGAGACCTAACGGTTCCAGGTACAGCCTAAACTGGGTAAATCCCGTACCTAAGTCATGTGACTGAGTCAAAAGTGTCCGGATCTGTCTATCTATATCCTCATGTCCGAGTATCAAAACGCTCGAGGTCTTAATCAACCCTGGTGTATGCTCAATGTATGCTTTATATACTTGTGTTGTGATATCACGTTTTAGATAATTAATTAAAAGTTGCTCATTCGAGGTTAATTCACGGAGAGTATACACTTTATTTCCATTTATTTGTCGAGATATAATAATGGGTGGCGGAGAAGAAGAAGAAAAGCGGGATCTTTTAGCTGCTGGTTCTGCCATTTAGCCTCTTCATTCAGCTACAGTCCCCAGTGGGCTCGAGACAGCTGTAAACAAACAAACAGGAACGACTGTGATGAGTAATCATAAAAAAAAGTCTGACACCTTGCCACCCTAGACCATCAGTCACTGCCTTACTCTCGTATTGGGAGGGTCAAGGTTCGACTCTCGTCCAGGATGGTTTTAACCTAATGGTTTTTCCAGTCTCTCTAACCACGCAAATTTGTACACATTTCCTCTAAAAAAATATAACCTTATTATTCCCTAGGTAGTATGGAAGATTTCTACGAAAGCTGTTTGTGATATTTTTTTAGTTTACTGTAAATACAGAAAGGTTTAAATGTTTCTTTTTTTGTTGCTGGAGCTAGCCGATCCTCGCCCCCCCCCCCCCCCCTTCCGTTAAAGAAGAAAAGAGAAGAGAAGAAGGTAACAAAAAAAGTGTGTTTAAACCCCCCGGATCCCTTCTGTTAAAAGGGAGTGGAAAATGTCTGTTTAAACTATTCACTCGTGTTAAATTCTCGATATTCCTTTAACCATGACGAAAATGTACTTAAACTATTCACATTTAACCTGAAACAATTCAATGATTATTGACTTAGGTCTTACGAGGAATAGATTAAACACACAATTATCCTAGGAAGTGGGGTTTGAACCTTGTATTGTTAGTTAATGATGTAAACAATTCATTCGTTGATTATTGACCAGGACCGAGGATTGAACCCAGGACCTCTAGGTTTACCAGGTTTATTATTATTGAGTGTCAATTGAAGGGATGCTGTTGTCCCGGTTCACCGTAAATGTAACCATCAAGGCCTAATTAAGGTCATATTTTTTTAGGTCTGATTAGGCCTATTCACGTAATTCATGTTGAAGTAAACAATTCTTTTAAACTCATTCAAAGATTATTGACTTAGATTAAGTTCAGTTACCCTAACACACACACATTGTTAGTTAATGATGTAAACAATTCTTTTAAACTCATTCAATAATTATTGCTAGTTAATGATGTAAACAATTCTTTTTAAAAACTCATTAACACGCACTCGCACACGCACACGAGCCTGATGTAAACAATTAAGTTCAGTTACCCTAACACACACATTGTTAGTTAATGATGTAAACAATTCTTTTAAACTCATTCAATAATTATTGCTAGTTAATGATGTAAACAATTCTTTTTAAAAACTCATTAACACGCACTCGCACACGCACGCGAGCCTGATGTAAACAATTAAGTTCAGTTACCCTAACACACACACATTGTTAGTTAATGATGTAAACAATTCTTTTAAACTCATTCAATAATTATTGCTAGTTAATGATGTAAGCAATTCTTTTTTTAAACTCATTAACACACACTCGCACACGCACACATACGGGTGTAACTATTCACATTTAACCTGAAAACAATTCAATGTTTATTGACTTAGATTAAGCACGGCTATCCTAACACGCACACACATGAGTTGGACTGGATAGAACTATCTCAAGATAGCGATAGGGTGTAATGAGTTGGACTGGATAGAACTAACTCAAGATAGGGATAGGGAAGTAATGAGGTGGACTGGATAGAACTAGCTCAAGATAGAGATAGGGTATAACTATTCACATTTACACTTACACACTTACACACTTACACACTTACACACTTACACACTTACACACTTACACACTTACACACTTACACACTTACACACTTACACACTTACACACTTACACACTTACACACTTTCACACTTTCACACTTTCACACTTTCACACTTTCACACTTTCACACTTTCACACTTACGCACTTACGCACTTACACACTTACACACTTACACACTTTCACACTTTCACACTTTCACACTTTCACACTTTCACACTTAGACACTTAGACACTTAGACACTTAGACACTTATACACTTATACACTTACCTTCAAAGTTCAGGATGGCTGTTTTGGTGGCGGTAGAGAGACCTTTGTAGACAAGTAGCAGACCCGCTTTCGAGATATCCTCTTTCTGAAGATCGGTGAGCGTCGAAAATCTTCGCGGCAGCCAAACTTGATACTTGCCATCGAGTACAGTAAGTATACGACGACCGAATCGAGTATTTACAGATTTTATTGAAGAAATACGGTACGCGTGACCTATCTCCAACTCTGTCAATTTACGTGGAAGTATCTCATTACATCCCACCTCCGTCAAAAATGCGGCCACAAATTCTAACGCCATGGCTAATATAGCTACCGGTTAATGATTCAACAAAAAAAGGCTGACCACCCTTATTTATAGGCTCCAAGCCACGCCTCCCCCCCCTCCCACAAAGTACCCAGATCTAGACCCTCAATGTGAAAACTACTTAAGTATTATGATTCTAAGCATGTCACTTGGAAAGAAATTTATGTTCTAATACCTTGACTGTTATGTTAATGTACGGCTCTTTCAAGAGCAGCTGTGCACCGTAGTCACTAGGTCAAGCCCCCCGCGACACACTTTACCGTGTGGGACACCTTACAACCCTATCCATGGGGTTTAAACGCTACGTCACGATGCGAGAGATAACCCCTCCACCCGGGTGTTCCATACCGAGAGAGAGAGAGCAAGGGAGAATAATACTTGTCATATCCAGGTTGTTTCCTGGGAGAGAGAGGGGGGAGAGAAAACCCTGTCCCCCGTATGCTAGTCTCCCCCGCCCGCCCCCCTCTCAGCCATCCCTAGCCCTCCGCGCATCCCAGTCGTGTCCTCTGCGCTCCCCCTCCCCCTCCCCCAAGTCCTCCATCCACACACATCAACAATTATGCTAATGAGTCACAGAACCCCGCACCAAAAAAATATTTTTTGTCTCCCACTCCACCCAGGTGCTCCTCTATCCCTCTCCCCAACCCCCTCCACCCTTCACTCCCTCACCCGTGTCGCGCAATCGAGGGCTCCAACCCTTCCCCCACATGTCATCCTGTCATCTCAGAATCCATAAAAAACAGGATTAATAGCTGTGCCGCCGTAAAATAGTCTCCCCACTCCTCCCCGCACCCAGGTGCTCCATCCCCTCCATCATGTGCTACAACTCTTACTAACACCCCCCCCATCCTCCTGTCATCTCAGAATCCATTAAAATGGTGATTAATGGGTGCCCTCGTATAGCACAACCTTACTTACTGATACAAATGTTTACTGTAGAGAGTATGTTAAACAGTGATTGGTTGTATAACTAACAACACACATAAAGATTTGAGTTTTTATAGAAATAATTGATTTAATAATGATTAAATTAAACATTTTATAAAAATAATTTCAAACATTATATTTTTACTACAAAAATTTAAGGTTTAAATTGAATTTAAGATACTTTGAGGTATTTCAGCTATACATTTATATTAATTTTCAAGATTTTCAAATTACTCTTGGATTTATTAAATTTAAAATTAACCTAATTTTACATAAACTCAAATACAAAGTTGATTATTCAACCAAAACAATTTATAATTTTGTTCAAATTTGTATGTGAACATAACATTTTAAAAATAGAGCAACAACAAGTGCTACCATTTTTCAGTGATATAAAGAAAATAAAAATGAATCATTAAACAAGAAATTCTTTCTTTCCGTTTATTCATCAAGAAGACTGAACATTAAAAATAATCAAAAGTGACAACGGATAAATAATGTATCGTAACTTTTGTATTGTTATACAAGTAAATTGTAATCAATGTTTACACACATGTACAATTTATGTAACTTAACACTCAACAAATTTATATATGTTTAATTTTAAGAATGATCAAAGGTTAAATATGACGTAACTCTTGCACAGTATGGGATTTGCTTCTATCAAAATTCATTAAATTCATTTAAGATATAAGCAAATGAGTGGTATTGTAATGATATTGATTTGGATCAATCTAAAATATATAATCGCACCCCCTTAAATTTGGCACTGGGTACATGAACCATAATTTGGGAAACATCGTTCTGAATAAACTTATACGTAGTCCATATAATAATTCGTCATTCACATAATATTACTATTATTATTTAAATTGCTTTTTACCTCCCAGTCTTAAAGAAGTAATGAAGTTCCCTAAACCACTTCAAACTTGAGGGACACACTCAAATACATGTTATTTGTTAGGATGAAAGGGACCACTTAAATGGTTGATTAATAATTTAATGATGGATGCAGGAACATCTTTCAAGAACAGATAGGCCTTGCTAGGTGTTGGCTGCACCTTGGAATAACTCCATTAACAACCAATTGCATTATCTCATTCATCTTTAGTCTTCACAGAACGTCTCACTAATGTTTTTAATAGGAACTGTTAGCTTTTTTTTCTGATGGGAACAGAAGCTATAGTGGACTCTTGATAGGAAGAAACTTTTTTAAATTACAAACATAGCTTTTAGATGTCAACAATAGTAGCATTTAACTTTGTTACTGGGCTTATTCTCTAGATATAAGTAATATCTATCAAAAGTGACAACTGCATATCACATGACTTGATGTATGAATACGTGAAAGTAGATCTAATAACTTTCCTAAGTGTCAGATAAGTTTTTTTTCTATGAAAATTTGACTGTACCGCTCGTTTACTCTGAAAGGTAGAAAGATTTCCCTTCATGATTCCATTATGGCTCAGATTTTCGTGGTAAACGGGGAGTATCTCACCAAGCTACACAGCTTTCAACTTACCCTTCAACAACCTATTGAAAAAAAAATATATTTTTATTTTGCAAATTTCGAGAAAACTTTTATTACTTTACCCCCAACAACTATCGAAAACCTTTCAGGTTTAAAGTTTTACTTCAACAACCTGTCGAAACTAACGTAAAGTAGCCACTGAGGGATTAGGGAGGATGAGTTGACAACACTCAGGGTGGCTACAAAACATATTTTACAAAATTCCCTGACTTTTCCAGGTTTTCCAGGCCAAATTTTTAATTTTCCCTTACTACTTTTTCCAGTTTTAATGCTAGATGATGACTTGTTTTATTTATTATTGATCACATAGTAAAAAAAGTTTGCATCTACTAAACATAAATGGTTTTATAAGTTATTTAAAAAATTAAAATGTTATTTTATTTAGGTATTATTAACTTTAGTTTTAGTGTTTAGTTGCGAAATGGGATATTTTAAACATATTTTTTAATTCCCTGGTTTTTCATTATTTTTAGTTAAATTTCCTGACATTTCCTTGTCATACAAAAATTCCCTGACTTTTCCAGGTTTCCCCTGTCTGTAGCCGCCATGACTCTGGAGGCCTCCCCGTTCCCACCACCATAGTGTGAGAATCTTAAAAATAAAAATTTTAAAAATTAGAGAGGGTCATCACTGGCCATTTAAACATTGTGTGAAAAAAGAAAATTTGGTACTAAATCATGTCCGTTTCATAGAGAGTGAACTATTCATTATGTTATAGTAATTGGTGGGGATTATTCGAGTAGACTATCATAAAATTATGAAAATATTATTTTAGCTGGGTAAGTTTTAACCCCTAGTCCTTCTTTCTCAGTGTTCTTGAACACACTCTTATGCTAACTTTTTAAGCTATCCAAAATATCCCCCTCCTCCGCACCCTCTTTTACCCTTGTAACTTTGAACTCCCTCACTTGATGATCTTGCATACGCCACTGGTCGGAAAACTTTCTAATTTAACATATTACTTAAACAACTTATTTTTAGGTACCTTTCTAATTCCTACTAATAACCCAACTGTATAAAACTAGACATTTGCTTCAAGATTTATTAAAATCTATCAACTTTTACTTCAAAATCTATTAAATCAACATCTTATGGAAATATATTAAATTTAACTTCAAAATCTATTAAGCGAGAAACTTTTACTTCGACAACTAGTTAATAATATCAAATTTACTTTAGAATCTATTATAAATAGATATACTTTTACTTTAACAACTGATGGAAATCGATCTACTTTCAGTTAAACACCCATTGGCAACATTTTTAATTCGACTTCCACTTAAACAAACCTTTTAGTAGAACATACTCATGCTGCAGCTAAACTATATATATATATATATATATATATATATATCAAATAACAAGTCCTACGTTTGTTATTGTATCGATATGTCTGATCAGATCCGTTAAGAGGCCCATATAAGCCTACATTCAATTCAGACAAATTTGCGCAAACCGCTGTTAGACAGCAAGGCGTCGCACAACATGTGATTTTTACCGACTGACCATTATAGAATTGTGCAAACATCAGTCAGAGCTGAATAGTAGTGACGGGATCATGGGGAGGATCTACGAAGCGGCTTGCTTGGACATAATTAATGCATATGTTTCGGATGAAAATAAAAACAGGTCAACGGAATATAGATTTTGTCTCTAACAAGATTGTCGTAATCTGTGTTTCTTTTCCTTCAAATTACAGTTAAAAACACTTATTTTTTAGTCCCAAAGTCCCAGAATATTGTGCTAGAAATTATCTCCAGGATATTTTATTTGATAAGATGTTCACGCCTATCATAGAACAAAATTAACAAGCTGGATTTTTTGAAAAAAGAACTTCTAAAGGCCAGCATCAACGCCCAGTCAGACACAACATGGCGACAAATGTTGATTAACACTAAGCGTTATAAAAATAATTCAAATATGTTGATTTTGGTCAGACTGCTGTGCAACAGCTTGAACCAACACATACATGGTCAATAGTTGCACATAAGTCTCTCTTTTTTATATCCATTATTGTTGCCAGCCTGAGGCCTGTGTTAATTTTTTATTCGAGCCATATATACTCCAATACCGGCTGGCTAGGCCTGTCGTAGCTTCATGTGCCTTATAATCTAATTTTATACTAGGACAGGCACAACATCCAGTCCGCGGACCATTAATTCATCAATGTGAAAGGGTAAACACACATTTCTACTATGATCTTTATTTTTTTTAGGCCATGCCATGAATTGAACCCGGGACCCTTATCTCAGCACACAGGCACGCTGCCGACTGAACTAAGGTGTTAGATGCCCAAAATTTCCATTCCTCAAAATTATTTGATAGTGTATGGTAGGTCTTAAGTGCACACGACTACACCAACTTCCCCCATAATCTGTGTTTTTGCGGTGCCATCCAGGGACGAGACAAACACGACATAGTTGTGACACAAAGTCAAGATAGTTGGTGACGTAAGGAAATTAATAATGTATTTCTGATGAAAACGTGCTACAAGAGAACATGTGTGTTACAGTCCAGTCGAATAAATCTAACCAGAGCTTGTCTTAAAACACGACACCGATACGCTTTCATGACAGTCTTTTTCTTGTGGCACACATTACACAGTCCAATTTTCACGGGAAGAACCTTATCTGACAGTTAAAAGAGCTACTAGATATATGTGACGCATTCATAGGATTACTGTATAATTTGCGTTTTCGTAACTTATTGAAAGAACAAGATAAATTATTAATTTTTTTTTTCTGTTGTGGCGATAAGATATATTTTAGAAAATTATTATTATTATTATTATTATTATTATTATTATTATTATTATTATTATTATTATTATTAGCACCGCATCTTACGACCCGTTCGGGTTATACGCACTTACGCTAATGTGTAATGGTAGGGTGATTGTGAGATGAAATGAAGGACCTACAGTTTAACGTGGAATCCGAACCACGGTGGTGGCCTGGCATTCCCCACATTCACAAGATGTCTTGTCAGAGGTGAAGGAAGGATTTGGTAATCAGATAAATCTGTGCCGGGACCGAGGATTGAACCCCGGCCCCCAGCACAGAAGTCCGACACCTTACCCCTTGACCACCAGGTCACCGATCATGGTCTATCAACTGTAATATTAGGCAGAAGAATACGATCTAATCAGAAAACGTAGAAAGTGTATGTATATTTGAATCCTTCGCTTGACAACAGAGAAATTAGGGTCAGTTCAATAGTTTTTTTAACACAATATATATTTGATCAATTTTGTTGTATTTTTCAAAATACTGTAGGCTTAAACGGTTTAACTGGTCTCAAACCCCACCCCCTCTTTTAAAAAGAGTTGAATACAGAAAATCGTACCATGATGTGACATCTGGCTTAAATTGTATTACCAAATTTGGGTGTTATTCGGAGGGAGGGGGGACTACATTTTGAGTATTGATTTAAGTGCAAACTTACTCGTTAGCGTCTATTGAACGTACGTCATGGCAACTATTAGCTAAATTTAGTAGCAAATTTCGAAAATTGGATGGACGTAAATTGAAGATAGCGCAGGATTTACTTTTCAAAATAGCTGATAAACGCGCGTGCAGGAGAAATAGAAATATTTTAACAGTAGGGCACATTGGGAAAAGTGAATGTCTTATCTTTTTCACAAATGAAAAAAACCGAACATACTTGTTTTGAAGGGAACAAAATTAGTAAAGTGATTTATATTATAGGTTTTTAAAGTTATATCAATAATTTCTCAAAAATTTCAATTAACCTAAAGTTTTAATTATTCCAAACATAAATCATTTTCAAAAAATATTTGGATTTATAACATATATCTACTATCCGCATCGGGAGCAAATGTATGAACGTATCAGTCGCATTTGGTTTCATTTTCCGATGACGGGAAGGCCAGGGTTCGAATTCCTGCTGGGTTTACTAAAGTGGTTTTCCTACGTAAATGGTTTTCCACTCTCCGTCCACGTGAATTTGGTTACTTATATTCTAAATTCTACCTTCCTAATCCTTTCTCCATCAATAAAATATGTGGATAGTCCGAAATGTAAGTGAGCAAGTAAAAAAAAAGCTGTGGTTCCCTTGATTTATAGTTTGGTTTCTCTAACCTTTTGGCCACAGATTTGGGTGAGAGCTTATATGCCATGTACAGAATGTTAACGGATAAATCTTCTTAGTTTTAAACTGAATACAATTAAACTTAACAATAAATTGTGGTTTAACACTTAATTTAAGAGGGAGAGTCAATTTAGGAACGATCAGTAGGGTCTAATGTTCATAGGAATGGCCTTTTAGAAAATTCAAACTTTTTTGAGGCAAAAATTGATAACTTTTTACTAAATTGTTAATGTTATTTTATAAGCATTAATTATATCTACCAAAAGTGACAGCTGCAGCTCACACGGTCTGACGTATGTAAGTAATATAATAACTTTTCTAGCTATCATAGTAAAATATTCTTCCAATGAAAATCGGACTGTATTTTTAGACATTGGCGGTATTTACATCTTGGACATTCAGATCGGTAAGTTGACGCTTCACTGTGAAGATCAAAATATCAAGTTGTGTTTATACGCTAGCTATTACTCTCTAAACAATATATATACTTACTACTACTACTACTACTACTACTACTACTACTACTACTACTACTACTACTAGAAAGCGGATAAATCTGCAGTCAACTGAACCAAAACTAACTGCAAGTGCAACCTTCAAACCACTGTTCTCAAGCAACGTAATGGCCACAGAGAGATAATGGTTCAATCCAATGTAAGATGAGTGGTTAGTGGTTACGCATGCTTTGTTGAGAAGTATTTAAAAAAAAACTGGGCGAGCTCAGTGGCTCAAATGACGTCATGAGTCACAACCACATACACATTTTAGTTGCGCCCGATGCATGGGGCAGTGTTGAGGCATGCGTTACCTGGGAGTAATGAAGAAATAATTTTCAATAAGTTCACGATTTCAAAAACTGCTCTGATTAAACACCCTTATCTTATTTTGAACTTTCCATTTATATTGACATGTCACCCTATTGTGCCCTTAAATAAGCGTGGATAATCCTTTAAAACCATATAACGCAGTTTTCAACACTGTATTGTGCCCTTTAGGAAGCGTAAATAAATAATCCTTTACAACTATCGGAAGTGGATCTAGTCATGGCGTTGTGCCCTTAAAGAAGCTTATACAACTTTTAAAAAACCACCCGGATTAAGTCTAAGGTAGACATGTTCCAGGACTCTTGGAACCACTTTATCAACGTTGCCTAATTGTCGATATCAGCGGGGAATTCAAGTTTCTCTTGACAGGTATAATACATTTATTTGAAATACAAACAGAACAAAAGGTATAATCAAAGAAAGAACCAGTTTTCCATCTTATTTATAGCTCTACGTCATTATTTTTTTCCTCCTTTCATTTTAATTTATGTACGGTTGTCAGTCGGGCTCCTTCCTATTCGTAGTTCGTTTTAACCAGGTGTAACGCCAGTGGCCAAGGCTTATGTTCCAAATAATACGAGGCTATGGGGGTGGAGGTGTAAGGGGTGGGTTCTCTTTTATAAACATGGCACCCCCTCCTTAGCGTTCACACACGTACACATATAAGCTGTTCTCGACATCCCCTTCTCTTCTTCCTTTGTGACAGAATGATGGAGAGTAGAGACTCTTCAGTCATCACTCCGCCCAGCCTCCTCGGTGAGGAACTAGTCTCGACGTCCGCCCGATTGACAATGAAAGGTGGTGTTGGTATTTTCTTTCTCCTCCACCAAGGAGGAATAACTTGTTGATTACGGCGTCGGACGTGATTATTATGTCCCAACACCCATCTCATTTGGTCTCGCATTATCACGGCTTTCCCCTCACCTTCTAATTTACATTTTGAAGAGTAAGAAGTGAAAAGGAGGGAAAATGCGTTAAGTCCACTTTATGTCTCGGATAGAATAACGCTTCTGTCGTTTACAGTTCAGCATTCGAGGAGCCTTTTAGAAGCTGTAAGATATAAATATGGAGTACCAACAACCCATTGACAAAACAGAACACAATATAAAGAGTTTATCTCACGACCGATTAACCGGATAAGAGTTTACTCTAGAACCAGAAATTGCTGTTTTCTGCATTCCTAACTTGACAACAATGAAATAGTTTTACCATTTTAATTCCCCGCCGCGTCTTGATACCCGTTCGAGCTATAGGCATGGAGGGACAGAAAACACTTGTTAAGGGCAATATTTTTGCAGTTTTTATAACAAAATATTATTTTATTTGAAATAAATCAATTATATATTAATTTTTTTAGCACCGTTTATTACTATCCGTTCAGGTTATACTCTTATGCACTAACTTCGCTAATGGCTTTAAGTATTTATAACACTTATATAAAAAGTGTCGGCTTCAGATCACATGACTTGACGTATGACTGCGTGAAAATATATCTAGTTGCCTTTTTATAACTGTCAGATATGTCCATTTGTAAGAAAATTGAGATATATGTGTAGAAGATTAAACTAAACATATTTAATAAAGCAATATAGTATTAATTAAAAAAAATTGTTTTGTTATAACTGGCGTTCCCTTGCATACAAACCCTAATAGCACTGGATATTTATTTCGTCTGGATATATCGCGCTTTTCACCTGCCCTCTTCATATTCAAATCCTCACATTTTTCAACGTCTTCTTACACAAATCTTGATTTTTATCAGGACTATAATGATGATCGTGTGTGCTTGATAGTCACTTCATATTCATTCTTCTCTAAAAGGAAGTGGAAGTAATAAGTGCCTGTATTTCAAGCAAAGCTTGTTCCAAACGTGTAAGGCTTTTTTCATTTATTTTGACATTGATGGTGTCACGTAAGAGGTCAAGTACTCAATTCCTCTTTCAGTTTTTTAGAACGCACACAGTTAGATCTTCATAAGAAAATACTTCTGATATTTCAAAACGTATTTAATCTACATCTAATATCTAGAAAATTTACTAGATCTATTTTAACATATTCATACAATTCGTGTAATCTGTAGCAGTCACTTTTAATTGACATTATCAATAAGTTCCTATAAATTAACACTTACAATATAGTCAAATGTTTTCAATGCTGGCCTTAAAAAATTTTACATTATTTAAAAGGTCCTCCCTATAAAAAATTGATCTTTATTCGCCCACGTGCTCTAAGTCCTACTATTATTATTATTAGCACCGCGTCTTACTACCCGTTCGGGTTATACGCACTTACGCTAATGTGTAATGGTAGGGTGATTGTGAGATGAAATGAAGGACCTACAGTTTAACGTGGAATCCGAACCACGGTCGAGGCCTGGCATTCCCCACATTCACAAGATGGCTTGTCAGAGTTGAAGGAAGGGTTTGGAAATCAGATAAATCTGTGCCGGGACCGAGGATTGAACCCCGGCCGCCAGCACAGAAGTCTGACACCTTACCCTAGACCACCAGGTCACCTTCCAAGTCCTACTACCCATCCGGACTATTCACATATTTACACTAGTGCGATAGAAATTAGGAAAATATAATTTTAAAAACATATACCTTCATTAGCATAAAGGGTAAGGGGGAAAACATTTTATGAGAAAAGAAACCTTAGTACACCCGGCCTAGGTTCGAACCCCAGCCTCCTCGCTGATGCCTTAATCCGTGTACCCATTTATGTTGGTAATTTTATCTGTAGCTGACGTTTTTGACACGTGCTGACAATTGTGACAGCTTTAAGATAAACATATTGGCCTTTTGTCAATGTCGGCTACTTTAGTCTAGATTATTGTTTTTATATTTGCGCGTTATCTCTAGTACAAAATATTCACTTCTCAGCTGGGATGAAATGGCCCTCCTCCACGTGATAGCTATACGGCCATATCTTCACTTCTCAGCTGGGATGAAATGGCCCTCCTCCACGTGATAGCTATACGGCCATATCTTCACTTCTCAGCTGAGGTGAAATGGCCCTCCTCCACGTGATAGCTATACGGCCATATCTTCACTTCTCAGCTGGGATGAAATGGCCCTCCTCCACGTGATAGCTATACGGCCATATCTTCACTTCTCAGCTGAGGTGAAATGGCCCTCCTCCACGTGATAGCTATACGGCCATATCTTCACTTCTCAGCTGAGGTGAAATGGCGCTTCTCTACGTGATAGCTATACGGCCATATCTTCACTTCTCAGCTGGGATGAAATGGCCCTCCTCCACGTGATAGCTATACGGCCATATCTTCACTTCTCAGCTGAGGTGAAATGGCCCTCCTCCACGTGAGAGCTATACGGCCATATCTTCACTTCTCAGCTGGGATGAAATGGCCCTCCTCCACGTGATAGCTATACGGCCATATCTTCACTTCTCAGCTGAGGTGAAATGGCGCTTCTCTACGTGATAGCTATACGTCCATATCTTCACTTCTCAGCTGAGGTGAAATGGCGCTTCTCTACGTGATAGCCCTATTGCCAAATCTTCACTCTCCAGCTTAGATGAAATGGCGCTCCTACACGCCAGCTCTAATTACAGCCCTCAATAAACAACTCTGATGGTATTATTAGGGTCTCAGAATGTAGAGCAAGCCCGCACTCCTCCCGGGAGCTTACCACGAGGGTCAACGACACCGCGGCTCATCCCCGTCAGTCTTCGTTAAAGACTCAAGTGCACGATGGAGGAGGGAAAACCGCACCGTTTCTTGGGCTGACCCGCGGTGGAGCGTGTGGTCTGTCGCCACGTACACACGGACAAGGTTTTCATACTTTATTTATTAAATGTGTACTTGTATTGAAATAATGATGACAACTACTGGCGAGAAGTGAAGATATCTGATAATCCATAAAAAAGGACTTCAACTTACACACGATCACATCAATTGTAGTAGAATTCTGGTAGGAAGAAACATTTAGAAATTGCAAACTTTTTATTTGCAGTCAACATTAATAATATTTTACTATATTAGTATTATTTATAGGTATAAATATTATTTATCAAAGGTAATGGCTGCAGTTTACATGACTTGACGTAGGTATGGAAAAAATAGTTTCAGTAAATTGTTTAATTCTCAAATAAGTGTCTTCATAGATCATACTACTTTGGATGTCCAATGTGATTGTTTGTATTATGGGTTTTAAATAATTTTATTTCAATAAACATTTTAAGTTTGTATAATTTAAACAATATATTCTCGAAATCATAGCTAAGGTGAATTGCCAGCCATGGTTTTCTTATTACATTTATAGCTGTGCAGGAGACCCGGGTCATGAATAATATCACCCTTAATGAGGTAGAACGGGGTGAGATAAAAGGCCAGTGTTCCTGCAGTTTTTAGAGAAAATTATTTTTTGGGCCCAAATCCTATATATTGTTTCTGTTGTGAACATCCCTTTTCCTCAACTAATACAAAGCCTACAGCGATGAATACGGTATCAGTGGAAAAGATTTTCTACCGACTTCTGACATAACATACTCATTTTACGTTAGCACACATTGTTTGTTTAAAAGAAAAATCTAAATTCAAGATGATTGATTGCATTCTGATATCATTTATTGTATATTGTAAATAATTGTAAATACGTGCACATTAATAAACTCTCTTTGCTATTTTGTGTATACGCCTCGTTGAGTATTTTATTTCAACAAACCAACAAAATACTAATTGGGAGGGGGGGAGGAGGGGTTAAAGGAAAGGTTGAATGTGCAAAAGTTTCGCAAGGATTTGATGGTAAATAACATTATGCTCCAATAGAAACGAGTTTAATTTTCTTAACACAATTATATAATTAGTTTTTGAAAATAAGTCATAAGCATAGTATTTAATGAGAAGCTTTTTAACTGATGTGAAAAAGTGATTATTACATTTTAGGACTTTTTGACAAATATTTAACTGTTATTTTTCTTATTATTATTATTATTATTATTAGCACTGCTCTTACTACCCGTTCGGTTTATAAGCACTTACGCTAACGTGTAATGGTAGGGTGATAGTGAGATGAAATGGAGGACCTACAGTTTAACGTGAGATCCGAACCACGATGGAGACCTGGCATTCCATACATTCACAAGTTGCGATTAATACACGTCTTGTCAGAGGTGAAGGAAGGGTTTGGTAATCAGATAAATCTGTGCAGGGACCGAGGATCAAACCCCGGACCCCCAGCACATAGTCCGACACCTTACCCCTAGACCACCAAGTCACCTTTAACCACTGTTGATATCACCGTGTGAAGAAAATTAAATTCTATGTTTCTACTAGAGAATTATTTGGTTTCATTTGATAAAAAAAAATTGTTGTATAAAACCTCAAAAACACTTATTTGCGTTACCTACACTCCCACCTTAAGATCATATCTCACGACTACTTAACCGGGAAATTAGAAACAAGATTAAGCTCTAATACAAAACATAATCAAGTTGGGGTATACGGCATTCTTCATTTTACAACAGTTAAATTGGGACCTGTTTAGTATTTTTTTTAGTTGTAATCTTTCAATATTATTTTTTATGTATTAAAACTATTCACTGGTTTTTATTCAACAGTTTTCTAATTAAGACAACAGAAAACCGCACCACGATGCGATGTCTAGTTCTAGTTGTGTTATATACCTAATTTAGGTGCTATCCCTGGGGTGAGACGGGCTCTTAATTACTCGTAGCTCTGTTGAAAAAGTCATAACGAATATCGGGGATGAGGTCCCGCCAGCTGTTGGCGTGCTCCGTAATCCAAACAATGAACAGTACCGCGGCTCACAGATTGTTAACACCCGGGTAACAGCTCGTGCCTTACAGCCGCCGGACAACGTGCCACAAGTTAACCTCCCATACTTTCTCTTCAACCAGAACCTACTTCAACGCTTTTAGCTATTTCTCACATTTTGACACGGGGGACAGGGAGCCTGGGTTTTTAACCCCCAGCAGGGTGTGCTGAGGTGGTTTTCTCACCCTTCTTGCACGCCAAGGTGTCCTCAATTTCACCCGACCGAGACTCGAACCGATGACCTCTCCATTACCAGCAATCCAGTATATTTTGAACCTACGCCTTAAACTACCTGACCGTCAGTGTGGGTATATTTTGGACTATTTATTTAGATCTTATAGACATATAATCGGTAATGTAATAAGTCAATTTATTTAGTTTGATGACAACCTAAAACTAAATGTAGTGTAACCAACATTGACAAAATATCCCTATGGCTAGCTTACAACTAAGTTGGAAAACAAAGTGTCAAACATGACTGCTGCCGGACTGCGCACAGTTACATTAATATATATATTATTATTAGCTTCTAGAAATTTCGGAAAAGTGTTTGTAGATTACTGTCGTCTAATATTTCCCACTCTCAATCCATTTATTTATGTCTTACTTTTCAGGTGATATATTAGAAAAATCTTATTGACCTGGAAAATATAGGTCAGAGTTGTTCAAGGCAAACTAAAACTCCCTTCTCGTCTTTTTTTGTTAATGAAAAGGGGGAAAAAAAAAGTGTTGAACTACACCTAAAACTTGGTAAACAAAGATTTTTAACCAAGCTCTTTCTCGTAATTTTTTTTAAAGAAAGCGTTCCTTAAAGTAAATTTACCAAGGTCTAGAGACACAAATTAAACACAATACATATCATGCATTGAAAATATAAAAATAGGTTACAAAACAGACCATATTTTGAAGAAATATTTAGTTCTTTTTCAAATACGTTGAACAATGGTACTTTTATTTTCAGGATAAAAGGGTTGTTTCTAAAAAGGTTACATACAATATACATACTATAAACAACATCCTCTATTGTTATATACAAGACAGTTTAAAATTATAGTAGGGACAAGGATGAAAAAATGCAAGTAAATAGTTTTGAGGATTTAGAGAATAAATATTGGTTTGGAAACTTGTCTTATCTTTCTTTGCTACCTAATAAACAACCAAATTCACAATTAAACGAAAAAACTGCAAATGATAACCTTGATATTGAATAATTAGTTTTATATTCAAAGACCGCATAATCGGCATTATCCTCTCATCATGTATCTTCTAGAGCTATGTTTCTCAGACAAACTTTTATTTTAACAGGAAGGACACTTATAAAAGGGGACATTTTGATCAAAAAATGGGGACTTTCCCGCGAAAAATGACATGAATGGGAATCCTATCCTAGGGAATACATTATTAATCTTAATTGTATAACTGTTTGACCGCCTCTTTTGTCTACTGGTCAGAGTTTCTAGCTATAGATTCAGAGGTCTCAGGTTCAATTCCCGGCGCTTCCAGAAGTTTTATGTGTGGCAGCGGGAAAGGAACGGGCTCAAACTCAGCCACGCGAGGACAAAAGAAGAGCTTCTTGAATAAATAGGTAACAGCTTCCGTCCATAAAACTGAGATTAACGTCCGGAGAGTTTGTTGTGCTTAACACATGACACCCTCTATCCGCAAACGTTAGCACTATTATCGCTAGTGGCTACGGTCGCGCGTTTGGTAAATGTCGCTTGCGAGCCAACGCCAGTGAGTTTTTTTGGTCAATGTGTATTACTTTTTATTTATGATGTACTAATAAAGTATCTCTCATTCCCATAAAAGACAAACACACCTGTAAAATAACAAGATTGGATTTACTTTAACTTAGTTTATGTCCCAAACATTATTTCCAACAAACATTCTAAGTATCCCGGATATTTTTTGTAGCGTCCAACTAAATTCAATGCCTAAGCGTCCTTCTCAAATTTAAACGTCTTCCATCTTTCATTCTATTTCAGTGTGCTCCATCAAAAAACTCAGCCATGCGGTATTTTTGTGAGGGGGAGTAGGGTCGTTTGTGAGGATAAAATCTACCTTTTGAATAGCGTTTTTGTATGAAAGAATCACTTTATAGAGGACGTATTGAATTACTTCAATACCATTCATTCAAAAGTGTTGGTTTTTTTCTCTCCATCCAACACGTTTTCTTTAAGACGAGGAATGGTTTCTGTTTATTTTTGGGCTTTTACTTTTTGTCTGTGTTATTTTATTTGTCGTCCATTTTGGGCAAGAAGGTAAGAAGAGTCCATTGATGTGACATATCAATCTTTCCTCACAGTCAGACGCTTAGCCTATTAATTACGTCATTATGCAACAGTCCAATTTTCATAGGAATATTCTTTAATAAAATACAAATATTGCTGTCAATAATGATAACAGTTATATGTTATTTTTAGGTAGTGATGATATTTTTCAAAGG
This sequence comes from Timema cristinae, assembly GCA_039000515.1. Classification (NCBI taxonomy): domain Eukaryota; kingdom Metazoa; phylum Arthropoda; class Insecta; order Phasmatodea; family Timematidae; genus Timema; species Timema cristinae. Next base: position 128,284,652 of record JBCFYV010011172.1, read on the forward strand.
ATGTCACTTTAGCAATAGATTGGACTATTTATGATTGAGAGATCAGGGTTCTAATCCAGGTCGGCTCTAGTGAGGGCAGTTTTAATTTACACAAATGGTTTTCCACTCTTCATCCACAAAAATGTGGGCACTCTTCCTCTAAATTAAACCTTCATCATTTCCAACCAATTTGTGTTATAAGTACACGTATGCGTGAAAACTGAACGGGTAGTGAGATGTGGTGAAATCATAAAAATATAAATTATAGCCCATCTAAAGTAAAAGGGTGAAAGAACTGTAACTTAATTCCCATAAGAACAAATAAAACCTGCACATTTGAGTTTAGAAAAAAACATCAGAGCATTTGAAAAATTGGCCTCTCTGGTCATAGCCCGGTGCGCTAACCACGCGTCTTTATTTACTTTCTACTCTTGTACTGGACGTGTTTTTCATCAAACTAGCTAATAAAAATAAGAGGCTCATCTCCCTAAAGTGCTCGTAGGTATTGTGTACTATTTTAGAACGAACGTTTTATTATCATTTCCTTTGCACCATTATTTTAGGAAACCATAGCCCCCTCCTCCACATTCTTTTATTTATTTTTTTCGTTTATATTTTTATGACGCGACCTGCTTAGTATTATATTGCTGTCGTAACAAGAATTTCCTTTTGTTAGGGGTTTTTTCTTTTCCACTGAGCTATCTTGATGCCGTGTCCATTATTCTGGAGCCAAGAGGTTACCTAGTTGGCTTGGGGTTGAAGGTCTTCAATTACCATGACAACGTCAGCGGGGAGTGGGATGGGCAGTCAGTCCGTCTACCAGAATTGGTGCCCGCCCGCCCTCCTCGGTGTTACAGACCAATTTCCATAGGAAAAACCTTACTTGAATGCTATAAGAACTACTAGCTCGACTTTCATGTACTCATACGTAAGGTCATGCAATCTGCAGATGTCACTTTTAATATAAATGATCAAAACCTATAAAAATAACACTTATAATAAATTAATATGAGGAACACATTTAAATAACACATAAAACTAAAACGCGATTGGTATAAACATATTTAAGTCAATTAATCAAAATAAATTGATAGTCTATCAATTTATTTATCTTGATTGATTGTCTTAAAGATGTTTATACCAATCGCGTTTAGTTGTATGTGATATTTAAATGTGTTCCTTAGGTGACCTGGTGGTCTAGGGGTAAGGTGTGAGACTTCTGTGCTGGCGTCCGGGGTTCAATCCTCGGTCCCGGCACAGATTTATCTGATTTCCAAACCCTTCCTACACCTCTGACAAGACATCTTGTGAATGTGTGGAATGCCAGGTCACCACCGTGGTTCGGATTCCACGTTAAACTGTAGGTCCCTCATTTCATCTCGCAATCACCCTACCATTACACATTAGCGTAAGTGCGTATAACCCGAACGGGTAGTAAGACGCGGTGCTAATAATAATCAAATGTGTTCCTTATATTATTGTCTACATATTCTCTGTACTACAATTATAATGAATATTACTAAAATTACTTATAATAAAGTAAAAGGTCATCATCTATGACCACAAAAAAACATGTTTGTATGTATTACCTAAAAGTCCTTTCTATGAAAATCGAACTTTAGCTGCCCATTCAGACAACCGGTTAGAGTGAATTCCTCGACAAGAAACTTCCATGTTGTTACGTTTGCACTTAATATTCACTTGAACTTTTATACGACCATCAAAACTGTTGGCATTCTCTTGAATATAAACTTCTTAGAATGTTTCGAAATTGATCTTAACACAGGTCTACCCTGTTGTATGTATTTATCCTATTCACTACAAACATTCGTATTACGTACACACAAATATGATCACATGAATCAAGACGTCAATCTCGTCTGGTTTATTTTAATCGGTGACGAGGAAGTTCCCACTCTATACTCACGCAAATGTTTGGTACATTTCTTCTAAAGTCTACCTTTATCATTCCTATTCAAATAATGTAGTTAAATGCGTACAGCCCAGATGGATATTAACACGTGGTAGGGAAAAACAACATTCGTTTCAAACCAGGAACCCCCAACCCCCTAGATCAATAGGATTCAACCTGAGGTTCGCGTACCACTGTGGTTACGCGTAGACATCTTAGATGGTATGTAAAATTTAACATAAATATATCTTACGGGGTACGTAAGCTTTGATATAGATATATATGATATATATAATTATGGATATGTTTATATATATATATACATATATATACATTATGTATATATATACATATATATATATATATATATATATACAATTTAAATAAATATATATATATAGTCTTACGTACCCCTAAGATGTATCCACATACCCCATGCTGAATACCACTGATCCTTACGAAGGGTACCCAACATTTGAACGGAGGGAGGGGAAAATATATATGCATATATATATTTATTTATTTATTTATTTCTCATTCATAACTTATTATTTAACACATTATTTTGGATGTAATTTGTATAACTTACATTATGCCCCAACAACTTTGGGGTACGGATAAGAATGTAATGTCTTTCTTTACATGTCTCTCTGTCAGTCCTGACATCCAGCAAAGATTCTCTCTCTCACAGTCGCGCACAGAGGATTCCTTGATTGAACGCCACGCTGAGTCACTCTCGCTGAACTTAGTTTCCCATCAGTGTGAAGGTGTTTCCGCCGTGACTCGCCAGAGGGAAAGCTGGGATAAACGCCCCACCATGCATAATAAGACATTACTGATTCCATGCGGACAATTCATCTCAAGGCTCTGCGAGTATTCGGATTTCGAGCTTCGAGCCGACATCATTAAATATCAGGATCGAGATAGAAAGTTTTGTAGGTTCTTCATTCTCTAGCTTCCTCTTGATGTTCGCACAAACTTATTTTTTTTAAACATTATGGTAAGTATAGGCTATTTAATTTAGATAATATCGGCAATTCCACTTATAAATCATTTTGTAACTTAGCAAATTGTTTAAATTAACATCAAATTTAACATTAATAACGTAATATATCTCTAAATCTACTTTTGAGCAGTAAACTAATTCAATATTTTCGTTCAATTTGAATTATCCTCGATAAAGATTGCAATAACATGACAAGGGAATGAAAATAAAAACGCTAAATAGATCACTATATACTTGAATAATCATTAATTTTACTATTTTTACATTATCCCTTTCTATAATTATAATCCAGTTAAAAAAGATTTAAGATTGAGAATGCATTTAGATTGATTTCGAACTTGAGGTGGTGTTTTAGGGGACACTAGAAAAGGTAAGTTTTTTTCTGTTTTTATAGAAAAACTTTTTTTTGTTACAAAAAATAAAATGTTTCTTCAGTAGAAACATAGAATTTAACTTTCTTCACATGATGATATCAATATTTCTTGAATATTTATCAAGGGTGTCCTGGAATTTAATGACAACTATTCCTCTTAATTTAAAATTTTGTCATCTATTTCCGCTATGCTCGTGACAGACACTCAAGGAGTGTTTAGATCACACACCATGTAAAGTGAATTAAACTTATGTTTGTACTGAAGCAATATTTTATATATTTTGGCAAAAAAAAAATTGCTATAAAAACTGCAAACACACGTTTTCTAGAAATTCCCTACATACCCCCAAACCCCACCTTAAATTATTTAAAACCTGTATTAATACTTTCCACTAGTTAGTATTTAGTTATAGAATTATGTTGATTAACCTGTCTAAAATCAACGTTGTTCAACATTTCAATAAATATTTTAACAAACTTACCATTTTTAAATTTAAAAAGAATATATATATTATTTTCATTCTCTCTATAGAAAATTATATTTTAAACATTTTCTTTTTCATTTCAGAGTATGAATATAAATTATATAAACATTAAAAATTGAGTTTAAATGATTTCTTAGTAAGTTAATTACTATTGAAATCCATATAAGGGTCATTCGCAGCTGCGCATAGAGGAATGGAATTGGAATCAAGGAAGTGTCATGCGCGCGATTATTACTCGTACATTAAGGACTAATAAACGAAATATGAAACAATTCAAATTTCTAGCTTTCTTTCGATTCTTACATTTTATTATAGGGTAGTTAAAGTTACGAAGCCTTATTTTTGGGGAAATATTAGTTCATTAAAACGTCAATTATATCAACTTATTAGAAATTGTTAGTGTAATTTTAATATCTTTAAAGACATGAGTGTTAAACAGTTTTTAATGATTTTTCTATTCTATTCTTATTTGAGTGTTTAAAAAAAAATCTTTGGTTATTTCTAAGTATTTAAAAACAAATATTTTCATATCTAAACCTTATTTTCAAAGTATTTACTATTTATAAAAATGAGTGTAAATCTTATTTTAAGAACATGTGCTGTTTTAATATATTTTTAAAATCTCTCATTTTAAAGACATAGTATAGTTAACTCCCGATTATCCATGGTAATGGAGGGGAGGAGTGCCGTGGATAACTCAAAACCACGGATAATCCGAATATTTAGTAAAACAAGAGATTTTAGCACATTCAATTCAAACTATTATTCATATTTCGTGATTGCGTTTATGAAAAAATCTTTATACTTCACGCCTTCAGATAATTAAAAAAAACCTTTTAAATCAATGTAGAGTAAAATACAGTATATATCACTTAAAAACGTCTGCTTCATTGCAGGATCTTCCTTTTTCCTTAACCCAATATGTATTTTCCGTAACATCAGCTTGTCAGATAAGAACGTGTCCTGTTTCAGATAATTAGGTAGTCGAGTACATTATTATTATTATTATTATTATTATTATTATTATTATTATTAGCACCGCGTCTTACTACCCGTTCGGGTTGTACGCACTTACGGTAATGTGTAATGGCAGGTTGATTGTGAGATGAAATGAAGGACCTACAGTTTAACGTGGAATCCGAACCACGGTGGAGGCCTAGCGTTCCACACAATCACAAGATGTCATTTCAGAGGTGAAGGAAGGGTTTGGCAATCAGATAAATCTGTGCCGGGACTGAGGATTGAACCCGGACCCCAGCACAGAAGTCTGACACCTTACCCCTAGACCCCAAGTCACCCCTGAGTACATTCCAGAGTCTCCCAAGAGAAGATGACAAGAATTTTTTTTTTTAATATTTAATTTCTCTTTGAGAAATTTGAAGTGTGTTCTAAAACACGGTTTTTGGTGTTTAGCTGTAAGTAATTCCTTAAGACTCCAATAAGCTACGACCTTAAGCAATGGCACTCTCAGAGATGTACTGTACTTTGTGGTAGGCATCCGATCAAGGCTGTAGTCAAAGTTCATTTTCTGGGAGGGTGTGTTTTGGGAGACATAGCTCCAAGACACCAGAGGCCAAGAATATTAAATCACTCTAGAAGCTATTTAATTTTTTTATGGTAACTAATGGCTAATTAAACTAATCTACCAACTGTTAATTTTTAAGGACAAGTTTAATGTGTGTATGATTGACCTTTTAAATATCTATTCGCAAGCCTGGGCATGTATTAATCGACGTTATTTGCGGTCATGAAAGGTGTTTGGGAGGGAGGGTTCAAATGCCCCACTTGCCTCCCTTTGGGTGCACCAGTGAGCCTAGACATTGACGAGGAATAAAAAAAAATACTAATCATTCTTTCAGAGATAGGGGGGGGGGGGAAGGAGGATGTGCTTGACCCCCTCTCATTATCTCCTTGGCTACACGCCTGCCTTGATTACCAAGCAACGTAATTACTACATTATAAAGGTACAGGGGAAATAAGGGGAAAGTCTAACTTTAGCTAAAATTGCGTTAGGGCTTCCATCTGTTAGACAATTATGAAACCTTTCTAACACACGTTAGATTTTGGTTAAAAGAGGTCTCTGTCATATTTAAACCAATTAAAAAAATAATTTGTCCTGGTCGTTATTGGGTTTGAGATATAAAATCTGTCTTGGAGAATGTGTG
>JBCFYV010011172.1:128290671-128348557 GCA_039000515.1 Timema cristinae
CATTCTGGCCAGATACACAAACTAATTCACTTGTTCTAACAGCTCTCCATTTACACTAAGCTGACAATAATTTCCTAATCCGTCCTTATAAAAAAATCTACCACCTTAGTTTTGTAAACATTTCTACGAAGATCCATTTTGCTTATCGCCACATTAAAACAATTTATTGTCTTCTGCAAGTCACTTTCATTCTCAGCCATTAATACGGTATCATCTGCATATAGCGAAATCCTGTATTATCGAAATTGATCAACCAGTATCCAACGAGAATTTTGGTCAAGATTAAACTTGTTTTACTGATACGGGTGATCGGATGTGGTCAGCCAATAGATACACAAGGCTATGAAGACAAAATTGATAACATTACTCGAGAAACAATAATAGAAAATACCCTTAAGATTTCTGAGGACATTTTATTTGTGTTGCGCTAATGCTTGATTGGTTTTAAAAGAATGATTAATCTCTTGATATATTTAAAAAAAAATCTGGATACTGATTCAAACTCAACACTTTCAACCTGACTCGCCACTGCTCTATCAAATGAGCTCTACAGAGGGCTTACTCATGAACAATCCTCCCTAGACTTCAAAGTCATCGATACAAAATCTCGGAAACCAGACGCAACCGATTAACGGTTCTGTAACATTGATAGAAGATTGTGATGGTGAGCAGCAACAAGATGAAAACATATTTTTGAAAAACGCACTGAAATAGATTCGCTATCTAAAACTTCGGCTTACTTCACAAAAGCGTCAGAGCATAAGCGCTAAGTCACCGACCATGTATTTCAAATATATAATTTCAGCTTATCAGGGTCTTTCCGAATATATATTAATAAAATGAAGAGTTTGTCTTGTCTGTCATGAGCACTGCGATATCTACCACAAGCAGTGGTCTGAAATTTTAAAAATTAGCAGCTCCTGTGCATACAGGTGCTCCTAGAAGTCGGAATTTTAAAATCTACCTTCCACGTACAGTACAATCATTAAACTTAAAATATTTCTCCCGGACAGCGTTGAGTATAGTCCTAAGGTACTTCAACTAGTGAATCATAATTTTTTTATTATTATTTTTATTGCCATCATTATATTAAAGTTGGTAGGAAGATATTATTAGGAGGGTTGCTTACAGGGGCACACAACCGGGGTTTGAAACCCACCTCACCAGTCAGCAGCGACAAAGAACAATACGAGTGTAACGCTTTAGACCACTCAGCCACCGTTACGTGTGACTATCATAATAATTGCATACATATGAAAAAAATAACTTTTCAACTTAGCCATCAAATTTGAGTGATGAAAATCAGTAGAATTAGGTGAGGTGTAAGCACACCTGACTTTGACACAAAGTGGTGAAGTTCGAAACTCAACGAAGCTTCGCTGGGGAGTTTTTTTTAAAGCCCTATGGGGTTTCCTTTTCTCCCTTCAGACGAATGCTGCGCTTTTTTTTAAAAAAACTCAACTTCCCTATTTTGCTTATCTCGGTAAGAAAGTAAAACCGTTGATAGTTACGGTCGCCATTAGTGTGTTAAAATAAAGAAAATGAAGGAAAATATTTTGCTTTTCTTATGGCTAAAAATTCAGATCGCAGTAGGAATAAACTGATCTGACAGTTCAATAAACGACTTTTTCAACTTACAAGTAATCATTCACCAAGCCATGTGTTCCGAAGTTGGCACCTATGACAGATTATGTCAATTTAAGCCAGGTGTAATATCAATGTTGTGACCTTTTGTCCACGTTGGATGTTGGTAACTCTATCTTTATTTTGTAAACGCTCTAAAAGACTCTTCTTGAAACGTTCTAATTATAGTCACGCTCTAACTTTCTATAGTTAATTTTTCATAGAAGGGCCTTTTATGAAATACAAACATATTTCTTTATGGTGAACAATTATATTATTTACTATATAATTGCTGTTATTTTATAGGTAGGTTGATATTAACTATCAAAAGTGACAGACGTAAACCATATGACTTGGTGTATGCATACTTTAAAGGGGATATATAGTAGCCTTTCTAACTGTCAGACAAGGCCCTTCCTGTAGAAAATGAACTGCAGTCTCGCCGCTAGCTAGCTGTACATTAGTTACAATCCATTAGACGTGGCCCACGTGCGGTGACGTCACATAACCCTAGCTACAACTACCACGCTATACACATAATTGCGGTGTACTCCACTGCCCCGCTGGCACATATTAGCAGAGGGTCGGGATGTATATATGTGTGTCTGGGGGGAGGGGGGGTGAATGATTGCAGTTTATGATTAATCAGGAAGTAATGTTGCTCGCTATAGAAGAGTACAGGGGAAAACGTAACACAATGCAACGACCTTGAGAGCAACGAGTCAATCAAAAATATTCGCAACCGTCTCTGTTCGAAACTAAAGAGGAGCGACCGCGAGTGTGTTGGGAATTGGATGTGGGAATAGGGTGGAGGGAGGTTGGGGGGGGGGGTTGGGGGGGGGTTGGATGGTCCGCAGGAAGCGTTGCCTCCCTCCCCTTTCCCACCCAACTCTTTTTTTAAATATTATATTTATTTATTTTAGCACAGCATCTTATTACCTGTTCAGATTATACGCTAATGAACTAGGGACTAGGAAGGTTGAATTTAGAGGAAGTGTACCCGAATTTTCGTTAAGGGAGAGTGGAAAACCGCCTTCAGTGCACCCATCCGGGATTCAAAACCAAATCTATCTGTAATCACCAGTTTAGTCTAACACGAGAGTGACGCCTTAGACCATGTGACCACCGAAGCAGGTCCCTGAGATTTGAAATGATGTGACTCCATTATGATAAATTAATTAAGCAATAGGTGACCTGGTGGTCTAGGGGTAAGGTGTCAGACTTCTGTCCTGGCGGCCGGGGTTCAATCCTCGGTCCCGGCACAGATTTGTCTGATTACCAAACCCTTCCTTCACCTCTGACAAGACATATTGTGAATGTGGGGAATACCAGGCCTCAACCGTGGTTCGGATTCCACGTTAAACTGTAGGTCCTCCATTTCATCTCACAATCACCCTACCATTACACATTAGCGTAAATGCGTATAACCCGAACGGGTAGTAAGACGTGGTGCTAATAATAATAATAATAATAATAATAATAATAATAATAATAATAATCAAGCAATATCTTAACTTTGAAAAATGTTTGACTTTTTAAAGTTTTAATAGAGTTGAAAGAATTTTATAAATGCATTCTTAAAAGAATAACATCTGTATATTCAAACTACCGCTCATCTTAATTTTTGCTTACCTTATTATCGACATCGGTGGTCACGTGGACACGCACATATAGTGCAGTTTTCCGATGACAGGGAGAGTCGGGGCTCGATTCCCACCCGGGTGCACAGGGGGGGAGGGGAAGGTTATTTTCCCTATATTATATCCCACTCTCTTTCCACAACAAATACGTGTACATTTCCTCTAAATTCTACCTCGATCGTTCCTGTCCCACTGGTGTTGTGCGCATAGCCTGAGCTAGGAGCGCCGCATATTATCGAGTTTATATCCCTTCACCACTCAACCACCAGGAAGGAACTGTCGACATCTCCCATTTCCCCCTTCGTTTTTTCCGAGCTCGGTATTACACCCAATATCATCTCTGAAGGAACAGCAGATCTTTTGGAGGAAAGCTTTACCTCCACTCTCTCTCTCTCTCTCTATCAATTGTTGACAAATTTCCTCGCTTCCAGTAATGAGGTAAGGTGGTGTGGGTTGGGGTAAGTTGGAGCTTCTGGTAACATCGACAAACCAGCGTTGCAAAACTTGTCTTATACTCCAAGGAACGTTGACCACACTAAAACAAGATAATTACAACGTTGTTTCCCAAGTTTTCTAGTCGCCTCAGAGATGATATCCAATGCAGGAGCGAAGTAAATCTGAACTTGGTGGTGCGGCCTTGCACTAACAAGCTTTATGACAGCTTCCGGTTCTATGACACAGGCGAGGCGGTCAATTGACTCTTGTGGGCTCCGTCCTCGGGACAATAAGATGACTGCGTTCTTGGATTCAGCCGAGACTGTGCAAGGAAAGCTACAATCTAATTTTCATCTAACAGCTATAAAAGTTATTAGATCTATTTTCACATATTCATAATTATGTCAAGTCATGTGATCTTCAGCTGTCACATTTGATAGAAATTAACAATACCTATACAATAAAACTAATGAAATAGTTACCGCCTCAGTGGACTTAAAAAAAGTTTGTTATTTATAAAAGGCTTTTCTATGAATATTGGACTATAGGCACAAAACTCCTCGGAGAAAGTATTGTTATCGTAATGAAAAAATTGACCTTGATAGCTGTCGACATTTCATGACTCCCTGAACTCGAGAAATTTGTTTGGTAATGCCATATGTACTCTGTAAGCTACCTTCTGAGACTAGAGCCGAAACCATATTGCACATCAGGCTAAAACTTGGTATCTAGGGTTTTAGTAAGGTTCCCCGAAGTGCTTTTGGAATTAAATAACCAGCCCTAAAATAAAGAGAAGTTTACTTAAGGGCGAAAAGAGAAAAAAAAAATTTACTCAAAATAAGCTACTGGCTTGCTTTCTTATTAATTTATTTATTCATATCGGAGCATGTTTAGACGATAAAAACTTGCAAAATGAAGATATTAGCTAGTTATGTCACTCTTGGCTTAATGGTGTATTTAGTTGCTATACTGTCCTCAAATATAATGTAACCGCTTATAGCTGAGTATCATACGTGAACTATAAACCCCAAAATAAGTTTAATTTGAAATGTCTGATATTTACGTTTGCCTATAAATCTGTATTTGCCAAACTTTCGCCAATCGCGTAACCCTTTTGAGGCCATGGTTTAACACAGTAGTTGCCAACCTTTTTCAGCTGACGACCCTATTTGTAGGTATACGAATTACCCATACTTTTTGGGTATATTTATAAAAAAAAGTTTAATGAGTTCTAGTAATTTCTTTATTTTATACAAAAATCGATGTAACAGTGACAGTATAATGTAAGAAAAAATTATTTAAAATTATTTTCATTATTTTCATCAATCTTGAATACCCCCTATTATTATTATTATTATTAGCACCGTGTCTTACTACCCATTCGGGTTATACGCACTTACGCTAATGTGTAATGGTAGGGTGATTGTGAGATGAAATGAAGGACCTACAGTTTAACGTGGAATCCGAACCACGGTGGAGACCTGGCATTCCCCACATTCACAAGATGTCTTGTCAGAGGTGAAGGAAGGGTTTGGTAATCAGATAAATCTTTGCCGGGACTGAGGATTGAACCCCAGCCGCCAGGACAGAAGTCCGACACCTTACCCCTAGACCACCAGGTCACCAATACCCCCTATTAGGTTTGATGTTAAACAGAGCACACCGCAAGTCACTTTCCATTTCAAGACGACAACGCTGTTTAGTTTTCATGAGAGTCAAGAGTCGGTGGTGCTGTACGTGGCCACAACGGTAGCTTAGGGCAGCGTTTTACAAACTGTGCTGCGCGGAGCCCTATAAGTTATCTCAGAAAATATAAAATCTCTAAATATAAAATATAAATTTTATAAATTTAGATTAATCTCATTTGGACTTAACATAATCTCAGGAAGTTATATAGATCAAAATAGGAGAACAGATAAGGAGGAGGAATGTTCCCTCGGGAAGCATGCAAGGGTAAAGATCAGATAGAAAAGTAGGGTGAGGGTCTGTTTACATTTTGTCAACTAATTAAGTTTTATGAGAGTAAATTCAAAGGATAATTTCAAGTTTAAAAGAATTTAAATAGTTTTAGTTTAAGAGAAAGTTAGGAAGTTTGATTAATTAATATACGATTTTGGAAATCAGAATAAACATATTATTTCACCAATGGTGCATTTTGTGGATGATAATTAAGATATGAATCTTAATATTTGTGTGTGGGAATCATTTTAATTTAATTAATTACATTTCAATAAATTCAACTGTATTGATTAAGATATAAAAGGAGTCACAGAAATGAGCTGATAAGCTAAAGGATAAGATTTAAGATACCTAAAGAAATTAATTTAGATATGCACTTGAGTACAATATTACAGTAAGTTAAGGTGAGTGGAAATGAGATGCTAGTAGTGTCTTGTTTAGAAGCATTTTTTCAGATAGAGGAGTTAAGATGTATTGGTTGAGGAGTTGAGGTATATTGATTGAGGAGTTAAGGTATATTGGTTGAGGAGTTAAGGTGTATTAAGGTATGGACTTAGCTATGGGCAAGCCATGATCTAGATTATGCAATCGTCGTAATGAGTTTAAAGATGACCCGAGGGCATTTAGCACTGTTGAGAAGTTAAGGTGTATTGGTTGAGCAGTTAAGGTGTATTAAGGCCTGGACTTAGCTATGGGCAAGCCATGATTAATAATTTCATTTTTTCTGGTGAGTCAACGAACCACCAAGGATCAGATAGCAGGTATTCACAAGCATAGAGCTACCACAACGCAGCCTATGGAGATGTCAGTAATAATAATAATAATAATAATAATAATAATAATAATAATAATAAGGCAAAGGCCTAAATTTTCCACTAATATGTAATATATATGCAACGGTAAAATCTACATTGAAATTGATAGATATGGAAGAGATTATGAAGAGGTTTAAAGGAGTATTCTGTGATTGCGTGATGTAATACTGATGTATCAACAAGGATAATGAGAGCTAATTAGGGTGTTGTAACTAATTAGGCTACTGTAACAGATTTTAAATTATGATTTCATTTTATTTAAGTACCTAAGTCAAATAGGCAACATTCAAAAGTTTTGATCGAGAGAAATATATAGTTAAAGATTTTTCACTAATGAGAAAATAATTACTCAATTAGAAAGAGGAAAGTGATTTTCAATATTTCACAGTAGTGTGACATATGATTTCATACTAATTGCAAGCGTACTTTATGAATCCAAGATTGTCTTATATCCATTTCAACTATTTTAAACAAAATAAGTTTAGGTTAATATTGTATATTTTATATGCTCACACCAAAACATGTTGACAATACAAAGGGTAGAAAAAGAAAGAAGGTAAGGTAGAAGGGTCTCACTAACGAAGTTAAAGAAAGTAAAAGGGTATTTTGACCTTGAATAAAGAACCAGGGTTTGCAAATAACTGTATATTATAAAAGAACTGATATTAATATGAATTGACTGAAAATGTAATAACTGATGTTAATATTAATAGATTAAGAATGTAATAGTGTAATAACTTATGTTAATATTAATTGACTGAAAATGTAATAATGCAATATGCCTTGCTTAATGACAAGCCATTAATAGTTCTATGATAATAAATTAAATGAGGTCACATTAATAAATAAACATTAATCAAATAAATAAATATTTGTGAGAAACTTGACCTATATTTCAAGTAGATTTAAGGTAGCTATTAAGAATATGTAAAATAAGTTTTTATTAAAAACAGTTTAATTAAATCAATTTATATTTAAATTTATGTTGTGATACAAATGTTTACTGTAGAGAGTTTGTTAAACAGTGATTGGTTGTATAACTAACAACACACATAAAGATTTGAGTTTTATAGAAATAATTGATTTAATAATGATTAAATTAAACATTTTATAAAAATAATTTCAAACATTATATTTTTACTACAAAAATTTAAGGTTTAAATTGAATTTAAGATACTTTGAGGTATTTCAGCTATACATTTATATTAATTTTCAAGATTTTCAAATTACTCTTGGATTTATTAAATTTAAAATTAACCTAATTTTACATAAACTCAAATACAAAGTTGATTATTCAACCAAAACAATTTATAATTTTGTTCAAATTTGTATGTGAACATAACATTTTAAAAATAGAGCAACAACAAGTGCTACCATTTTTCAGTGATATAAAGAAAATAAAAATGAATCATTAAACAAGAAATTCTTTCTTTCCGTTTATTCATCAAGAAGACTGAACATTAAAAATAATCAAAAGTGACAACGGATAAATAATGTATCGTAACTTTTGTATTGTTATACAAGTAAATTGTAATCAATGTTTACACACATGTACAATTTATGTAACTTAACACTCAACAAATTTATATATGTTTAATTTTAAGAATGATCAAAGGTTAAATATGACGTAACTCTTGCACAGTATGGGATTTGCTTCTATCAAAATTCATTAAATTCATTTAAGATATAAGCAAATGAGTGGTATTGTAATGATATTGATTTGGATCAATCTAAAATATATAATCGCACCCCCTTAAATTTGGCACTGGGTACATGAACCATAATTTGGGAAACATCGTTCTGAATAAACTTATACGTAGTCCATATAATAATTCGTCATTCACATAATATTACTATTATTATTTAAATTGCTTTTTACCTCCCAGTCTTAAAGAAGTAATGAAGTTCCCTAAACCACTTCAAACTTGAGGGACACACTCAAATACATGTTATTTGTTAGGATGAAAGGGACCACTTAAATGGTTGATTAATAATTTAATGATGGATGCAGGAACATCTTTCAAGAACAGATAGGCCTTGCTAGGTGTTGGCTGCACCTTGGAATAACTCCATTAACAACCAATTGCATTATCTCATTCATCTTTAGTCTTCACAGAACGTCTCACTAATGTTTTTAATAGGAACTGTTAGCTTTTTTTTCTGATGGGAACAGAAGCTATAGTGGACTCTTGATAGGAAGAAACTTTTTTAAATTACAAACATAGCTTTTAGATGTCAACAATAGTAGCATTTAACTTTGTTACTGGGCTTATTCTCTAGATGTAAGTAATATCTATCAAAAGTGACAACTGCATATCACATGACTTGATGTATGAATACGTGAAAGTAGATCTAATAACTTTCCTAAGTGTCAGATAAGTTTTTTTTCTATGAAAATTTGACTGTACCGCTCGTTTACTCTGAAAGGTAGAAAGATTTCCCTTCATGATTCCATTATGGCTCAGATTTTCGTGGTAAACGGGGAGTATCTCACCAAGCTACACAGCTTTCAACTTACCCTTCAACAACCTATTGAAAAAAATATATATTTTTATTTTGCAAATTTCGAGAAAACTTTTATTACTTTACCCCCAACAACTATCGAAAACCTTTCAGGTTTAAAGTTTTACTTCAACAACCTGTCGAAACTAACGTAAAGTAGCCACTGAGGGATTAGGGAGGATGAGTTGACAACACTCAGGGTGGCTACAAAACATATTTTACAAAATTCCCTGACTTTTCCAGGTTTTCCAGGCCAAATTTTTAATTTTCCCTTACTACTTTTTCCAGTTTTAATGCTAGATGATGACTTGTTTTATTTATTATTGATCACATAGTAAAAAAAGTTTGCATCTACTAAACATAAATGGTTTTATAAGTTATTTAAAAAAATTAAAATGTTATTTTATTTAGGTATTATTAACTTTAGTTTTAGTGTTTAGTTGCGAAATGGGATATTTTAAACATATTTTTTAATTCCCTGGTTTTTCATTATTTTTAGTTAAATTTCCTGACATTTCCTTGTCATACAAAAATTCCCTGACTTTTCCAGGTTTCCCCTGTCTGTAGCCGCCATGACTCTGGAGGCCTCCCCGTTCCCACCACCATAGTGTGAGAATCTTAAAAATAAAAATTTTAAAAATTAGAGAGGGTCATCACTGGCCATTTAAACATTGTGTGAAAAAAGAAAATTTGGTACTAAATCATGTCCGTTTCATAGAGAGTGAACTATTCATTATGTTATAGTAATTGGTGGGGATTATTCGAGTAGACTATCATAAAATTATGAAAATATTATTTTAGCTGGGTAAGTTTTAACCCCCTAGTCCTTCTTTCTCAGTGTTCTTGAACACACTCTTATGCTAACTTTTTAAGCTATCCAAAATATCCCCCTCCTCCGCACCCTCTTTTACCCTTGTAACTTTGAACTCCCTCACTTGATGATCTTGCATACGCCACTGGTCGGAAAACTTTCTAATTTAACATATTACTTAAACAACTTATTTTTAGGTACCTTTCTAATTCCTACTAATAACCCAACTGTATAAAACTAGACATTTGCTTCAAGATTTATTAAAATCTATCAACTTTTACTTCAAAATCTATTAAATCAACATCTTATGGAAATATATTAAATTTAACTTCAAAATCTATTAAGCGAGAAACTTTTACTTCGACAACTAGTTAATAATATCAAATTTACTTTAGAATCTATTATAAATAGATATACTTTTACTTTAACAACTGATGGAAATCGATCTACTTTCAGTTAAACACCCATTGGCAACATTTTTAATTCGACTTCCACTTAAACAAACCTTTTAGTAGAACATACTCATGCTGCAGCTAAACTATGTATATATATATCAAATAACAAGTCCTACGTTTGTTATTGTATCGATATGTCTGATCAGATCCGTTAAGAGGCCCATATAAGCCTACATTCAATTCAGACAAATTTGCGCAAACCGCTGTTAGACAGCAAGGCGTCGCACAACATGTGATTTTTACCGACTGACCATTATAGAATTGTGCAAACATCAGTCAGAGCTGAATAGTAGTGACGGGATCATGGGGAGGATCTACGAGGCGGCTTGCTTGGACATAATTAATGCATATGTTTCGGATGAAAATAAAAACAGGTCAACGGAATATAGATTTTGTCTCTAACAAGATTGTCGTAATCTGTGTTTCTTTTCCTTCAAATTACAGTTAAAAACACTTATTTTTTAGTCCCAAAGTCCCAGAATATTGTGCTAGAAATTATCTCCAGGATATTTTATTTGATAAGATGTTCACGCCTATCATAGAACAAAATTAACAAGCTGGATTTTTTGAAAAAAGAACTTCTAAAGGCCAGCATCAACGCCCAGTCAGACACAACATGGCGACAAATGTTGATTAACACTAAGCGTTATAAAAATAATTCAAATATGTTGATTTTGGTCAGACTGCTGTGCAACAGCTTGAACCAACACATACATGGTCAATAGTTGCACATAAGTCTCTCTTTTTTATATCCATTATTGTTGCCAGCCTGAGGCCTGTGTTAATTTTTTATTCGAGCCATATATACTCCAATACCGGCTGGCTAGGCCTGTCGTAGCTTCATGTGCCTTATAATCTAATTTTATACTAGGACAGGCACAACATCCAGTCCGCGGACCATTAATTCATCAATGTGAAAGGGTAAACACACATTTCTACTATGATCTTTATTTTTTTTAGGCCATGCCATGAATTGAACCCGGGACCCTTATCTCAGCACACAGGCACGCTGCCGACTGAACTAAGGTGTTAGATGCCCAAAATTTCCATTCCTCAAAATTATTTGATAGTGTATGGTAGGTCTTAAGTGCACACGACTACACCAACTTCCCCCATAATCTGTGTTTTTGCGGTGCCATCCAGGGACGAGACAAACACGACATAGTTGTGACACAAAGTCAAGATAGTTGGTGACGTAAGGAAATTAATAATGTATTTCTGATGAAAACGTGCTACAAGAGAACATGTGTGTTACAGTCCAGTCGAATAAATCTAACCAGAGCTTGTCTTAAAACACGACACCGATACGCTTTCATGACAGTCTTTTTCTTGTGGCACACATTACACAGTCCAATTTTCACGGGAAGAACCTTATCTGACAGTTAAAAGAGCTACTAGATATATGTGACGCATTCATAGGATTACTGTATAATTTGCGTTTTCGTAACTTATTGAAAGAACAAGATAAATTATTAATTTTTTTTTCTGTTGTGGCGATAAGATATATTTTAGAAAATTATGATTATTATTATTATTATTATTATTATTATTATTATTATTATTATTATTATTAGCACCGCGTCTTACTACCCATTCGGGTTATACGCACTTACGCTAATGTGTAATGGTAGGGTGATCGTGAGATGAAATGAAGGACCTACAGTTTAACGTGGAATCCGAACCACGGTGGTGGCCTGGCATTCCCCACATTCACAAGATGTCTTGTCAGAGGTGAAGGAAGGATTTGGTAATCAGATAAATCTGTGCCGGGACCGAGGATTGAACCCCGGCCGCCAGCACAGAAGTCTGACACCTTACCCCTTGACCACCAGGTCACCGATCATGGCCTATCAACTGTAATATTAGGCAGAAGAATACGATCTAATCAGAAAACGTAGAAAGTGTGTGTATATTTGAATCCTTCGCTTGACAACAGAGAAATTAGGGTCAGTTCAATAGTTTTTTTAACACAATATATATTTGATCAATTTTGTTGTATTTTTCAAAATACTGTAGGCTTAAACGGTTTAACTGGTCTCAAACCCCACCCCCTCTTTTAAAAAGAGTTGAATACAGAAAATCGTACCATGATGTGACATCTGGCTTAAATTATATTACCAAATTTGGGTGTTATTCGGAGGGAGGGGGGACTACATTTTGAGTATTGATTTAAGTGCAAACTTACTCGTTAGCGTCTATTGAACATACGTACACCTATCATGGCAACTATTAGCTAAATTTAGTAGCAAATTTCGAAAATTGGATGGACGTAAATTGAAGATAGCGCAGGATTTACTTTTCAAAATAGCTGATAAACGCGCGTGCAGGAGAAATAGAAATATTTTAACAGTAGGGCACATTGGGAAAAGTGAATGTCTTATCTTTTTCACAAATGAAAAAAACCGAACATACTTGTTTTGAAGGGAACAAAATTAGTAAAGTGATTTATATTATAGGTTTTTAAAGTTATATCAATAATTTCTCAAAAATTTCAATTAACCTAAAGTTTTAATTATTCCAAACATAAATCATTTTCAAAAAATATTTGGATTTATAACATATATCTACTATCCGCATCGGAGCAAATGTATGAAAGTGTCAGTCACATTTGGTTTCATTTTCCGATGACGGGAAGGCCAGGGTTCGAATTCCTGCTGGGTGTACTAAAGTGGTTTTCCTACGTAAATGGTTTTCCACTCTCCGTCCACGTGAATTTGGTTACTTATATTCTAAATTCTACCTTCCTAATCCTTTCTCCATCAATAAAATATGTGGATAGTCCGAAATGTAAGTGAGCAAGTAAAAAAAAGCTGTGGTTCCCTTGATTTATAGTTTGGTTTCTCTAACCTTTTGGCCACAGATTTGGGCGAGAGCTTATATGCCATGTACAGAATGTTAACGGATAAATCTTCTTAGTTTTAAACTGAATACAATTAAACTTACCAATAAATTGTGGTTTAACACTTAATTTAAGAGGGAGAGTCAATTTAGGAACGATCAGTAGGGTCTAATGTTCATAGGAATGACCTTTTAGAAAATGCAAACTTTTTTGCGACAAAAATTGATAACTTTTTACTAAATTGTTAATATTATTTTATAAGCATTGATAATATCTATCAAAAGTGACAGTTGCAGCTCACACGATCTGACGTATGAACGTATGTAAGTACATATAATAACTTTTCTAGCTGTCATAGTAAAATATTCTTCAAATGAAAATCGGACTGTATTTTTAGACATTGACGGTATTTACATCTTGGACATTCAGATCGGTAAGTTGACGCTTCACTGTGAAGATCAAAATATCAAGTTTTGTTTATACGCTAGCTATTACTCTCTAAACAATATATATACTTACTACTACTAGAAAGCGGATAAATCTACAGTCAACTGAACCAAAACTAACTGCAAGTGCAACCTTCAAACCACTGTTCTCAAGCAACGTAATGGCCACAGAGAGATAATGGTTCAATCCAATGTAAGATGAGTGGTTAGTGGTTACGCATGCTTTGTTGAGAAGTATTTTAAAAAAAAACTGGGCGAGCTCAGTGGCTCAAATGACGTCATGAGTCACAACCACATACACATTTTAGTTGCGCCCGATGCAGGGGCAGTGTTGAGGCATGCGTTACCTGGGAGTAATGAAGAAATAATTTTCAATAAGTTCACGATATCAAAAACTGCTTTGATTAAACACCCTTATCTTATTTTGAACTTTCCATTTATATTGACATGTCACTCTATTGTGCCCTTAAATAAGCGTGGATAATCCTTTACAACCATACTGCGCAGTTTTCAACACTGTATTGTGCCCTTTAGGAAGCGTAAACAAATAATCCTTTACAACTATCGGAAGTGGATCTCGTCATGGCGTTGTGCCCTTAAGAATGAGGTTTACTTGGAAATAACATTGAAATGACCTTCAGATTTAAAGGCAACTTGTAACTGGTGGTTAGGTAGTTTCTGCCTTGAAAGGTCTCTCACCCCCTAGTTTTGTGGACAACTGAGAAGAGAAAGAGAGAATGAATTGGGTGGGGATGTTGAATTTTGGCATTGAGCTACAGCTTATTAGTTTCATGGAAATACCTGAAATCTCTTTCCTTTTCTTGAGGATAGTCATTTTACCTACTTGTTAACTTCCGGTAAAAGAAAAGAGTAATATTTATATTAGATATTCATTCATATAAATTTTTCCAAATGTAATCCATATTTAAAATAATGTAAGGACAATAGTTAGGTATGATTTTTTTTTTTTTAGTGGTTACGGAACTAGTGAAGCATTTATTCATTTAGAATGTAATGTAACAAACATGAATAATACATTTTTATTTGATAAATTTAGCAATACATTTAAATAACTTAGCCAAAACTAACCACAAACACACATGTTTGTTTAGAAAGTACAAATAATTTCAAACACACTATTAAAGTAGCTTATTATATATAACTAATTGATTAAAAATATACATTTCTTTTTTGTTTAATATTATTATTAGCACCGCGTCTTACTACCCATTCGGGTTATACGCATTTGTTTAATAATTCAAGTGACAGGTTCACTTTGACATGTTTATTGTCCAGTTTGATACTTTACCAAAAGTAAAATCCCGTTAAATTGAATCAACAACAGTATTTTTGTGTTTTTTTCTTCCAAATTTGTACTCAATATGTTGAACCTTTTTAAACTCAAAATATCCATAAAATCTAATGGTTACATTTTAATATTCTTTGCCACAAAAATGTTTTAACAAATTGTTTGGTCCCATAAACTAATAGTTTTTTTTCTATGAACGCCTAAACATACCAAAAATAGCTGCTAATACTTGAAATGTAACCACTATTGATGAACCAGATTTAGTTTAAAATTTAATGAAACAAAGTTTTGTGTCATCCACATTAAATATGTTAGAAAATGTTAAAGTTTTTGATATTGTTTATTCATTTAGTAAGAGCAGCAAATAAAAATCAATAATTTTATGACTATAACTTATAAGGCTTAACTTAAGTATTCTGAATGTCCTTTGGATATGATAATACACGCTTTCATGCTTGGTACTTTGTGGCCCAGTTTCACAGAAACTATGACTATAATAGATCGTAAGAAATGGATTTAAAACAAATTTAAAAAAAAGTGTTTTAAGACACATGATTCTTAGATTTTCTGGCCTAAATCACATTCTCATTTTTAATTTAGAGTCCTCTAAATTATATAATTTGCGAAAATGTCTGAAAATATCACAAAATATCCGTTCTTATGGACAATATTAATTTTTAAGCGCCTCTATTAATACTTAGAAATCATACTTTATTTAAACTTATTTTATACTGTAAATTTGTGGAGTTTCTACCCTCCGCCCCGCCCCCCTCCCAAATGCTTTGGATACACTTAGCTCTCTAGATTTATGCCAAATATAAACAATCGTAACATAACCATCACTTAAGGTAATGCAATTAGTGGTTTGAGTTACGTTTAGATTATTTTTATAATTTAATTGTTTTTAGTAATTTGGGGCCAGATCTAACTAATATTTGTAGCCCAATAAATATGTTTCCCAGGAATTATTTACTATAGGCTACTACTAATAGCTAGTAAATACATATGCTTAAATCACCTCATCCAGAACTACCAATCTTAACCAGAATTACCAACCTCAGCCATTCTCAACATTTTTCTTGCTTGGGCTGTAGTTGACTTCTACTTTTTAGTTAGCTCTGCCTCAATATAATCCGGATTGTGGATAGACATTGAACATGGATAGCGTGGGTCTACTAGTTCAGGCAGTAAACAATCAAAATAAAATGAGGAAAGCTTAGTCACCATTTCCATTTCCCAGAAAAAGTCATCACATTCGATTCTTTCATATCGTATGCATGGCATAACTGGTGTCCATATAGCAAATATGCAGTACAACCAGCGTGTTACATGGAGCTGACCTTGGACTTGATATTAGTACTTATGACGCCTGTTTATTCCATCAATCTTTTTATATTTGTTAAGTTTCCAGAATGTCACCTTTCGTTTCAAAATGGTTGACTAAGGACTCATCTGTTCAGCTGATGATGGACATTTTACCTCTACTATGCCATCATTGTCGATTAGGCCATCTGGTGTAGCGCCGAGGAATGTCAAATCAATCAACAAAGAAACCACAGCGTTCAACCCTGATTTTAAAAGTTTCTTCCAACTTCGCTATGGCACGTTCTTCATTTGCTTTTCCATATGACAACGAGCTTAGGTGTTGGAGATCAGAATATAATATTTGTTTGACCAAATTTTCACAACCAGTAGATGGGAGCTTGCAACAAACTTGTCCAAAATTATACGCATTAAACGTTTCCTCCTTTCTTCTAACCATTGTCCAGATTCACTCTGATTTATGGTTTGACGTTCAAGGTTTCGCAATTCTTCTTCGGAATGTTGGAGGCTATTTTGCATTTCTTTTTTAAACAACATAAAATCTTTTTCTGGCAAATCTGGGCGTTGAGAGTTTGGACCATAGTCAGCATTCATTTTCTTTTTTTTGGGGGGGGGGGAGGGGATGGGGAAGAATGGTTTGCTTGACCGGGTGGGCTTCGAGTGATGTGACTCTTCTCGCTTTCTTCGGGCGAGACATAATTTTCGATGCTTGCGTGCTTCTTCCAACTTTGTGAATTTTCCTGGGCTTGATCCATATGATTTTATTTGTAGTTTGTAATGGAGAGAACCAGAATTGTAGCTTACCACA
The DNA here is from genome assembly GCA_039000515.1 of Timema cristinae. Lineage (NCBI taxonomy): Eukaryota > Metazoa > Arthropoda > Insecta > Phasmatodea > Timematidae > Timema > Timema cristinae. Next base: position 128,307,637 of record JBCFYV010011172.1, read on the forward strand.
GAAGGAGCACATCGCGCTTGATAGGATCCTCTTTTTGTGAAATTGATGCGTTTGCCACCAGTTTGTTTTACAATGGCAGCGTTGTAGTGCTCAACACAGTTGTCTACATTAGACAGCAGGCTGCGACAGTGAATTGTAAGGGTTTGAGCTATAGATTTCAGCTTTTGTAAAATACCACTTTCTTGAAGCTCTGGAATAAGATTTTTCTAATTTTCTTTTAGTCCTGTGCAAAAATAAGGAGCACAATGTTGGTGGTCTCCGAATATATAATTTGGACTATTCAAAATGTCATCTTTTGATTTATCAATGAGCTCGTGCAGCTGTCTCGCCTCATTCATTCTAAATTTTGCAGCTTTCACCACTGCCCCACGTAGCTGCATACTTTTGGAACTGATTTTTTGTCGGAGATAATACGGTCCATTCTTGCCGTTTTTACACAAATCTTTCAACTTGTTGAGTAGTTCCGGAAGAGATGATTACGGCACTCCAATTTTTGTACCATCAAATTTCTATATGGACGAGCCTCAAGAAGCCGCTTGTATACGCTACTGTCACCATCAGCAATGAGAATGCTGTATCGTAGGCCGTACATTTCTTCGCTCTTGCAAAAGCCTCGACAATAATAGCTGCTTCCATACTTGACGAGCTTTGATCCTCTCCCCAATTTTTGAAACCAGTATGCTTTTGAGGTGTTTTTTTTTTCTTTCAGCGCCTGGTCACAAAATGTACAATAGTTGTTTTTAACTCCTATGTACAATACTTTCTTAGTCTTATACCCCCAATAGCAGCCTGAAGGAAACAAAATAAAAAATAAGTATAGTGGCAGTGTTGAAAACAGAGTAATAAAACGCCTAGTTATTGTTGTGAAAGGCACAAAATTTTCTCAACAATGCTTGGATACTTCTTGAAAATAAAAACCAAAGTAATTTAGTAATATTAATATCAATGGGACGAGTGTAATTTTTCACATGGTGTACAAATAGAGTAGTGATATAGTATTGGTGCGCTAAAGCCAAAGATGCTATGTTTGAATCCCATAGTTTAGGTTTACATTTTGTATTCAGGCAGGGATAAAAATTATCTAGGTGTTTTGTACACTTTAAAATGTACATTATATTCTTTTATAGATTTTTTTTTAGCACAACGTCTTACTACACGCCCAAATTATACACATTATGTACTAGTTATGCTAGTGTGTTTAGTATGAGGAAGGTTGAATATGGAAGAAGTGACCGGCATTTGCGCCCAGGGAAGTTGGAAACTACTTGAGAAAATATACCCTCAGTATAGCCATTGAGGGATTCGAGCCCCTTTCTCTCCATCATTGGCAGTCTAGTATATTGTGTTACCTTTAGACCTTTCGATCACCGAATTGAGTTAGGGTAATTTGAATGAATTGTAACAGGGATGAGGTTAGAGGTTTATGGAAATATAACAGTAACATTTGCAGGATGATAGTTATTCCCAGCACAACTGGCTAGGTTTCGAACCTTGACCTCTTTGTTAACGTTGACCAATTCTAAACCAAGACTGATGTATTAGAGCTCGCGGGGATAATATTTACTGTGTTGTTTTTAATTTAAAATTTAGGCTTTTGGCATTGGTACGAGTACAATCTATTGTGGTTGTGTCTTGACTTGTAAAGTTGATCGTTCTGGAACCTTAAAGTTATCGATTGACATTATGGCCTAATACAAAAAAAAATGTGTTTTTTATTATTTTATATTTATTTAATAAATTCAGGATAGAAATAACAATTTTACACCTAATCCAATCTATTTTACACTGTATTATGTCACCATCCCTTGCCACCCACATTAGTTTTATGACCAAAATTGATAGCTATAGGTCACGTGACTTGACGGATGCATACATGAAAGTAGATCTATTTATTTTAATAGTGTTATCCTATGAAAACTTGACTCTACTATCCACTGATTTTTGGAGGAATTACATCTAGAAGTCCTTTTTTCTTACTATATAGTAGATTTTTGATAAGAAAAATGGCTTCTCAGACAATAATTCCTACAAAAATGAGTGTATGACACTTGTGTGGAGCGCTTTAGTTTGCATTGAGAATTTCATACTACAACCGAAACCTCTAAGAAATTAAACTATTTTAAATGTTATTTATTAATATAAATTAAGAAGATTTGGATTTTTTTTTATTTGGCCACCATTTTCATTAGAGCATATAATTTTTCCGGTTAAAAATATTATCAGATCTAATATTCTAAATTAAGAATAAATAGTTATTGTTGTCCATTGTTTTATCTGAGTTTGAATCCGATATATTTTTTAACTGATTTCATATTAATTAAAATCCTTGGTATTAAAGTATGTTTTCCGAATCCATGTAATGATTTATTTAAAAACAAACATGAATGATTATTACTATTAATCATTCTAACTTAAAATTATCTTGGATTATATAAGATTCGATAAAATGTAATATAATATATCATATTATGGGTTATACACTGGTTACGAAATACCCCAGACTTGGAACATACACTGTAAACAGTCAAAGTATACCAATGGTCAAGCGAACAAGTCACTCATATTAACTAACCTATGTGAAAATATTTATTATTTGCTTAATAATTTATGATAAAATAGTTTTATCAAACGCTGATAGTTAATACTTCCCTTGGAATTACTGAATTAACAAAACTACTGTTAGCTGTCATCTACCACCTTCCTATGTTGAGTCGACTGTAGCAGGAATGTCAGTACTCGAATCGTAGTCTGATTTAGCAAGTATAGGTATCTGAAATTGTATCCCACACATTCTCCTTCCTTCCAAATGCGAGTACCCTTCCTTTGAATTCTACCTTTCCTAAATTATAACCACCCCATTTGTGTAAAGAAACAGATAAATATAAACTGTATTTCCTAAATGGCTTTCTATGAAAATGTGGGTACACTTCCTTAAATAATAACCACCTCATACTTGACCTAACAGAGTAATTAGTACATATGTGTACAACCCAATCGGTTAGACAGACCCAGTGTCAATAAATAAAATAAATATAAAGAGTAGTTGGGTTCGTATCCTATGATAAGGAAATGTGTAAAAACTATGTCGCCTAAGCAACTTGAATTAAAAACAAACTTTATGTAACATATATTATTACATTTTAAAGCCTAATATGTTCAAGTTTACTTTAAGACAGTTTTAAATCTTATTTTTAAATAACGTTATTTAAGTAGTTTTTTTAATGGAAATACGGAACTACTAGATCGCATAGATTAGAATGCAATGTATTTTAATTTTGTTGATAACACTAATAGAATAGGGATGAGAACGTTAGAATTTAGAGGAAGCGTACTTGAATTTGTGTAGAGGAAGAGTGGGAAATCCTTTAGGACTAGCTATACCCTGATTTTGGTTGGAAGAACAGTAGAGAAAATTCAAACATATTTCTTTGCGGTCAACATTGATAATAGTTTCTTATATTATTTGTGTTATTTGATAGGTATTGATAATATCTACCAAAATTAACATCTGCAGATGACATGACTCTATGTATAAATATATTAACATTGTTTTAGTAACTTTAGTAACTAACTTCTACTGTTCTTCCTAACAAAACCATACTATACCTCAGTACAACCGCCGAGATACAAGACCCATCTTCTCCGTCACCGGCAAGCCAGCCAAGAGGAGACTGACAATTTTTACCACGCGGTAGGTGGTGTGAATTTTAAGAGCCATTCTTAATTGTTTTTAATTTTCTTAAAAATTATTTGCTAGTGTATTTTCTCTTAGCTTCCCTCCTCACCTGTCCTTGGTATTAATCCTCACTATTGCCTACGCTTAGCGTAATATTGGACAAATTATATAAAATAAATATCTTTAATATAAGAGTGAAATAGTTTTAATGATTTCTTACTTAGGGTCTATCATTTTATATATAAGTAGTTTTGCTTTTGTAATAATATGATTTCAAAACATTTTTTTAAATTTATGGTGGTTATAACATATTGCATGTTTAAAAACTCTTCGGATTTATATCGACTCTCATTTAAATGCCATTAATGTTTTATTAAAAATGTAATTAATTTAACAGATTATTATAAAATTGCAGTTTACAAAGGTTATCTTACTCTCTTACTCACAAACAGTTTTCATTATCAACGTGAACATGGTTTTAGTTGCGGTTTCCCCTTCCCCCCTTCTCATCTTACTATCCTTTAGAGCTTACCTGCATATTTACATTGGCTGTCCACACCTTGTTCTTTGGTCATTTCCATATTTTCTAATTTGCAGCTCAGTGGTTCATGTTCTGTCATTTTACTGAGCGATTTTAAAAAGTAAGAAAGTTCTACAATTATTCTGCCAGCTATTCCAAATGTTATATTCTGGTTATGTTGATGTTCTGGGGTAAGGTTTTCAAATATTAATTCGTATTCATTAAGATTATATTGATTGTTATCACTAGTTTCTTGCTGTACACAAACTTCTTTGCTCTAATTCTACGGATATTATCTTTTGAGCTTCTCGATACTTTTTAAAATTCAAACCTCTCTGCTTTTTTTTTTTTTTTTTTGTGATCAGAAGGATGCTTTCTACCATTCTTTTTCACAATTTTGAAAAAAATACGCAACAAATTATTTAGTACTACTAATATTACATGTTCAACCAATACAGCACTAGCACCTGACGAACTTTGTGTCGGTGATAGCTTGTTAGATACTTTTCAGGTAAAAGATTATTGAAAGATAACCGAGCCCTTCCCCTTCACCACTTCTGAATCCAACCAAGCGTACTTAATGGGGTTTTGACAAGAAAAGAATGGAAGTAAAGTGACCTATCTCCAATGCAATATTAACTCGAATAGGCATGCAAATTGTTTTTTTGGGTTTATTCAGTTTTTTCATATATAAACACCCAATTATAATCGTGCTGTTGCAAGCGTAAACTAGTTGCGATTATGAATGCCTAGTTAAAAAATTAAGTTTCCTTCTCGATTAATAGTTTGAAGCTCAAACACATTTATTAATTTATATATAATTTTTTATCTAATTATTCAATGGTTTTATTAAATTTTTGGCCTGGCATTACTGTTTGGCATATAGATACCATAGATTTGACACAATAAATATTTTATTATCATTCATGATAGGTGAGATATCATCAGAATAAGAATAACCTTTGGGTAAATGGGTGAAATGCTGGTTGCGGGTAGCCCCTTCAATTGTAAAGCTCCTTCTTAAAGAAGCTTATACAACTTTAAAAAAAACCACCCGATTAAGTCTAAGGCAGACATGTTCCAGGACTCTTGGAACCACTTTATCAACGTTGCCTAATTGTCGATATCAGCGGGGAATTCAAGTTTCTCTTGACAGGTATAATACATTTATTTGAAATACAAACAGAACAAAAGGTATAATCAAAGAAAGAACAAGTTTTCCATCTTATTTATAGCTCTACGTCATTATTTTTTTCCTCCTTTCATTTTAATTTATGTACGGTTGTCAGTCGGGCTCCTTCCTATTCGTAGTTCGTTTTAACCGGGTGTTAAGCCAGTGGCCAAGGCTTATGTTCCAAATAATACGAGGCTATGGGGGTGGAGGTGTAAGGGGTGGGTTCTCTTTTATAAACATGGCACCCCCTCCTTAGCGTTCACACACGTACACATATAAGCTGTTCTCGACATCCCGTTCTCTTCTTCCTTTGTGACAGAATGATGGAGAGTAGAGACTCTTCAGTCATCACTCCGCCCAGCCTCCTCGGTGAGGAACTAGTCTCGACGTTCGCCCGATTGACAATGAAAGGTGGTGTTGGTATTTTCTTTCTCCTCCACCAAGGAGGAATAACTTGTTGATTACGGCGTCGGACGTGATTATTATGTCCCAACACCCATCTCTTTGGTCTCGCATTATCACGGCTTTCCCCCTCACCTTCTAATTTTCATTTTGAAGAGTAAGAAGTGAAAAGGAGGGAAAATGCGTTAAGTCCACTTTATGTCTCGGATAGAATAACGCTTCTGTCGTTTACAGTTCAGCATTCGAGGAGCCTTTTAGAAGCTGTAAGATATAAATATGGAGTACCAACAACCCATTGACAAAACAGAACACAATATAAAGAGTTTATCTCACGACCGATTAACCGGATAAGAGTTTACTCTAGAACCAGAAATTGCTGTTTTCTGCATTCCTAACTTGACAACAATGAAATAGTTTTAACCATTTTAATTCCCCGCCGCGTCTTGATACCCGTTCGAGCTATAGGCATGGAGGGACAGAAAACACTTGTTAAGGGCAATATTTTTGCAGTTTTTTAACAAAATATTATTTTATTTGAAATAAATCAATTATATATTAATTTTTTTAGCACCGTTTATTACTATCCGTTCAGGTTATACTCTTATGCACTAACTTCGCTAATGGCTTTAAGTATTTATAACACTTATATAAAAAGTGTCGGCTTCAGATCACATGACTTGACGTATGACTGCGTGAAAATATATCTAGTTGCCTTTTTATAACTGTCAGATATGTCCATTTGTAAGAAAATTGAGATACATGTGTAGAAGATTAAACTAAACATATTTAATAAAGCGATATAGTATTAATTTAAAAAAAATGTTTTGTTATAACTGGCGTTCCCTTGCATACAAACCCTAATAGCACAGGATATTTATTTCATCTGGATATATCGCGCTTTTCACCTGCCCTCTTCATATTCAAATCCTCACATTTTTCAACGTCTTCTTACACAAATCTTGATTTTATCAGGACTATAATGATGATCGTGTGTGCTTGATAGTCACTTCATATTCATTCTTCTCTAAAAGTAAGTGGAAGTAATAAGTGCCTGTATTTCAAGCAAAGCTTGTTCCAAACGTGTAAGGCTTTTTTCATTTATTTTGACATTGATGGTGTCACGTAAGAGGTCAAGTACTCAATTCCTCTTTCAGTTTTTTAGAACGCACACAGTTAGATCTTCATAAGAAAATACTTCTGATATTTCAAAACGTATTTAATCTACATCTAACATCTAGAAAATTTACTAGATCTATTTTAACATATTCATACAATTCGTGTAATCTGTAGCAGTCACTTTTAATTGACATTATCAATAAGTTCCTATAAATTAACACTTACAATATAGTCAAATGTTTTCAATGCTGGCCTTAAAAAATGTTACATTATTTAAAAGGTCCTCCCTATAAAAATTGATCTTTATTCGCCCACGTGCTCTAAGTCCTACTATTATTATTATTAGCACCGCGTCTTACTACCCGTTCGGGTTATACGCACTTACGCTAATGTGTAATGGTAGGGTGATTGTGAGATGAAATGAAGGACCTACAGTTTAACGTGGAATCCGAACCACGGTCGAGGCCTGGCATTCCCCACATTCACAAGATGGCTTGTCAGAGTTGAAGGAAGGGTTTGGAAATCAGATAAATCTGTGCCGGGACCGAGGATTGAACCCCGGCCGCCAGCACAGAAGTCTGACACCTTACCCCTAGACCACCAGGTCACCTTCCAAGTCCTACTACCCATCCGGACTATTCACATATTTACACTAGTGCGATAGAAATTAGGAAAATATAATTTTAAAAACATATACCTTCATTAGCATAAAGGGTAAGGGGGAAAACATTTTATGAGAAAAGAAACCTTAGTACACCCGGCCTAGGTTCGAACCCCAGCCTCCTCGCTGATGCCTTAATCCGTGTACCCATTTATGTTGGTAATTTTATCTGTAGCTGACGTTTTTGACACGTGCTGACAATTGTGACAGCTTTAAGATAAACATATTGGACTTTTGTCAATGTCGGCTACTTTAGTCTAGATTATTGTTTTTATATTTGCGCGTTATCTCTAGTACAAAATATTCACTTCTCAGCTGGGATGAAATGGCCCTCCTCCACGTGATAGCTATACGTCCATATCTTCACTTCTCAGCTGGATGAAATGGCCCTCCTCCACGTGATAGCTATACGTCCATATCTTCACTTCTCAGCTGGGATGAAATGGCCCTCCTCCACGTGATAGCTATACGTCCATATCTTCACTTCTCAGCTGGGATGAAATGGCCCTCCTCCACGTGATAGCTATACGTCCATATCTTCACTTCTCAGCTGGGATGAAATGGCCCTCCTCCACGTGATAGCTATACGTCCATATCTTCACTTCTCAGCTGGGATGAAATGGCCCTCCTCCACGTGATAGCTATACGTCCATATCTTCACTTCTCAGCTGGGATGAAATGGCCCTCCTCCACGTGATAGCTATACGGCCATATCTTCACTTCTCAGCTTAGATGAAATGGCCCTCCTCCACGTGATAGCTATACGTCCATATCTTCACTTCTCAGCTGGGATGAAATGGCCCTCCTCCACGTGATAGCTATACGTCCATATCTTCACTTCTCAGCTGGGATGAAATGGCCCTCCTCCACGTGATAGCTATACGTCCATATCTTCACTTCTCAGTGGGATGAAATGGCCCTCCTCCACGTGATAGCTATACGGCCATATCTTCACTTCTCAGCTGAGATGAAATGGCCCTCCTCCACGTGATAGCTATACGTCCATATCTTCACTTCTCAGCTGGGATGAAATGGCCCTCCTCCACGTGATAGCTATACGTCCATATCTTCACTTCTCAGCTGGGATGAAATGGCCCTCCTCCACGTGATAGCTATACGTCCATATCTTCACTTCTCAGGTGGGATGAAATGGCCCTCCTCCACGTGATAGCTATACGGCCATATCTTCACTTCTCAGCTGAGATGAAATGGCCCTCCTCCACGTGATAGCTATACATCCATATCTTCACTTCTCAGCTGAGATGAAATGGCCATCCTCCACGTGATAGCTATACGTCCATATCTTCACTTCTCAGCTTGGATGAAATGGCCCTCCTCCACGTGATAGCTATACATCCATATCTTCACTTCTCAGCTGAGATGAAATGGCCCTTCTCCACGTGATAGCTATACGTCCATATCTTCACTTCTCAGCTGAGATGAAATGGCCCTCCTCCACGTGATAGCTATACGGCCATATCTTCACTTCTCAGCTGAGATGAAATGGCCCTCCTCCACGTGATAGCTATACGTCCATATCTTCACTTCTCAGCTGAGATGAAATGGCCCTCCTCCACGTGATAGCTATACGTCCATATCTTCACTTCTCAGCTGAGGTGAAATGGCCCTCCTCCACGTGATAGCTATACATCCATATCTTCACTTCTCAGCTGGGATGAAATGGCCCTCCTCCACGTGATAGCTATACGTCCATATCTTCACTTCTCAGCTGAGGTGAAATGGCCCTCCTCCACGTGATTAGCTATACGTCCATATCTTCACTTCTCAGCTGAGATGAAATGGCCCTCCTCCACGTGATAGCTATACGTCCATATCTTCACTTCTCAGCTTGGATGAAATGGCCCTCCTCCACGTGATAGCTATACGGCCATATCTTCACTTCTCAGCTTGGATGAAATGGCCCTCCTCTACGTGATAGCTATACGTCCATATCTTCACTTCTCAGCTGGGATGAAATGGCCCTCCTCCACGTGATAGCTATACGGCCATATCTTCACTTCTCAGCTGGGATGAAATGGCCCTCCTCCACGTGATAGCTATACGTCCATATCTTCACTTCTCAGCTTGGATGAAATGGCCCTCCTCCACGTGATAGCTATACGTCCATATCTTCACTTCTCAGCTGGGATGAAATGGCCCTCCTCCACGTGATAGCTATACGTCCATATCTTCACTTCTCAGCTGAGGTGAAATGGCCCTCCTCCACGTGATAGCTATACGTCCATATCTTCACTTCTCAGCTGAGGTGAAATGGCCCTCCTCCACGTGATAGCTATACGTCCATATCTTCACTTCTCAGCTGAGGTGAAATGGCCCTCCTCCACGTGATAGCTATACGTCCATATCTTCACTTCTCAGCTGAGATGAAATGGCCCTCCTCCACGTGATAGCTATACGTCCATATCTTCACTTCTCAGCTGGGATGAAATGGCGCTTCTCCACGTGATAGCTATACGTCCATATCTTCACTTCTCAGCTGGGATGAAATGGCGCTTCTCCACGTGATAGCTATACGTCCATATCTTCACTTCTCAGCTGGGATGAAATGGCGCTTCTCCACGTGATAGCTATACGTCCATATCTTCACTTCTCAGCTGGGATGAAATGGCGCTTCTCCACGTGATAGCTATACGTCCATATCTTCACTTCTCACTGAGATGAAATGGCCCTCCTCCACGTGATAGCTATACGTCCATATCTTCACTTCTCAGCTGAGGTGAAATGGCGCTTCTCTACGTGATAGCTATACGTCCATATCTTCACTTCTCAGCTGAGGTGAAATGGCCCTCCTCCACGTGATAGCTATACGGCCATATCTTCACTTCTCAGCTTGGATGAAATGGTCCTCCTCCACGTGATAGCTATACGTCCATATCTTCACTTCTCAGCTTGGATGAAATGGCCCTCCTCCACGTGATAGCTATACGTCCATATCTTCACTTCTCAGCTTGGATGAAATGGCCCTCCTCCACGTGATAGCTATACGTCCATATCTTCACTTCTCCGCTTGGATGAAATGGCCCTCCTCCACGTGATAGCTATACGTCCATATCTTCACTTCTCAGCTGGGATGAAATGGCCTCCTCCACGTGATAGCTATACGTCCATATCTTCACTTCTCAGCTGGGATGAAATGGCCCTCCTCCACGTGATAGCTATACGTCCATATCTTCACTTCTCAGCTGAGGTGAAATGGCGCTTCTCTACGTGATAGCTATACGGCCATATCTTCACTTCTCAGCTGAGGTGAAATGGCGCTTCTCTACGTAATAGCCCTATTGCCAAATCTTCACTCTCCAGCTTAGATGAAATGGCGCTCCTACACGCCAGCTCTAATTACAAGCCCTCAATAAACAACTCTGATGGTATTATTAGGGTCTCAGAATGTAGAGCAAGCCCGCACTCCTCCCGGGAGCTTACCACGAGGGTCAACGACACCGCGGCTCATCCCCGTCAGTCTTCGTTAAAGACTCAAGTGCACGACGGAGGAGGGAAAACCGCACCGTTTCTTGGGCTGACCCGCGGTGGAGCGTGTGGTCTGTCGCCACGTACACACGGACAAGGTTTTCATACTTTATTTATTAAATGTGTACTTGTATTGAAATAATGATGACAACTACTGGCGAGAAGTGAAGATATCTGATAATCCATAAAAAAGGACTTCAACTTACACACGATCACATCAATTATAGTAGAATTCTGGTAGGAAGAAACATTTAGAAATTGCAAACTTTTTATTTGCAGTCAACATTAATAATATTTTACTATATTAGTATTATTATATAGGTATAAATATTATTTATCAAAGGTAATGGCTGCAGTTTACATGACTTGACGTAGGTATGGAAAAAATAGTTTCAGTAAATTGTTTAATTCTCAAATAAGTGTCTTCATAGATCATGCTACTTTGGATGTCCAATGTGATTGTTTGTATTATGGGTTTTAAATAATTTTATTTCAATAAACATTTTAAGTTTGTATAATTTAAACAATATATTCTCGAAATCATAGCTAAGGTCAATTGCTAGCCATGGTTTTCTTATTACATTTATAGCTGTGCAGGAGATCCGGGTCATGAATAATATCACCCTTAATGAGGTAGAACGGGGTGAGATAAAAGGCCAGTGTTCCTGCAGTTTTTAGAGAAAATTATTTTTTGGGCCTAAATCCTATTGTTTCTGTTGTGAACATCCCTTTTCCTCAACTAATACAAAGCCTACAGCGATGAATACGGTATCAGTGGAAAAGATTTTCTACCGACTTCTGACATAACATACTCATTTTACGTTAGCACACATTGTTTGTTTAAAAGAAAAATCTAAATTCAAGATGATTGATTGCATTCTGATATCATTTATTGTATATTGTAGATAATTGTAAATACGTTCACATTAATAAACTCTCTTTGCTATTTTGTGTATACGCCTCGCTGAGTATTTTATTTCAACAAACCAACAAAATACTAATTGGGGGGGGGGGGGGGGGGGGGGGGGGGGGGGATGGGGGGGGGGGGGGGGGGGGGGGGGGGGGGGGGGGGAGGGGTTAAAGGAAAGGTTGAATGTGCAAAAGTTTCGCAAGGGTTTGATGGTAAATAACATTATGCTCCAATAGAAACGAGTTTAATTTTCTTAACACAATTATATAATTAGTTTTTGAAAATAGGTCATAAGCATAGTATTTAAATGAGAAGCTTTTTAACTGATGTGAAAAAGTGATTATTACATTTTAGGACTTTTGACAAATATTTAACTGTTATTTTTCTTATTATTATTATTATTATTATTATATTATTATTATTATTATTATTATTATTAATTTATCACTGCTCTTACTACCCGTTTCGGTTTATAAGCACTTACGCTAACGTGTAATGGTAGGGTGATTGTGAGATGAAATGGAGGACCTACAGTTTAACGTGAGATCCGAACCACGATGGAGTCCTGGCATTCCTACATTCACAAGTTGCGATTAAATACACGTCTTGTCAAAGGTGAAGGAAGGGTTTGGTAATCAGATAAATCTGTGCAGGGACCCCAGGATCAAACCCCGGACCCCCAGCACATAGTCCGACACCTTACCCCTAGACCACCAAGTCACCTTTAACCACTGTTTGATATCACCGTGTGAAGAAAATTAAATTATATGTTTCTACTAGAGAATTATTTGGTTTCATTTGATAAAAAAAAATTGTTGTATAAAAACCTCAAAAACACTTATTTGCGTACCTACACTTCCACCTTAAGATCATATCTCACGACTACTTAACCGGGAAATTAGAAACAAGATTAAGCTCTAATACAAAACATAATCAAGTTGGGTTAAAACGGCATTCTTCATTTTACAACAGTTAAATTGGGACCTGTTTAGTATTTTTTTTAGTTGTAATCTTTCAATATTTTTTTTTTATGAATTAAAACTATTCACTGGTTTTTATTCAACAGTTTTCTAATTAAGACAACAGAAAACCGCACCACGATGCGATGTCTAGTTCTAGTTGTGTTATATACCTAATTTAGGTGCTATCCCTGGGGTGAGACGGGCTCTTAATTACTCGTAGCTCTGTTGAAAAAGTCATAACGAATATCGGGGTATGAGGTCCCGCCAGCAGTTGGCGTGCTCCGTAATCCAAACAATGAACAGTACCGCGGCTCACAGATTGTTAACACCCGGGTAACAGCTCGTGCCTTACAGCCGCCGGACAACGTGCCACAAGTTAACCTCCCATACTTTCTCTTCAACCAGAACCTACTTCAACGCTTTTAGCTAATTTCTCACATTTTTACACGGGGGACAGGGAGCCTGGGTTTTTAACCCCCAGCAGGGTGTGCTGAGGTGGTTTTCTCACCCCTTCTTGCACGCCAAGGTGTCCTCAATTTCACCCGACCGAGACTCGAACCGATGACCTCTCCATTACCAGCAATCCAGTATATTTTGAACCTAACGCCTTAAACTACCTGACCGTCAGTGTGGGTATATTTTGGACTATTTATCTAGATCTTATAGACATATAATCGGTAATGTAATAAGTCAATTTATTTAGTTTGATGACAACCTAAAACTAAATGTAGTGTAACCAACATTGACAAAATATCCATGGCTAGCTTACAACTAAGTTGGAAAACAAAGTGTCAAACATGACTGCTGCCGGACTGCGCACAGTTACATTAATATATATATATTTATTATTAGCTTCTAGAAATTTCGGAAAAGTGTTTGTAGATTACTGTCGTCTAATATTTCCCACTCTCAATCCATTTATTTATGTCTTACTTTTCAGGTGATATATTAGAAAAAATCTTATTGACCTGGAAAATATAGGTCAGAGTTGTTCAAGGCAAGCTAAAACTCCCTTCTCGTCTTTTTTTGTTAATGTAAAGGGGGAAAAAAAAGTGTTGAACTAAACCTAAAACTTGGTAAACAAGATTTTTAACCAAGCTCTTTCTTGTAATTTTTTTAATGAAAGCTTCCTTAAAGTAAATTTACCAAGGTCTAGAGACACAAATTAAACAAAATACATATCATGCATTGAAATATAAAAATAGGTTACAAAACAGACCATATTTTGAAGAAATATTTAGTTCTTTTTCAAATACGTTGAACAATTTTCAGGATAAAAGGGTTGTTTCTAAAAAGGTTACATACAATATACATACTATAAACAACATCCTCTATTGTTATATACAAGACAGTTTAAAATTATAGTAGGGACAAGGATGAAAAAATGCAAGTAAATAGTTTTTGAGGATTTAGAGAATAAATATTTGGTTTGGAAACTTGTCTTATCTTTCTTTGCTACCTAATAAACTTAACCCCAAATTCACAATTAAACGAAAAAAACTGCAAAGAGATAACCTTGATATTGAATAATTAGTTTTATTTCAAAGACCGCATAATCTTGCATTATCCTCTCATCATGTATCTTCTAGACTATGTTTCTCAGACAAACTTTTATTTTAACAGGAAAGACATTTATAAAAGGGGACATTTTGATCAAAAAATGGGGACTTTCCCGCGAAAAATGACATGAATGGGAATCCTATCCTAGGGAATACATTATTAATCTTAATTGTAAACTGTTTGACCGCCTCTTTTGTCTACTGGTCAGAGTTTCTGGCATAGATTCAGAGGTCTCAGGTTCAATTCCGGCGCTTCCAGAAGTTTTATGTGTGGCAGCGGGAAAGGAACGGGCTCAAACTCAGCCACGCCGAGGACAAAAGAAGAGCTTCTTGAATAAATAGGTAACAGCTTCCGTCCAGAAAACTGAGATTAACGTCCGGAGAGTTTGTTGTGCTTAACACATGACACCCTCTATCCGCAAACGTTAGCACTATTATCGCTAGTGGCTACGGTCGCGCGTTTGGTAAATGTCGCTTGCGAGCCAACGCCAGTGAGTTTTTTTTGGTCAATGTGTATTACTTTTTATTTATGATGTACTAATAAAGTATCTCTCATTCCCATAAAAGACAAACACACCAGTAAAATAACAAAATTTGGATTTACTTTAACTTAGTTATGTCCCAAACATTATTTCCAACAAACATTCTAAGTATCCCGGATATTTTTTGTAGCGTCCAACTAAATTCAATGCCTAAGCGTCCTTCTCAAATTTAAACGTCTTCCATCTTTTCATTCTATTTCAGTGTGCTCCATCAAAAAACTCAGCCATGCGGTATTTTTGTGGGGGGAGTAGGGTCGTTTGTGAGGACAAAATCTACCTTTTGAATAGCGTTTTTGTATGAAAGAATCACTTTATAGAGGACGTATTGAATTACTTCAATCCCATTCATTCAAAAGTGTTGTTTTTTTTCTCTCCATCCAACACGTTTTCTTTAAGACGAGGAATGGTTTTTGTTTATTTTTGGGCTTTTACTTTTTGTCTATGTTATTTTATTTGTCGTCCATTTTGGGCAAGAAGGTAAGAAGAGTCCATTGGTGTGACATTTCAATCTTTCCTCACAGTCAGACGCTTAGCCTATTAATTACGTCATTATGCAACAGTCCAATTTTCATAGGAATAGTCTTTAATAAAATACAAATATTGCTGTCAATAATGATAACAGTTATATGTTATTTTTAGGTAGTGATGATATTTTTCAAAGGATGTCACTTTAGCAATAACTGGATTGTTTATGATTGAGAGATCAGGGTTCTAATCCAGGTCGGCTCTAGTGAGGGCAGTTTTTATTTTACACAAATGGTTTTTCCACTCTTCATCCACAAAAATGTGGGCACTCTTCCTCTAAATTAAACCTTCATCATTTCCAAACCAATTTGTGTTATAAGTACACGTATGCGTGAAAACTGAACGGGTAGTGAGATGTGGTGAAATCATAAAAATATAAATTATAGCCCATCTAAAGTAAAAGGGTGAAAGAACTGTAACTTAATTCCCAAAGAACAAATAAAACTGCACATTTGAGTTTAGAAAAAAACATCAGAGCATTTGAAAAATTGGCCTCTCTGGTCATAGCCCGGTGCGCTAACCACGCGTCTTTATTTACTTCTACTCTTGTACTGGACGTGTTTTTCATCAAACTAGCTAATAAAAATAAGAGGCTCATCTCCCTAAAGTGCTCGTAGGTATTGTGTACTATTTTAGAACGAACGTTTTATTATCATTTCCTTTGTACAATTATTTTAGGAAACCATAGCCCCCTCCTCCACATTCTTTTATTTATTTTTTTCGTTTATATTTTTTATGACGCGACCTGCTTAGTATTATATTGCTGTCGTAACAAGAATTTCCTTTTGTTAGGGTTTTTTTTTCTTTTCCACTGAGCTATCTTGATGCCGTGTCCATTATTCTGGAGCCAAGAGGTTACCTAGTTGGCTTGGGTTGAAGGTCTTCAATTACCATGACAACGTCAGCGGGAGTGGGATGGGCAGTCAGTCCGTCTAACAGAATTGGTGCCCGCCCGCCCTCCTCGGTGATACAGACCAATTTCCATAGGAAAAACCTTACTTGAATGCTATAAGAACTACTAGCTCGACTTTCATGTACTCATACGTAAGGTCATGCAATCTGCAGATGTCACTTTTAATATAAATGATCAAAACCTATAAAATAACACTTATAATAAATTAATATGAGGAACACATTTAAATAACACATAAAACTAAAACGCGATTGTATAAAACATATTTAAGTCAATTAATCAAAATAAATTGATAGTCTATCAATTTATTTATCTTGATTGATTGTCTTAAAGATGTTTATACCAATCGCGTTTTAGTTGTATGTGATATTTAAATGTGTTCCTTAGGTGACCTGGTGGTCTAGGAGTAAGGTGTCAGACTTCTGTGCTGGCGTCCGGGGTTCAATCCTCGGTCCCGGCACAGATTTATCTGATTACCAAACCCTTCCTTCACCTCTGACAAGACATCTTGTGAATGTGTGGAATGCCAGGTCACCACCGTGGTTCGGATTCCACGTTAAACTGTAGGTCCTTCATTTCATCTCGCAATCACCCAACCATTACACATTAGCGTAAGTACGTATAACCCGAACGGGTAGTAAGACGCGGTGCTAATAATAATAATAAAATGTGTTCCTTATATTATTGTCTACATATTCTCTGTACTACAATTATAATGAATATTACTAAAATTACTTATAATAAAGTAAAAGGTCATCATCTATGACCACAAAAAACATGTTTTGTATGTATTACCTAAAAGTCCTTTCTATGAAAATCGGACTTTAGCTGCCCATTCAGACAACCGGTAGAGTGAATTCTTCGACAAGAAACTTCCAGTTGTTACGTTTGCACTTAATATTCACTTGAACTTTTATACGACCATCAAAACTGTTGGCATTCTCTTGAATATAAACTTCTTAGAAATGTTTCGAAATTGATCTTAACACAGGTCTACCCTGTTGTATGTATTTATCCTATTCACTACAAACATTCGTATTAACGTACACACAAATATGATCACATGAATCAAGACGTCAATCTCGTCTGGTTTATTTTAATCGGTGACGAGGAAGTTCCCCACTCTATACTCACGCAAATGTTTGGTACATTTCTTCTAAAGTCTACCTTTATCATGCCTATTCAAATAATGTAGTTAAATGCGTACAGCCCAGATGGATATTAACACGTGGTAGGGAAAAACAACATTCGTTTCAAACCAGGAACCCCCAACCCCCTAGATCAATAGGATTCAACCTGAGGTTCGCGTACCAACTGTGGTTACGCGTAGACATCTTAGATGGTATGTAAAATTTAACATAAATATATCTTACGGGTACGTAAGCTTTGATATATATATATATGATATATTTAATTATGGATATGTTATATATATATACAATTTAAATAAATAAATAAATATATATATATATATAGTCTTACGTACCCCTAAGATGTATCCACATACCCCATGAATACCACTGATCCTTACGAAGGGTACCCAACATTTGAACGGAGGGAGGGAAAAATATATATGCATATATATATATATATTTATTTATTTATTTATTTATTTCTCATTCATAACTTATTATTTAACACATTATTTTGGATGTAATTTGTATAACTTACATTATGCCCCAACAACTTTGGGTACGGATAAGAAGTAATGTCTTTCTTTACATGTCTCTCTGTCAGTCCTGACATCCAGCAAAGATTCTCTCTCTCACAGTTGCGCACAGAGGATTCCTTGATTGAACGCCACGCTGAGTCACTCTCGCTGAGCTTAGTTTCCCATCATGTGAAGGTGTTTCCGCCGTGACTCGCCAGAGGGAAAGCTGGGATAAACGCCCCACCATGCATAATAAGACATTACTGATTCCATGCGGACAATTCATCTCAAGGCTCTGCGAGTATTCGGATTTCGAGCTTCGAGCCGACATCATTAAATATCAGGATCGAGATAGAAAGTTTTGTAGGTTCTTCATTCTCTAGCTTCCTCTTGATGTTCGCACAAACTTATTTTTTTTAAACATTATGGTAAGTATAGGCTATTTAATTTAGATAATATCGGCAATTCCACTTATAAATCATTTTGTAACTTAGCAAATTGTTTAAATTAACATCAAATTTAACATTAATAACGTAATATATCTCTAAAACTACTTTTGAGCAGTAAACTAATTCAATATTTTCGTTCAATTTGAATTATCCTCGATAAAGATTGCAATAACATGACAAGGGGATGAAAATAAAAACGCTAAATAGATCACTATATACTTGAATAATCATTAATTTTACTATTTTTACATTATCCCTTTCTATAATTATAATCCCAGTTAGAAAAGATTTAAGATTGAGAATGCATTTAGATTGATTTCGAACTTGAGGTGGTGTTTTAGGGGACACTAGAAAAGGTAAGTTTTTTTCTGTTTTTATAGAAAAACTTTTTTTGTTACAAAAAATAAAATGTTTCTTCAGTAGAAACATAGAATTTAACTTTCTTCACATGATGATATCAATATTTCTTGAATATTTATCAAGGGTGTCCTGGAATTTAATGACAACTATTCCTCTTAATTTAAAATTTTGTCATCTATTTCCGCTATGCTCGTGACAGACACTCAAGGAGTGTTTAGATCACACACCATGTAAAGTGAATTAAACTCTATGTTTGTACTGAAGCAATATTTTATATATTTTGGCAAAAAAAAAATTGCTAATAAAAACTGCAAACACACGTTTTCTAGAAATTTCCCTACATACCCCCAAACCCCACCTTAAATTATTTAAAACCTGTATTAATACTTTCCACTAGTTAGTATTTAGTTATAGAATTATGTTGATTAACCTGTCTAAAATCAACGTTGTTCAACATTTCAATAAATATTTTAACAAACTTACCATTTTTAAATTTAAAAAGAATATATATATTATTTCATTCTCTCTATAGAAAATTATATTTTAAACATTTTCTTTTTCATTTCAGAGTATGAATATAAATTATATAAACATTAAAAATTGAGTTTAAATGATTTCTTAGTAAGATAATTACTATTGAGAATCCATATAAGGGTCATTCGCAGCTGCGCATAGAGGAATGGAATTGGAATCAAGGAAGTGTCATGCGCGCGATTATTACTCGTACATTAAGGACTAATAAACGAAATATGAAACAATTCAAATTTCTAGCTTCTTTCGATTCTTACATTTTATTATAGGGTAGTTAAAGTTACGAAGCCTTATTTTTGGGGAAATATTAGTTCATTAAAACGTCAATTATATCAACTTATTAGAAATTGTTAGTGTAATTTTAATATCTTTAAAGACATGAGTGTTTAACAGTTTTTAATGATTTTTCTATTCTATTCTAATTTGAGTGTTTAAAAAAAAATCTTTGGTTATTTCTAAGTATTTAAAAACAAATATTTTCATATCAAAACCTTATTTTCAAAAGTATTTACTATTTATAAAAATGAGTGTAAATCTAATTTTAAGAACATGTGCTGTTTTAATATATTTTTAAAATCTCTCATTTTAAAGACATAGTATAGTTAACTCCCGATTATCCATGGTAATGGAGGGGAGGAGTGCCGTGGATAACTCAAAACTACGGATAATCCGAATATTTAGTAAAACAAGAGATTTTAGCACATTCAATTCAAACTATTATTCATATTTCGTGATTGCGTTTATGAAAAAATCTTTATACTTCACGCCTTCAGATAATTAAAAAAAAACCTTTTAAATCAATGTAGAGTAAAATACAGTATATATCACTTAAAAACGTCTGCTTCATTGCAGGATCTTCCTTTTTCCTTAACCCAATATGTATTTTCCGTAACATCAGCTTGTCAGATAAGAACGTGTCCTGTTTCAGATAATTAGGTAGTCGAGTACATTATTATTATTATTATTAGCACCGCGTCTTACTACCCGTTCGGGTTGTACGCACTTACGGTAATGTGTAATGGCAGGTTGATTGTGAGATGAAATGAAGGACCTACAGTTTAACGTGGAATCCGAACCACGGTGGAGGCCTAGCGTTCCACACATTCACAAGATGTCATTTCAGAGGTGAAGGAAGGGTTTGGCAATCAGATAAATTTGTGCTGGGACTGAGGATTGAACCCCGGACCCCAGCACAGAAGTCTGACACCTTACCCCTAGACCACCAAGTCACCCTGAGTACATTCCAGTCTCTCCCAAGAGAAGATGACAAGATTTTTTTTTTAATATTTAATTTCTCTTTAAGAAATTTGAAGTGTGTTCTAAAACACGGTTTTTGGTGTTTAGCTGTAAGTAATTCTTTAAGACTCCATTAAGCTACGACCTTAAGCAATGGCACTCTCAGAGATGTACTGTACTTTGTGGTAGGCATCCGATCAAGGCTGTAGTCAAAGTTCATTTTCTGGGAGGGTGTGTTTTGGGAGACATAGCCTCCAAGACACCAGAGGCCAAGAATATTAAATCACTCTAGAAGCTATTTAATTGTTTTTATGGTAACTAATGGCTAATTAAACTAATCTACCAACTGTTAATTTTTAAGGACAAGTTTAATGTGTGTAATGGTTGACCTTTTAAATATCTATTCGCAAGCCTGGGCATGTATTAATCGACGTTATTTGCGGTCATGAAAGGTGTTTGGGAAGGGGGGTTCAAATGCCCCACTTGCCTCCCTTTGGGTACACCAGTGAGCCTAGACATTGACGAGGAATAAAAAAAAATACTAATCATTCTTTCAGAGATAGGAGGATGTGCTTGACCCCCTCTCATTATCTCCTTGGCTACACGCCTGCCTTGATTACCAAGCAACGTAATTACTACATTATAAAGGTACAGGGGAAATAAGGGGAAAGTCCAACTTTAGCTAAAATTGCGTTAGGGCTTCCATCTGTTAGACAATTATGAAACCTTTCTAACACACGTTAGATTTTGGTTAAAAGAGGTCTCTGTCATATTAAAACCAATTAAAAAAATAATTTGTCCTGGTCGTTATTGGGTTTGAGATATAAAATCTGTCTTGGAGAATGTGTGTGGTGTGACTTCCCCTCCTTTTTACTGTCTACCCCTCAATTAATGTATCTTATTTATTAAATGTTCTTTATTTTATTTTTAACGACAAACAATTTGAAGATACTTTAAAAACGGCCCTCTCAACCGATAAGAGCACTTTGACTGGAACATAAATTGTCCCAGTTCAAGATTGACTTCTCTTGGGACGAGTTTTATTCTACCCGCGGCGGCGTCCGATCGTTTCTTCGTCTTGTCCCCAAATTGAAGGGAGGTTATCTTTAAAGGGGGGGGAAGCAAATCACGCATTTAATGAGTGCGTGACTACGACCGTGACATTTCAGTTGGATTACAATCTAGTGGCGGTTTATACAAGGAATTTAGGGAACATTATTTTTAAATTATTATTATTATTATTATTATTATTATTATTAGAGGTAGTATTATTAAAAGGAGACCCGCTTCGGTGTCCACATGGTCTAAGGTGTCACTCTCGCAAGAGACTAGATTGCCGATGACGGGAAGATCAGGGTTCGAATCCTGGTCGGGTGTATTTAGGGTGGCTTTTCTTGAAACAGCTTTCCACTCTACATCCACACAAATGTGGGTACACTTTATCTAAAATAAACCTTCCTCATTTCTAACATATTGGAGTAATTAGTTCATACGCGTATAACCCGAATGGGTAGTAAGACGCGATACTAAAAAATAAAGTATTAGTAGTACAATATAGCAATAAAGTATTAGTAGTACAAGATAGCAATAAAGTATTAGTAGTACAAGATAGCAATAAAGTATTAGTAGTACAAGATAGCAATAAAGTATTAGTAGTACAAGATAGCAATAAAGTATTAGTATTACAAGATAGCAATAAAGTATTAGTAGTACAAGATAGCAATAAAGTATTAGTAGTACAAGATAGCAATAAAGTATTAGTAGTACAAGTTTAGCAATAAAGTATTAGTAGTACAAGATAGCAATAAAGTATTAGTAGTACAATATAGCAATAAAGTATTAGTAGTACAAGATAGCAATAAAGTATTAGTAGTACAAGATAGCAATAAAGTATTAGTAGTACAAGATAGCAATAAAGTATTAGTAGTACAATATAGCAATAAAGTATTAGTAGTACAAGATAGCAATAAAGTTGTAATGTAATTGATTTGCCCCTGAAAAGTATGTGAAAGCATTGACAAGAATATCGTCCTAATTTTTATAAACGTCTTTATTTCATTTAAATTATATAGTATATTACGTGGCGCTTAAATCACGTCTTCCTCTAAATTATTTACTAGTTAGTTCACGCCTCGTGGTAAGATGGCAGCATCTACTGGAGCTAAATTTAAGACAAGTTAAGATCTTTTAAAGTATTTCCTTCGAGAAGCTTCCAAACGCAATAGGTATTTTTCTTTCTGAATTTGTAGGTGTGTAATTTACCGTTAGGAAGATTCCTTCGAGAAGCTTCTATTGAACTCAGATATATGTGACTTTTTGAAACTCCGTATTTTCACTGTGCAATCGGTCGTGGTCTTGAATGGACGTGATTTAAGCGATCAGTAATTATAAGTTGATAGGCCCTCGACATGATCGAGTTTCGATTAGAAAATATTAATAACAAAATGATTTCAATTTAAAGAATAAACAGATAACAAACTTTATGTGATATATTATCATTTATTAAAGTCTAATTATAAGGAACGAGACATTATAAGTAAAGCACATAGTTGCGTAATAGAAATAATGATTTACGGAGTGACTCTGTTATGTAATATAGCAAATAGCGACACAACGTGGGACATTTATAATCAAAAATATTACGAAGTGTAACAAATGGCGTCCAACGAGGGGCTGAACGCGAAAAGTGTAACAAATAGCATTCCAACGAGGGGCTGAAGAAACGTAATATAACAAATGGCGACACAACGTGGGGGTTAGTATGCGACTATTAACGCTCGCCAAGACTCGTAATGTAACAAATAGCATTCCAACGTGGGACCACCGTATTAGAATGCAACAAATGGCGCTACAACTTAGGGGCTCGAATACCGCGAACTGAGACAGAGGTGCGTCACTGAGCTAAAGGAAGAGACGGCACACCAGGAGACGGCACATAATCACCAAAGGACGGCACACCACACCAAGGAGACGGCACACCACACCAAGGAGACGGCACACCATACCAAGGAGACGGCACAGTCAAGAACAGCGCAAAGGACTGTTGGAGACGGCACACCTGCAAGAGACGACACGCCGACGGCACACCTGCAAGAGACGCACACCAACGGCACACCATCAAGGAACGGGACGGAGGACCTTTTGGAGACGGCATACAGTCAAGAAACAGCGTCGAGGACAGATAAGTGGTCAACAGAAGCTGTAACTCTAATAAAAAAAAAAAATAAAAAAAAAAATAATTTTTTTTAAATCTAATTTCAATTGTGTATTTTGGGGGTAATAAAATTTTGTTTTTATATGTTGGGATTTCACAAATTAAATTAAAACTAACAATATAAAAGTGTATGGGCCTAATTTTAAATTAAATTTCTCACTATAAAAAGTAATTCTTAGATCAATAGTACTTGAAATTTGTCAAGGCCTAACACAAATTAATTCATAGATCAACTTAAGAAAAATTTATTTAAATTTTCAACATGGCAGACAAGGTGATAAGAGAACCCGAAGAGTATGATGATGAAGACACAATGCCATTTATTTATGAGGAGGATGAAAGGGCAGGTCAATTCAGGAGGGCAAATTGTGAACAGGAACAAGAAGGGATGAGGAGGAAATAGGGGCTAGCTCTGGGGAGGTAGCAAGTAACGAAGTAATCCTGCAAACGCTGAATCAAAGTGTAGGGGAACAATAACCTTAGTGGAAGAGAGGGTGGCTAAACCAGTAGAACAAGTAGATCTTTTAAATGCTATATTAGAAAAAATTGATCGAACTGCATCAGAAAATAAACAGGATTTTAAAAAGGATTTGGAAAAAATGGGACAAACTTTAGAAACTAAACTCAACCAAAAGGTCGACGAACAATCAAAGAATATAAATAAAAATATAAATAAAAAATTTGAGAATTTAGAATTAATTAATCAAAATTTTATCCAACAAATTAATGAAATTAATGACAGGGTTTCAGAAAAAAAAAAAACAAGGAAATTTAGAGGTTAGGCAGGAAAATCTAAGAAAGGAACAGTTTAAGTTAATCGATCAAATATCTTCAGTGACAAACAAAACAGAGGGTTTGGAGAAAAAATTAGATAAAGAAACCAGTAAATTAGAAAAACAAATACAAACACAGGATATACAGATAGCACACAACAAATCAGCTGTTCAGGTAGTGCAATCCAATTTGGAAATTCAAATAGAAAAGGTGAGGTTAGAAATTGAAGGGCAAGAGGATGCTAATAGGCAATTTATTAAAGAAAATATTAATGAGGAGATTCAAATAGAAAGGAAAGAAATTGTGGAGATAAAAGAAATTGTAAATGAAAACAAAAAAAACGGTTGGCACTTTAGATCAGAAAATAAACAACTTAGCTGATCAAGTACAACTTAACAAAGGTAGGGGGACAGATAACAAAAATGGGTGTAGTCACAATCTCTTAACCAAAAATGTCAATGACCTTACTTTGTCACTCATTCCTAGGTATAGGGGAGCAAAGGGCAAAATATCTGTGGCTCAATATTTGCAAAAAATTGAGAGAGTTTGGAAAGAAGAGGATTTAAGGGAAAGGAACAAAATTGAAATTTTGCTCTCATGTTTAGAAGGGGAGGCTAGGAGCTGGGCCAGTTATTTAGAGGATGAATGGAGACCTATGAACAGGCTAAGCGCGCATTTTTGGATCACTTTTGGTCTCAAGAGATGCAGGACGACTTTCTGCAGTTAATATTTAATAATAGATATGATTCAAAAAAAGGCACAATGAATGAGTATTTTCATGGTTTTGTTTCTCAGGCTAGGTATTTAAATTATCCATTGGAAGAATACAGGTTGGTGAAACATCTAACAAATCACTTTCCTCTTCAGGTACAAAATGTACTGTTAAGTGTTAATGCCCAAAATGTGAAGGAGATGGAAAGAGTATTGATAGGATTTGACAATAGGTAGCTAAGGAATTGGAGAGGGGGTGAGAAATAATAATAATGTAATTAGAATTATTAAACAAGCTCTTAGTATATTATGTAATTTTATCTTCTTAACCTTGTAAATAAGGGCCATTTCATTGTAAAGATTAGTATGGAAGGTGACCCTCCTTAAGTATAGTCAGTTGAGGGAGGGAAGCATCCTCTGAAGTGCTTGGTGAAGGAAGGAGTAGAAATGGATTTATTACAAAGTATAGTCAGTTGAGGTTGGGGGTGTACCCGGAAAGCACCAGGTCAGACAAGTAATTTAAGGCAAGCTTATAATAAAAATTGAGTTGAGGCAGGTAATCTCTGCTATACAGTGACATGTTGTGATGTCAGGACTTGGATTCTTCGACGTTTGGCAAGAGAGTAGTTTTGTCGCAGAGGTCTGACTACCTTGTGAGTTTTAGGGGGCAGGGATTGAACCTGGACCACCCGAGTTATGGGAATTTTGTAAGTGTTAGGGGGCAGGCATTGAACCTGGGCCACCCGAGTTAAGTATTGTGAGTTTTAGGGGGCAGGCATTGAACCTGGACCACCCGTATTAGAGTTTTGAGAGTTTTTCTGGGCCAAGGGGTCAGCAGAGTTCTGAACGCCTGTGGTTACCAGACATTTGAACGAGGTTTGGACCGTTAAGAGAACGCCTCTTGTGTGTTTTGAAGGCCTGAGAAATGGGATTGTCGGTCACTGTATGCCGGGAAGTATCCTGAGGATACGTTCCAGTTTTTGGGAGTTAGCCTTTATTGAGCCTGTTATAAAAATAAATCAATATTATGTCACAAGTTTAAAGCAATTTTTTTTTTAAATAAAATTTTCATAATAATAAATAATAATTAATTATAAGAATATTTCAAAATGTGAGCTTGTATTAAACCACTAAGGTCTTGTTAGAGATTGTATATACTATGGTTCTCTGTGCTGTGGAGAGATTCAGCATCGAGTTGTTGTTTTTCATTTTGTTTTACTAGGGGGTTTAAATGTCATCCTAATTAAATCAATGATACTGTATGATAATAATAATTTTCTGTTGTTAGACAATGTATGTGTATGATATTGCCATTTCTATGATTTAAACAATGTACTTATATGTTTTACTAGTTAATTATGTTTATTTTAATTTTTTATGTTAAGTTAACCTATTTTCAGCAAATGTGGTGCTCATATAGCAAATTTTAGTTGACCGTTTGGTACATAAAGTTGTAAATGTTTGTGATCATATAGCAAGTTTGGCCAAGAGACTTTTAAGAGTAAGTGTAACAAAGTGTTAAGAGCCTTGGTTAAGTGTGTGAAAAAAAAATCACAAAAGTGGATCCGTGAAGGATCATGAAACGAAGTGCAACAATTATTTAAAGAAGATTGTATAGAATTAAAAAATAAAAGACAAGACATAAAGGAAATGCAAATTGCTTGGAAAAAATTAATTAAAAGACACTTCGATTTGAGACAATTAAATTAAATTTTCTTGATATAATAAACTTAGACTATGTTATGTCAGTTAATTATAATTAGGCTGACATCTTACTTAGATATTTTATTTCATTTAATCATAATTATACTAAATGTTTTACTTAGATTATCTCATTTTAGTTAATCCTAATTATAACTGATACATTTTATTTTAATGCTTAATTCATATAACTTCCACTTCAAAATATTGAACTTGATGCAATTTTGTTAATTCTATACAGGATGTTTAAAAATATTGAACTTTAAGTAAATTTTGTGAAACTATACAGGATGTTTCAAAATAGTGAAATTTTTGTAAAATTTGTAAAACTTATACAGGGTGTACGAAAGGTGATCATGTCTTCTTTTTTTATTTTGGCAAAGCGTATCAAAAAGTATAAGACTAGTCTCTACTTTCAGATACACTTTGGGGGGTATTGTAATGTAATTGATTTGCCCCTGAAAAGTATGTGAAAGCATTGACAAGAATATCGTCCTAATTTTATAAACGTCTTATTTCATTTAAATTATATAGTATATTACGTGGCGCTTAAATCACGTCTTCCTCTAAATTATTTACTAGTTAGTTCACGCCTCGTGGTAAGATGGCAGCATCTACTGGAGCTAAATTTAAGACAAGTTAAGATCTTTTAAAGTATTTCCTTCGAGAAGCTTCCAAACGCAATAGGTATTTTTCTTTCTGAATTTGTAGGTGTGTAATTTACCGTTAGGAAGATTCCTTCGAGAAGCTTCTATTGAACTCAGATATATGTGACTTTTTGAAACTCCGTATTTTCACTGTGCAATCGGTCGTGGTCTTGAATGGACGTGATTTAAGCGATCAGTAATTATAAGTTGATAGGCCCTCGACATGATCGAGTTTCGATTAGAAAATATTAATAACAAAATGATTTCAATTTAAAGAATAAACAGATAACAAACTTTATGTGATATATTATCATTTATTAAAGTCTAATTATAAGGAACGAGACATTATAAGTAAAGCACATAGTTGCGTAATAGAAATAATGATTTACGGAGTGACTCTGTTATGTAATATAGCAAATAGCGACACAACGTGGGACATTTATAATCAAAAATATTACGAAGTGTAACAAATGGCGTCCAACGAGGGGCTGAACGCGAAAAGTGTAACAAATAGCATTCCAACGAGGGGCTGAAGAAACGTAATATAACAAATGGCGACACAACGTGGGGGTTAGTATGCGACTATTAACGCTCGCCAAGACTCGTAATGTAACAAATAGCATTCCAACGTGGGACCACCCGTATTAGAAAGTAACAAAGTATTAGTAGTACAAGATAGCAATAAAGTATTAGTAGTACAATATAGCAATAAAGTATTAGTAGTACAAGATAGCAATAAAGTATTAGTAGTACAAGATAGCAATAAAGTATTAGTAGTACAAGATAGCAATAAAGTATTAGTAGTACAAGATAGCAATAAAGTATTAGTAGTACAAGATAGCAATAAAGTATTAGTAGTACAAGATAGCAATAAAGTATTAGTAGTACAAGATAGCAATAAAGTATTAGTAGTACAAGATAGCAATAAAGTATTAGTAGTACAAGATAGCAATAAAGTATTAGTAGTACAAGATAGCAATAAAGTATTAGTAGTACAAGATAGCAATAAAGTATTAGTAGTACAAGATAGCAATAAAGTATTAGTAGTACAAGATAGCAATAAAGTATTAGTAGTACAATATAGCAATAAAGTATTAGTAGTACAAGATAGCAATAAAGTATTAGTAGTACAAGATAGCAATAAAGTTTTAGTAGTACAAGATAGCAATAAAGTATTAGTAGTACAAGATAGCAATAAAGTATTAGTAGTACAAATATAGCAATAAAGTATTAGTAGTACAAGATAGCAATAAAGTATTAGTAGTACAAGATAGCAATAAAGTATTAGTAGTACAATATAGCAATAAAGTATTAGTAGTACAAGATAGCAATAAAGTATGTTCTTGAGTTTGATTTATTCAAGACTAGTAAATTATAAATAAATAATAAATTAAATTTTTAATTGTTCCAGATTATCGTTGAAGCATTCAAGTTTGGTTATGGACTACTAAACACTTCACCAACATGTAAAGAAAACTTGATTAATTAAATATATTACTTTTGGACTTGTTGAATGTGTTTGAGACGTCTGATATCTAGTTGTTATTTTTAGTAAAACAAAATCAGTATCATACTTTATTGCCACACTATAATAACAGTATGATAATTTAAAATTACTTTTTTTTTGACCTGGTGGATAATATTAGCACAGGACTTACAAACTAACTTAACTCTTGAAAATAAACAAAAACTTGGTGGTCAGTTCGCTAAAAAATTAATCTAGATCAATTTGAATGTAGTGAAGATGTCGATTTCAATAAATGGGATCAATTTATGACAACTGTAAAATTTAAATTCTAGATTCTAAAGAGATAATTTATATAGATCCATCTATAGTATTTCTCAATCAAGTCTTGACCCAAAGGAAAATGAATACGGATTTCCGTTACAACTTTTGACTTCCTATGAATGATAATGTTCTATCAAGATGTTTAGATGACACTTCCGTTTAAATCCCCATCTTATACGCGTAGTTTGTTTCCGGGGTTGAGTGGTTATGAAGGCCAACTACAGGTTTAGGTGACGCTGACTATATATCCCGAGCAATACATACCTCGCCCTATCCCCTATTGCGTCTTACTAACCATCCTGGATATTTTTATTTTAACTACTCTAATGGGGAAAAGGATGAGTAAGGTGTAATTTAAAGAAAATCTGCTTTATATGTACTGTAGGAGAGTGACAAATTATTCTGAAAAAAAAAAACCATTTTAAGTACAACCGACCCATACTCGAACCCCGACCTCCCTGCCACCAGCAATCCAGTCTATTTTGAGAGTGCTGATGCCTTAGACTTTACGGCCACCAATGAACACCCCTTTTACCAAGCTTATTTTGTTTGTTTCCATTATGCTGTAACTTGTAAGAGATGGCCATGGTGTAATAAGTCATAGTAAGACTGATAACTTTCAATATAACGGAGTGTTACACGTAAGTAGAAGATCTAGTTTTAAGTGGCGATAGAATAAAATGTTTTTATATCCAGTTTGTCTTACAAAATAGTAAATAGTTGAGTTAATGGGTATTTAAAAAAAAATAAGCCTATGTCTAGGAAAGTAGCATTCCTCTCCCTAACAGCAGCTAGCTCTTGTTCAAGGGGGGTAGAGGGGGGAGAGGGAGTGAAACAACCATTTAATGGTCCTAGACTCCTCGTCCCGACATTCATTACGTCCAAGGTTACGTCAGGTGCTGTAGACTGGTGTTGCGTTTGTTGCCTAACACTCATTTATCATTACGTGCGCGCGTGGTGTGGTGTGGGTAATTTATACTCTGATCGACGGGGAAGTAAGTTTTTATTTATTTTTTTAGCCCCGCGTCTTACGGGCTATAAGCTGATGTACTAATTAGGGACTAGGAAAGTTTAATTAAGAGGAAATACACCCGCATTTGCGTGGAATGAGAGTGGCAAACCATTTTAGGGGGAATCACCCTCACTGCACCCGGCCGGGATCGAAACCTGATCTCCCCGTCTTCAACATTCTAGTCTAACACGATAGTGACGCCTTAGACGATTCGGACACTGAAGCGGCTAGAGTTATATGTACCCTGAATGTTTTGTTTAGGGGTTCGGAAGCACTGTGCAAGATAGGTTAGGGGGTGGGGGTGGAGAGGTGGAGAGGCTTGACTGAAAAGAGGGTGTGAGGGCCCTGAATTACTCTATCATAGGGGTCGAAAATTGGCCGATTTCGATCGATCTTGTGGCAATTTACAGTCGAAACATGTAAGAAAAATGTATCGTCGCAAATACTGTATATAAAGTGTTTCAAAAAGATCTCTGAGCATAACCAAAATAACTTTAAGATGAATTAAACAGCCAAGCTATTATATTTGTTAATTACGGCTATATCCGCATCTACATAAAATTTTCTTTAAATTGAAAATGACACCTGGACACGGATATCAAACCCGAAACCTTTGGCTAACAACGCCAATGCTCATACCAGTGAGCATCTAGGAGTCATCCCGTGCCGCGGAATCATTATTCACTCGTATAGCTGAAGATTTCCACACGTCCATCAAAGAATGCCTTAAAATATCTCCAGTCCCCCCCCCCCTCCCCGAACAAGGGGTCTCAATCACCCCCAGAACTGCGAGTTCCGGAGTACCTGTATTTGTCATACATTCTGTAAGGCTATTCCTATGGAGATCCGACTATAGTTCGGTTAGGAGTATGCCGGGGGTTTGACTATGACCAGATCACACCCACAAGACAAACACTAATTTGACTCCTGAAAGAGTCTCGTTTAGAGTCCTGGTTTGTTTCTACCCTAACGTAACAGAAAATATTTACCAATAAGAATAAATGCTTTAAAAATGAAGGGGAAAAAAAAGCCTTTTATTTAAATCAATTTTCTTAGCCCGCTACAATGGCTACAATGGTTGCTATAGACTGGATTGCCTATTATGGAGATATAAGGGTTCGAATCTCAATTGGGTGTAATGAGGGTTGTTTTTTTTCTAAATGGTTTCCCACTATTTCTCCACAGCCCGATCTGATAGTAATACGCGATGCACTAATCGTAATTGCTGAATTATTTTTTATCATCATTTTCTCACCACCTGTTCAGGTTATACGCATACATGATAATTACTCTAATGGAGTAGGTATGAGGAAGGAAGCATGTTAGAGGTATTCTATCCACATTGGCGTGGAAGCAAAAGTGTGAAACCATTTAGGAGAAATCACCGTCAGTAGTCCAATATCCCCGTCTTCAGCAGGCCAGTTTAACAAGAGAGTGACGCATTAGACCTTTTGGCCAATGAAGCGGGTAATTTTCTGAAGTTAAATGAACACAAAATAAAACCTAATCCCCATGTGACGTCTAGTAACATCTTCGTTGTTTTAGCCAACGGCTAATTACGTGCTATGAAGTTTTTTTTTTAACGCCCGGTCCTACCCGGACTTAGTTGATTTATAAATTATCAAAAAAAATCTATAAAATAATCTAATAATGTAAAAAAATCTATAAATTACCTAATAATTCTAAAAAATGACATAATATTTAGAAAATATTACCTAAACATATGAACAAAAACTGTAAATGCACATGACAATAATTAATCAATTACGCACTTTACAAAACTTAACCAACAAAATATATATACTATAAAAAGCTTTTCATCTAAAATATCTCATTTGCTAAATATAAGATTTATTTACAAATATCTGCTTCAGAAGTAATAGCTACCCCCTCCCAATGCAACCCTTTCCAGCCTATTGAATCTCACCAGAAATGTGGGTTTTTTTTACAATCAAACAAGCAAAGAGGATACAAAGTTCATTATCCTTTCGTTCCAACAACTGTGCGTTGAAACAAATAATGTTTTAGTATCAATGCATTTTAATAAAATATCGATAGTACTGAAAAACATACTTATTTAATAAAATAGCCTAAAATCAACTTATTGTTGCCTAAAAATGACTCAAAAATGCGCAAATCAATTAAACAAACATTCACTCTGACATAAAGTGACAAAATAATGACCTATAAAAAAACATCTTCACAACCAAGAGCCATGAACAAATAATTTATATGGATATGAGCATTGCTTGTTATATATCATCAAACCCGTGTCCTGCTTATCACCGTCTAAAGTTTGTTAAAAGGTCACGTGTTAAGAGTCTCACTCGGTAATTCAAGGTGAAATGAGTATTCGTGTTTATTTTTTCACCACGTCTCTGCGTCACCGAACATTTTTTACCGATTGAACATATACATATAACCCGTACTACTGGCCGCATGGTATAAGATGCTGGAATCGCATTGCGCAAAGTCACCGTTGACGGTATGAGTGTTCGATTCCCAGCTGGGTGCACGTAAAGGGTAATTTTTTTTCTGTAATATATCACTCTGGATTGTCTCATCTCTTTTCACGCTATTGTAGGTACATTTCTTCCTCAAACTATCCTCCTCAAGTCATTTATTTAGACTAAAACTGTTAATAACTATGTTGTTAAATGTGCTAGTTAAAACAAATTGAGCCGCTTCAGTGGCTGCGTGGTCAAACGTGCTACTCTCCCAGTAGACTAAGCCGCTGATGACGGGGAGATCGAGGTTCGAATCTCGGCTGGGTGTACTTAGGGTAGTTTTTTCCAAACTGATTTTACACTCTCCCACTACACAAATACGGATACACGTCATATAATATAACCTTCCTAATCCCTAAGACTATTAGCGTAGTTAGTACACAAGAATATAACCCAAACGTGTAGTAAGACGCGGGTGCTAAAAGATAATTAAAAAATGTATGTATTGGTAAGGTTAAAAGGTGATGTGTACCATTTAGAGGCACTCGTTCAAATAAAAGCACGTGACATCTTGTCCTACCTATATTAGGCCACGGTTAATGAGCTTCCAGGCTCACAGTACCTGTATTGGGAGCCAGGAAGGGGGCTAGGGTGGTCCACCGAGACTTGCACGTTGTGCGCTATTTGACCACGTGTAGGTTGATGACACGTGGAGACACGGCGTCTGGTTAGGCTTCTAGAAGAACTCCGCCCTTCCTCTTTTCCTGGTCTTCCCACGTGTCATCAACCTACCCGCGTGTCTTTCTGCCCATGTGGGACATACGTGCCCTTACATGGCGACATCGCGCTGACATATCAGTTAGGAGCTGAAGAGGAGAGAGGCTCGGAACCGAAAACTCTTGCCTAAAAGATGATTATATAGTTGGTTAATCTAGACTACAATTTTGATTCTCTCTATTAACTTCTTTTGAACGTGTGGTTCAATCTTCGGTCCAGACACAGGTGTATCTGATTGCCAAACTCTTCCTTCACCTCTGACAAAACGTGTATTAATCACAACTTGTGAATGTGGGGAATGCAAGCCTCCACCGTGGTTCGGATCCCACGTTAAACTGTAGGTCCTTCATTTCATCTCACAATCACCCTACCATTTACACATTAGCGTAAGTGCGTATAACCCGAACGGGTAGTAAGACGCGGTGCTAATAATATAATAATAATAATAATAATAATAATAATAATAAATAATAATAATAATAATAATAATAAGAGTCAACAAAGTTTTTCGATATTGCAAGCCATATGGGTACAAAAAAAAAAGGGTGGGCCAGTTTGAAAAAATTATAAAACAAAACATTTCAACTTATATTTCTCATATATAATTAGTTATTAGTTTATTTTTATGAACACAATGATTGTTTGTTTGCTAAATCTTTTGCGGGTCCAGATAAAATCAGTCGGTGGGCGGGTTCATCCCGCGGGTCGCAGGTTGTTACCGCTGTTCTAAATGTCAATCTCAGTTAGTCTGGTTTGTTGGTGCCGGAGAGATTAAGGTTAGAATCCCGGATAAGTGTACTTGAGAGTGTTTTTTCCTAAATGATTTACCACTTTCCATCCACGCAGACACGGGTAAATTATCTCTAAATGTTACCGTTCTCATTCCTAAAACATAGGCCTAAGCGTGGTGTATATATATATAATAAGACTTGGTGAAATAAAAATGTTTTTGAAGTTAGGTGCTCTGGACCATTGCCGAGTTTCTCTCTTTTTATCGTCGGCTTATCGAACCCATGTCGTCATCCTGTCATTGTATCGGAAACGTTTGTCAACTATTTTACTCTGGAAAAAAAAATCATTCCAGCAGAGATTCGGTACACTTCCCGAGATA
The DNA here is from genome assembly GCA_039000515.1 of Timema cristinae. Classification (NCBI taxonomy): domain Eukaryota; kingdom Metazoa; phylum Arthropoda; class Insecta; order Phasmatodea; family Timematidae; genus Timema; species Timema cristinae. The sequence goes on from JBCFYV010011172.1 coordinate 128,342,493, forward strand.
TTGCGATGATATTCCATACCTGTGTGGGCATACGCGAGAAGCGCATAACGTAACAGGACGACTGTGTTACGCCAGATTCCCTCGGCGAACAACCGAAGCGAAATGTCAGTTCCGCCTTTGACTGTACGACGCGTTTAACAGATGATACCGTCTCTTACGGGGACGAGAGCTGCTAGGGAACGCGTTTCGGAAGATGAGCTTCAGTTTCACGCGGACAATGGCGTCATTCTATATGTTGTTTTGTGGTAGAGAGGATGTGGATTTCTGAAAACCATTCGGGTGTACTGAGGTGATTCTTCTTCAATTATTTCCAGTCGTCCGCCACACGAACGCTGATACATTTACTATACATTCTATCTTACGCCTTCATAATTCACTAGTATACATATTCGGAGAGTCATGACGGGTAGTAAGATATGAGACACGACGTAAATGGGTGGAATACTGCGTAGGGGTTGCCCCATAATGGGTTTCGACCGATTTTATTCCAAATCATTAACATTTAAAAAAATATAGAACTAAATTAATAAAATGTATATTAAAGTAACAATAAATATATCATGTACCATGTGGATGATTGTAAGTCCAGAAAATATCATCTAATTAAAATTATAATAATTATTATATTTTTCTAACAAAATAATTATCAACTAATTTTAATGATTTGTTTAAATGTCGTTGACCTTAAAAAAAGAATGGCATTTCACCCTAATAATTAATTAAAAATAATGATTCCCCATTTTTTATTTTACTAAAAAACACTTTTTAAAAATTGGGGTTAAAGGGATAAAATTTTTTTTTTACTTTTTTTTTTATATATTATTAAAAATTTTTAAAAAAACCCCCTTTGGGGTTTTTTTTTTTTTATTGATAAATTTTTACCTTTAAATTAGGGAAGGTTAAAAAATAAATTGGGAAAACCCACCCCGAAGATGGGGGTCAATTAAAAAAACCCGCCCCAACCCAACCCCCGGTAGTTCAAAACTTGACCTAAAAACATTTTTTTTAGAGTTTTCGTTTTGGGCCCTTTTTAAAATCGTTTTAAAAATTTTAGGAAAGTTGGGGTTTTTTTAAACAAAGTTTTTTCTTTTTTTTTTGGGTCAATGCCCCCAAAATTAAAAAAAGGTTTTTTGCAACTTGGTAGTCGAGGGTCAAAGTCCCCCTTTTTTAACCCCCAAACCCCAAAAACCCCTTAAAACAGGAAATTAGGAAATTTTCAACATTTTAAAAGGGGGCAATTTCCCCCTTTTATTCAAAAAACGCAGTTTTTCCAAAATAAATTTTTAACCCAAAAAAAAAACCCCCCTTTTAAACCCCTTTTTTAAAAGGGGCCCTTTAAAAAAAAGGGGTGTGGTACAAACCCCCCTTTCGAGGTTAAAGGGAAGTTTAAAGTTTGTTTTCCCCCAAAAAACCCAAAAATTTCCCAGGTTTTATTCCCCTTTAAATACTAAAAAAAAGTCGGTTTTTATCTACCCCCAAGTTTGAGGTTTTTTAACCTTTAAGTACTAAAAATTGTGGGGCTTTTTATCCCCCCGAAATTTCCCAGGTTTTGACCCCTTTAAGTAAAACATTGGGGGTCTTTCTACCCCCCCTTAATTTTCCCGGGGAAAATTTTTCCCTTAAGTAAAAACTTTTTCGGTTTTTACTAAAAACCCGTTTCCCAGGCTTTTATTTCAAAAAAATAAAAATTGTCCCGGGTTTTATTATAAAAACCCTAATTTTGGGGTTTTTAACCCTTTAAGTAAAAAACGATTTGGTTTTTTATTACTCACCCCGTAATTTGGGTTATGACCCTTAAAATATAAACGATTTTTCGGTTTATTTTATAAAAACCCAAATTTTTTGAGGTTTTTGATTTCCTTTAAATACAAAAAGATTGCGGTCTTTTACCCCAAAAAACCCAATTTCCCCCGGGGTTTACCCCTTTAAGTCTAAACGTTTTTCGGTTTTTATTACCAACCCCCTAATTCCCGGGGTTTTGCCCCTTAAGTATTTAAAAGATTGCGGTTTATTACCCCCCCGTAAGTTCCCGGGGTTTTATATTTAAGTAAAAAACGTTTGGGGGTTTTCCCCTTTTTTACCCTAAGGGTTTGGGTTTTGTTTTAAGAAAAGATTTTTATTTCACAAAACCCAAATTTTTGGAAAGGAAGTCCAATCATTTCCCCCAAAAATTATTTTTAGTACCGGTCTTATACCTTTTTTGGGAAACGTTATTTAATTTACTCTAATGTGTTAGAGCTTTGGGGGTTTTTAGTTTTTTTTCCTTATTTTTTTTAACCCCTAAACGCAATTGCGGTACATTTCCCTCAAAAACCAACTTTACTCTTTCCCTAGCACAGTAGGTAATTAGTAAAATAGCCTAATAGTGTTGCCCCAACGGTTTTAAGGAGGGGCTAACAAATATATTTAAAAATATATTTATAATTTTTTACTTTATACCGTCTTATACCGATTCAGGTTACCCAAAAATTTTAAAACCCGTAGGAAAGTGCCCGTGGGAGGGGTAAGGTGTCAGACTTTTTGTGGGGCCCGGGGGTTTAACCCCGGTCCCCCCCAGATTTTCTAAACAAACCTTCCCTTTACCTCTGAAAAAGAATTTGTGAAAGTGGGGAAAGAGGTCACCGTGGTTCGGATTTTACGTTTGGGTAGGTTTTAACCACAATAACCCCACCCTTAACATTAGGTAAGCGGATAAACCCCAAGGGTAGTAAACGCGGGGCTTTTTTTTTAATAATAATAATTAATAATAAAACACAGTAGGGAATTAGAATTTAATAAAAAATTTACCGCATTTGGGGGAGGAAACCCCCCTTAGAAAACCCCGGTGGGAATTTGTAAACCCGGCAAAACGAGACTGAGGGCCTTCCTCCCCCATCCCCCCCGGTGCGGTTTCCCTCTTTCTTTCTTGATGATCCAAATAATGCTTCATATTTGAAACAAAAGAGTTAGTTCTCTTTGTCGTACATCCTTTTTTCTTCCCCCCCTAACGTAACACACCCGAGAGACTTTTCCCCCCGAAATGAGCGCATGAGCGGACAAATGAGTGAAGAGTACGCCCCGGTCATTATAATCACAACCAGACTTTATTGAGGACCACCCCCGGGATCAGAGTTGCGCCCGGTTTTTTGGGCCCCTCAGCACATTCTTCCCCTTAAAGATAAAACTGAATGTCCTTGGCGGTACTTTGGGCGCGTTCTTTTTATACGTGATATTGCGCAGGCTGGGAGAGGACGGCAGATGTGGACAGTTAATTTTTCATACGAAGAGCCCTTTTTTATCTTACATATACAAATTTTTTTTTAACGCCCCGTTTTACTGTCCCTAGGGTTTACAAATTATGTACTAATTACGGTAAAGTGTAAGGTGAGGAGGGGTGAATTTAGGTAAAAATACCATTTTGCGTAGGGGATAAAGTAAAATATTTAGGAAAACCCCCCCCCAAAACCCAAAACCCTATTGAAACCCCAATTTATATTTTCGCGCCCGTTTTTTGTGGGTGTGCACGCCTTGACTAGGGGTCAGCGTCCCATTTTTTATCGCGGCCATATGGGGTTTAAAAAAACGGGGATTCCCAAATTTGGGGCCCCGTACAAACTGTTAGACAAAAGGTTTTTGATAGTTACAAACAAACTATAGACAACCCTTTTGTTTTGGAGCTCTGCCAAACCAAAAACCCCCAAAATTTTAATAAGGGTGTAAACGATCAAAACCAGGAGGGGTACGATAAAATTTTTTTTATTGTTTTTTTTTTCCTTCAGTAAGCACCTTCAATTTTGGGGGAAGGGGGTAGTTGCAAAAAACCTTTTTAGAACCTAACCCAACCAGTTTTTACAAATGTTTCCGACAACAAATCTATAAAAGACTTAAAAAGGTTTAGCATTCCCACACATGTTTACCAACAACGACGAACTTGAATAAAGCAAGTAAAATTTCTATATAAAATTATGTATTGTATTACTTGTAAGCAGAGTAAGGTGGAGTAGATAAAATTAATATATGTTTATGTTTTGAAAAGTGAACGTGCGCAATTCACCTATGGCGTGTTTCAAATAAGCTATTAAGCTTTTAAGAGATCTATATCTTTTATAATCCTCCTAGTCAGTGAACGTGGCCCAATTCACCTGTGTGATTAAGATCTAATCGGCATTCTGGCCCAGTTGTAATGTCCGAAAAAAAATTGGTGGGTCAGTTTAAAAACTATATTTCACCAAATCTTTCAACTTTATATTTCTTTCTATAGTAATTAGTTATTAGTATATTTTTATAAACACAATTTGTTTGTTTGATAACTCTTTTGAGGGCTAAATTAAATAATTTGGCTGACCGGATCAAGCTCGCGGGATGTAATTTGCTGACCACTACCTTAGAGCATTAACTAGAAAGAATGCTAGACCTACTTTCATGTAGTCTTATACCAATCCAGATGCTCCTAATATTTCACTATTAACAGAGTATCAACTTTTTTAATTTGTAAGATAAAATACCTTTTGTCAAAACTTATTATATGTATTATTATGGGCGTACTGAGGGTTGTTTTTCCTAAATTAATGTTCCACTCCCTCTCTCTCACCCCAAAATGCGGGTGCATCTATTCTAGATTGTAGTTTTCCTCCCTCATTAGTGTATTAAAAAGTGCGGATAGCCTGGGCAGTAAGACTAGATGATAAAAAAAGTTCAAATGGTAGAAATAAGGAGAATAGTTAAATGGAGGTGGAAGAGGAATATAAAATAAAAGCACTCTTAAAATCATATTTTTAAAATCATCCTCAACACACTAGGCTAGCATCCGAACCTCGATCTCACCGTTAACTGCTACCAAGGGCTATATGAATCTATCGTCGCAGACCACTTGGCCACCGGCGTCGGTCCCTACATAGTTAATTGGAAGGCATGCGCGCAATATATAAGAATAATACCCAGCAGAACCGAATTTATGAAGACAAGAGGAAATGTAGTTTCTTCTTTTCACTCCCCCTAAAGCCCTTCAGGCTCTATTTGACTGGTTTTAAAACATTTTATGTCGAAGCCCTAAGGGCAGTGGGGAAACAGGGTGAGGGAGGGTGGCTCTAAGACCTCCCACCATCTCTCTCTCTTTCTCATCTTCTAGCTTTTATTCACCGCTTGTAGATGATCAATTAAACCAAACCCCGGGTCTTTAAGACTTGAGGAATCCGGCCAGCCCCTTGTTTAAAATCAACACAAGACAAAATAAAACTACTTGACACACACGTCATGCAGGAGGAGAAATTGACGCTGGAGAGGCGGTACTAAGCACGCCACGCATGTTGGGTGCTATGAAGGCTCCATAAATTGAAGAAGCGCAGTTTTATATAGCCCATTTATGATAAGTTAAAATATTTTTTAATGATTTTTTATCCATACTTTACCCTCTCTTGTCAAACTAGTTACTCCCCTAATGGGCCTATCTACTTTAAGTCATCGACTCAACTCGATTAATTTGTACCAAATGTTTCTGTGAAAGTTAAAATATCACGTAAGTCAAATGGTACTTAAATATTAAGTATTTTTAACATATATTTTTATTTTGAAGGATATTTAGGCTTTATAGTTTTGGGTTTATACTTTGTTTTGACCCGTATCACACGAAACTAGCTCGTACTTGAAATCCAGTGTGCTATGCTCACGCTACATTTATCTAGCGTCGTGTGAATCAGAAAAAAGTATACTGGTTCTGCCTCTTGGTACTGGCTACCATACTAGTTGTGAGGGTAAAACAGGCACTATTTTTGTACTAGTTTTCCGACACTAGTCTGTGTAATTCAACCAATCATGCGCGCTGAGACTGTTGTGTAGCGAAATGGTAATAAATGACGCCAACATGGTCATTGGATGTGATTTTGTTGTTGGCAGAAAATTATTCTAAACACCTTGTTTATATAATACCAAATTGCCACAAGTATGACAATATATTTAATTATAAAATTTAATTTAAAAAATCATAAAAAGAATAACTATGTTCAGACCCAATTTTTAATCTAAATAAACTTGATAGCATGCCAACCTTGAGTGGTCGTTTTTTTTAGAATATAAAATGGGCGTAGGCC